>JAEOAE010001528.1:0-15058 GCA_036365155.1 Meriones psammophilus | reverse complement strand
GCAGCAGAGGCATCAGCGGTTTGAGTAGCAGCGTTGTGAACAGCGGTGATGCAGACTAGCAACCAAATACACTGCAACCGTATAAGCTGCACCAGTTCGAGCGGCAGCAGTGCAACGTCTACAATTTAACCACCGGCCGCAGCGTTGTCAGCAGCAGCGGTCAGCAGCGGCGCAGGCAGGCGCAGCAGCAGCATCCCTAGCAGCAGCAGTAACAGCAGCCGTCACACTGGCTTACACATTTGTAGAGCGTTCGCCTGTTCAACCTGATGCTGAACAAAACCTTTCGCAAGCAAAACTGTGAGCCGGCGTGAAGAAGCAGCAACGCAAGGTATCGCACCGTGGTATGTGTTGTGTATCGGCCAGCCGAGACATGGTCACCCAAGGAGCGCACAAGTTATGCACAACTGTCCAGAGTTTATGGATCGAGAAACAGGCAGGCTCGCCACCTGCTTACAACGTCCCGTGCGAGAGTGGCGTTTGTGGCCAAAAACCCAATCGTACTGGAAGGTGACAGTGGCAACGCAGTTCCTTGGCATAGAGTTGTATTGTTTTCCGCACTGATTTACCACTTGCCCAACACTACCCTACCCTTGTGGGCTATCAGGACGGTATCAAGGCGAGTGCTAAATCTTCCTGCGGAGCATGTTGTTCCCACGCAGGAGACGCTTCGTGGGGTGTGCTAACGTGGAACAATTGAGTACATCTCTCTCTCTGAAAAGCAGCCTGATAAGGAAAGTACGGTCCTCAAGGCTGAGTTGCTCAAACCGCGGGGATTTGCCGCACCGGCAAATCGTCGTGGTTCCACAGGCCCGAAAACTGCCAGCGCCAAGTCAGCGCCATAATGTTTCGTACGCAGGTGTATGTAGACGCGGTACGTGTTCGCTTCAGCCTCGGTAGGCCAGTACCCTCGGCCTGTCGTTAGTTAAGTGGCGCTCCCATTGCGTAAGCTATGTATCTCAGCGCCCTGCCACGAGGAACTAGCTGAACATGGAGTCACTGTTGTCCTGTTGTGCGAACGCTGAGGATAAAATGTGTCCAGCTGACCCCAGTACGCTCTCTTTTTCTCCTGTCTCGCTTCCGCAAACAATGATCCCTGCCCACAGGGTAGTTGTCGACCTAACGGCAGAGACCAACGAACAATCTATACTGTCTGTTTCGAGCTAATTAGAACCCGAACCTAGTCTTCAGGGCGAGCTCTCCACCAATTGACAATCCAGCATGAACTACGAGCTGACTTCGAGGCCTGTGTTCGATTTCGAACGCACTCTTGAAGATAGCCTGTACGCAAGTAGCCCTAGGTATTCCCAGCAGAAATCTCCGTGCCACGCCTATGTGTGTACGTCCCTTTCACATGTTGGGTACATCCTGACACGCGCTCACCCGCCTATGAGCCTTCACTCAAAAGATACGCTGATTTAAAAATTCCATGCATTCGCCAATAAGCTGTGCGTTGTAGCTGTGGTCGATGTTTGGCGCGTCCACGCACCGCCCACATGGGACAAAAATCGTTCTCGCTCACGCACTTATGCGCCTTCAGTCAAGAACTTACCCTGGTTCTAAAATCCATGTATTCGTTGTGCAGGTCCTGCGTTGAAGCTGGGGCCGAGGGCTGGTAAAAAGTTCATGCACCGCTCGCATGAGCTCAAAGTGAAGTTGTCGAACAGTTGACAGACTAGAGATTTGTAATGGTTGTTGCGCATGCATATGGAGACTCTTCAAAAATGTGTGAGTGGTCGAGTTCGTCGCGGGCCGCTGGCGCACGAATGTCCTCACGAGTTTGTAAAGGCCATTCCCGACGCGGTATTCTTTCTTTTGTGGAGCTGCTGCTGGAGCACACGGTTCGACCGATCTGGAAAATTGCTGAATAGGAAAAGAAGGAAGGAGGCATTCCAAAGGATAAATGACGCGAGGGTGGAAGAGGAGGCGGACATTCAACCGTTTAAAACGCTTCCCTCCTTGGAAAGCTTTGACAGGCCGATTTGTGTATCGTACAGTAGTAGGTTCGAAGGGTGAACAACTGACTCGCGCCAGAACAAATGCACTGCAAGATTGTGCGTTACACGCTCTTGCTGACAGACGTATGTGCTCAACCAGACAACCTGGCAGACGTAGACTGCGTCCTCACCCTTGAGTGGAAAGCACCTACTGGCAGTGCAAAACAACGACAACAAGGGCAACAGTTCTTTTAGCGACTTGCTGCAAGGCATAACACCTGGCAATTCTTCTGTCGCAATCAAAGAAGAAAAGGTGTAATAATGATTGATATTATATGCAGAACGCTCCTGCAACTGATGGTGAAGTTATCCCGGATTTGAGCGTTTTGCTTTTTAAATATTTCATAGTACACTTGGCAAGAATTTCCGCTGCCGCAGGTCTATTTGCATAATTTCAATGTCTGCCGTGCTGGTCGTTAAAGTTGACTCAGTAAGATTGCATCGGTCCTGTCTCTTCTTGCCGAAAAGTTCACACCCTATAAAGGATGCGGTCCTGTCGGCACTTCCACATTTGCCGTGCTTTGTCTCTACAACCTTCTCCCATCTGCGGTCTCAAAGTCCTCTGTTTCAGCTAATTTGTGTCCGGTTGCCCTCAGCCGCAATAGCCGTTCAGTTTCATCATGCTTCCTTGTCTCCTCAGTGCGCAGGGTTGTGCATCACGCATTTCTTCCTCGCTGTGGCTTCAGTGAGCATCCGTAAATTCTCCTTTCTTCTTTGAGGACACTCGCGAGTACGTCTCATTTGTTGGAAAAGCTGGTCTTCCAGATTCCACAAAACTGGTGCCACATCACCACTTCGCGTGCGTAGTTTTTGTCACCTGCTTCCTACATGCGAAACTACCTCCCTTTTGCGGGACTCACCTGCACCGCTAAAGCGTGGATCTGAAGGCGCCGACGACAAGAAGGCTCCTCATGACCGAGTCGGTTGTGGTGAGCGACTCAGTGAGCCGGTAGACTGCTACTCCACAGCCTTGTAAATGCCTAGGAAAAGGCACAAGGAGGAGGCCCTAGCACACAAAGTCAGCGTCACAGATACCGTGGAAAACAGGGTGGGTGAATTTGTTAAAGCTTAGAAATACCCGACAGCAATTCCACGCATACTTATTAATATGCATGTTCCAAATACATGGTCCTGAGTACGACCTTCCTGGATTTCTATCTTAAGTAGAAGCTGCGCCCTTCTTCACACATTCACAATCAAGTTCTTCACGAACTGTGTCTGCAGTAACGCTACGTCCCGGGTTTGGAAACAGGAAGAGCCCCTAACTACATCTAGGTCACCAATGATTCAGCCATCCATGAGGTGTGTAGACAGGTAGCATTCTAACAGTGTTAGTGTCGAGTAAAGGCAGCAGACCTGAAGGCTGCCGTGATCTTAGATAAACACAATTTGGACGCCTTGACAGCGTCTAACATGACCTTGTCGCTGAAAGTCCAATTGACAGGCGCCAGCTTTTTACTTCCTCGAGACTTCTGGTTGGAAACACTCTTAATGCGATAACGTTGCAGTCGTCCTTCGTGCCAACGTGGACGACGTGGCATACCCCGTTGCACGCCACCGTCACGCTGCGCGCACGTCAGCACGTGGAACAAGAGAGGGATCAAAGAGAGATTTCTCTGGAGGCCCGGCTAGGCACGGAGCGAACGATGAGAGTAGAGCTGATCATCTGACGAGGCGACGTCATCGACATCGGACAGCGCACGATTATGCCCGACAACACATCCGCTTCGGAAAAGCGACTCAAAAAAAAACTGCTGGTCGATCAGAGAAGAAGCAGGCAAGCCTGCCTGGCACTCTTCCACGTTGATGTCAATCATGAACGCAAGCAACCAGCTTTCTTTGTTTTGCGGCTTGGCTTTCTATCTCACGTCTCAATCGTAGGTTCATCTACATCACCAGTCAAACACAAAATAGTGGCGCATTCGACGTGCCCGACGAAAAGTACAAGTGCAGTAGCGCTCAAGTGCGGTCGCCCGCCGAGAGGAATCGCTTGCTGACTGCCGCAGCGACAGCCACGTCTTTCCTCGAAAAACGTCTGAAACTACCACCTTCTGTCACACCCGCGCTTACTTCCTCGTTCGGCTGCTGTTGCGGCACCAACTCCCGCGAGGCTGCCACAGCTGCTTCTTTCGAAGACGTAGATAGAGGACATGCACAACGAGGCCGGAAGCCTCTTCTTCCTAAAAACACACCAATCCCAGAAGATGGAATGAAAAAAAATGGCTCCTTATGCTGAGGACGTGACCTCCCGCACAATGGTTGGATGTGTCAGACACGCATAGACTTGGGCTTCTACGCGTGTATGGGCGTAAGGACTCAAACATGACGTCATGCCAGTGCGTCACACAAGATTTCCTCATGCGACCTGCTTCCTGCTGAAAGTTACGGCGACGCATGGATGATGCTGACATGGGAATCATCACCTAGCAGGTTACGCTGACGGTGCTGTAAGAATATCTTCTTCCTTGTTCATCGGCCAGGACTGGCCGTTGCCTCTTGCTGCGGCTCCTATACCCGAACCTTGTAACTGAGTATCGAGACGCATCTCTCTCGTTCACTACGCGACAGCGCATCCATCTGCAAGTGCCAGCACCTCCTGCTTTATCGCCCCCTTCCTGGGCAGACCCCGTTCCGTTCCATGCTACAACACGCGGCGACGGCTGGGTTGATGGTGTTATACCGCATGCGGCTTCGTCCCCCGTCTGCAGAATAAGCAAGCGTAGGTTTTCACGGGATTTGCGTGGCAGTGGAGAATTCAAAAATTCACACAGAGTTCACTCAAGACCACGTGCACGTAAAGCGATGTGCATGCACAGCAACATCATGCAGCCTCTCGACGCCCCATGCGGAGAGGAACACACGTTAGTGAAAGGAGACGTGTGTGGTTCAGCAGAAATGTATCGAACTGGCGATGCTACAGAAGGAGGGAGGCGGGAGTATCACCCACATACACGATATGGGCACGAGCGCCCGCACCTTCTTGATTCTTATATGGCGGCTGAGACATACTCTACGACATAAGACTCCCCGTTGCGGCTGGCGTGAGCCAGCAAAGCATGACCTCGGCGAAGGGGCAGCATCCCAGCAGTTTTGACATATGTAGGATCTGCTGACGCATCTGCTTGAAAAAGTTTGAATTAGCTGCGTACACAGTGCGTGAAGACAGAAACGCGCCGACTGTTTAGATACACAAGACGCATTCTTGTGCTGGGTAGTAACAGAAGCGACATGCACGCGCGCTGTATCCAAGAAATGTGGCAAACACAAAAAGACGAGTGTGCCTCTCCTCCTCCAGCAGACCTCTGCATATCCACGGTCTTCTGAAAAAATACGCGAACAACTTTTGCTGAAGTTCAATCAATTGCTTCCAGCGGAGCAAAACTGACTACACACATGAGACGGATTATATGTCATATATATATATCTCTGTCCATAAATCGTGGACCAACAAACCCGGACCGTGATCGCCTTCCGAATTGTAGCGAAGTCTTCCAGCGCCAGACAAATGCAGCAATTTTTTTAAAAAATAAGGTGCACACACAAACGTCTTATGTACGTATACGTCTGCGCGCGCACTCGCCATCTGGTCGTTAGTGTTCAACTATTTCAAGGCACAAGTACACACGCGACGAGACCCATCACACAGCTGCACGGCTCTTTTTTTTTCCGTGGATATACAGTCATATATATATATATATATATGAGGATTGCCTGAAAACGGACTTGTCGTTGTGCAAGCATGTACATCTGCTCGGGCGTGAGATTAACTAATTGCACACGGGCTCATTAGATTGCACTCAGACAGACTGGATACAGCAAGGGGAAAAAGAGAAGAAAGAACTGCACACGAACGCATGCCTCTGTGCGCGCAGACATACGCGGGTTTGAAGAAAGATATGTATCCGAACGTCTCTCTAGCTCTCTCTGTATCGGTACACACCTTTTACGTGCTATATCTAAAGATATCACACCTATGTCCAGAGAGAAATGACCAACTGCTACAGGCACAATCTAATCGCATGTGCATAGACCGCGAGGAAGTAGTGGCCGGGTGAGCCAGTTTTATACGCGTCTGTTGATAGCAACAAAAGCTGAGAGTGAAGGGAACTACGTTCGCAACACAGACTAACTGGAAAAGAATGTCGTTTTCATCTCCGCCCTGCTCTGTCAGCGAGGGTCTACAAAATTTAAAGATGCATCTTTCGTCCAAGACACACTGTGAGACATCTCAAGGCGCTGGATTTGGAGAGAAAAAGCACACGTATCGACAACCGCTGCTTCGAGCGGAGAGAAACTGTTGTCCCTGCCCATTCCAAGCGTACATTTATCGACAGCCTGCTTTCCTATCAGAAAAGCACTGGCACACAGAGAGCTCACGTGCAAAGGGCCGAGGATAGAAAAAGACCTAGACCGCATGTCGTAAGAGAGAACAAGTCTTTGCGTTCTACTCAAAAACTGAAGGGTACATGCTTGACTCTCACATGGCACCGTGCTCAGCCGCTGTCTATATCTGTCAACGCAAAAGTATCTCAAAAAGATATTGTGTGTGGACGTGTGGCGAAGGTACTAGGCTGTATATGGTCACTGTCTTCACTCATTTGCGGAGGAAGGTTCATATTGATTAACACATTGTTGAGGTCCTGCGGAGATAGATCATAAGAAGTTGTTTTTACGTGTGCGTGTACACGATCAGATCCTGGATATTTATTGCCTGACTCTCGTCCGTACACTCACGACTGGCCACTCGCGCGGACGCGCATGTGTGTGAAGTAGAGTGACTGTGCCGTACTGCGATATCCGCTGCCTGCCTTTCGCCAAGGCTGTCAACCAAAGACAAAGGTAGATGGTTTGAAGGTGATGAAACCTGTAGAAAAGAGTGTGCGTGTGTGTGCGGGTTCACAGAGAGCTGCTGTGAGTGCCTTTATCGGAGTCAGTGCATCAAGAGCAAGGCAGGAATTAGGGAAAGCCCTGTGCTTGCTAAAGAGGAGGGACTGACACAGACGAGCAGGTGAGACACTGATGCGCTCGAAGCAGCCCCTGCAAGAAGGAAGAAATGGCTGTGTAAGGGACAGGTCAAGGACACTATCTGTCAGTTGTGTTATATATGCGATCTCCTCGGATCTGCGCTTGAGTCGGAAGCTGCGATGTTTGCCTGATGTTCATGGCAACTCTTGTCTCCTTGACACCTCTCCTTGATGTGTACGAATGCTACGACGTCTGCAGACGCAATCGCGTACAACACCTACAAAGATGGTATTTCGCTGCTTCCAGACGAATTTGTGAATGTCAGCGTCAAGGTACGCGTGTATGTTTTCATTTGCAGACTCGACTGTACCCACTAGATGCAGCTGCGAACTGCTTCCGCCCTCCGTTGACGTAGCGTGCACTGCTTGGCAAATCTTGTTTTTTGACACTTTCCTAGTTGTGTACGAATGCGTCAACGTTCGTAGACACAACCGCGTGTAGCACCAATTACAACAGTATTTCGCTGCTTCCACTTGAGTTTGTGATTGTGAGAGTTTACGGTACGCGAGTATGTGTCCTGCGTAGACACGACTAGCCCCATTAGGTGCAACTGGCGACTGCTGCTGCCGTCCCATTGACGGTAGCAACAACGGTTGCTGTGGTACAGGCGCGCCACACATGGCAGAAAGGTCTGTCGAAGAAACGGACGCACCTGACATCGGCGGAGCTGTGTCTGTGTCCACACATCAGACGCGCTGCTTATAGATCGGCTCTTTGTATAGCTCAATGATAGCCTCGCCGCCTCCTGTTTTTATGAAGTTAGTGTGCCTTCGGTGGGCTCATCACTCTTTTTACATTGTAATACGGTTCGGTCGTTATTCCAGAAATGCGCACTTGCCGTTTCGCACAGCTGCTGCGTCGGCCGCACTCCCGGATGGCTCTTTATTTTTTCTACAACATTCGTGATTGCAGATTCTTCTCCAATCTGTCCCAACGTCGAAAAAACTGCACGATTCGTGTGATATTGCAGTGCCACTTTGACGTTGAGCCACTCTGTGCCTTCTTTTATGTGCGCAAAGCACTGATCCTGGTCGAGTCCTAGCCATGCCTTTTCCTAAATCGATCGTCGTCAAGAACGCGACGAGTCAAGTGTATCTCTCGTCATTTGAGCCACCGCTCAAATACCACGGGTACGCAGTCGTACGCGTTAGCTGCGGGCGGCGCGCGGCTCCTTCTGCGTCAGTCGAACATTGCTTCCTCAAAATCGTTGACGCCCCGTCCAGTGCGGTTTCGAAGGCCGATCGTTAGGAAATTTTAATGAAGATTGCTTCTGAGTTAAAAATTGTGGATGGAAGGCTCCTCAAGCGCAGATGTGTCAACACTGGTCGAGTAGCACGGGGTCGGGACCGTCGGTAAAAAGTCGGACAATTTCTTCAACTGATACATTTGCTGATGCCAAAAGTGAGTGCCACTGCTACCATCCTTTACATTTGCTTTTTCTCCCACCTGCAAACGCGAGCTCGATCCATGGTGGGGCGGCGCGGCACTGGTTTTAAAAACCCCGCCGAAGCAGAATTTTGCTTCGCTCGCTGCTCTGGAGTTATTCCTGGCTGTCTCCAGCTAATCCTCTGTTTTTCCTTCTCCGTCTCAAGACTCAAAAACATTCCTGGAACGGCTATCGATCTCGGAACATTCTTAGATTTGTCCGAGGGCAATCGACTTGTCAAAGACACCCTTACGAAGGGAAATCCGCATGGAGCGTTCGGTTTTGGAAAGCTGTTTTCCTCCCGGAGGTTTTAGATCTCTCCGGCTACAGGAGACAGGCAACAATTTGTATCCAGGCCGATCTCGTGTGTTGGAAGGTTGCCACCGACTTGACGTAGAAGTGCAAATTCGTCGTAGATGAGCAAAGAAAGTGTGGCTTTCCTGAGTACTGCCCGCCGTAAGCGTGGTGTGACTTAAGTACCACAGTGTCAGCGTGTAAGAGGACGTCGCAACAGAAGACCGGACGACATATGTATGCCATCCAGCAAAGTGACACTGGTACATCGTACTCGATAGTCGTCCCTGGAGACTGCGGTCTCCGACCTGTTTTCCAAATGAAAGCTTACAACGACACTGACCGGCAGCCTACTTGCAAGGATTTGTCTCTGGCAAAAGGACGAATGATACATCGCAATGCGTCTTATTGTACACTTCACGGTTGGCAGCACCTTGGAAGCCCATAGGCTAAGTGAAGAAGAAATGCAGTGTGGTTGATGAACAAGTGGAGCAGCACTTCACACGGAAAAGGCGTGTCGGAAGGTGCGTACTTTTTTTGCTTTTCTGGTCAACACTTCTCTCTGATCTACGGCATTTGAGGCTACGTGAGTTCGGACGGGTGCTCCGCCTCGCCGAGCATACCACGTCTTTGCTTCTCTGAAGCGGCATTTTTACGCTGTCACAGTGGGATTTTCGTAATGTATGCCCACTACATTTGCGTTGTCTGGAAGGAAGGACTCAGGATACTGCCGTATAGTTTTTTCTGTGCAAATATACAAACGTCAAGCCAGTGGCAGTTGATGGTGGCGTTGTTGCTATGCAGTTGCCATTTGTGGACGCGGCGCATCTGTTTAGAAATCCTCGCCACGCCGCCGTCGCCGCTTTTGAAGGACGCTCTTCAGAGTGCTTTGTATGCAAGTTTGCTTCCGCTATTGCCAAGCGCTTAATGTCCTCGCGCATCTCAAAAGCATGCGCGGTCCTCGTGGGTGGCAAACGTTCTTCTTGCCAGCGCACTGCGGGACAACATCAGGTATCCTAGAATGTAGAACAAGAAGCCCAGGGCTTGAAAGATAATGAAGGAACACCAACAGTACATCTGCATTTCCAGCCCAACCTATAGTTATATACACATATATATATACATTTATAATATGTATAGGTGTGCATGTGCAAAGGAACAGGAAAGTTTTGGAAAGTCGGAACAGCCGTAGATCCAAAGCAGGACTCTATCTCTGGTAAACTTCACCAGCTGTGCACAGTTTACATGTTTCTCACGCAATAGTTATGCTCCCGCGTGCTGGTAGAGCGGGATAACCAACCCTCTCATGCGCACTCCAAACTGAATTCATTCCAGGACAAAACATCTCAGTTTTCAAGGTAATAACTAGGCAGGAGCACGTCGTGGGCCATGTAGGCAACGCGTGCAGACTGAAGAGGCAAGCAGAAAGGTATACTTGCTGAACAGCAGGGCATAAAGGCTCAAACTTGAGGAGCGGGCCAAATAGTAGTGCAGATGTCACACAGGAGGTCCCACGGTGCTGCGGTACCACTTTGCCTCGTGACTATCGCATCGATTTACAAAAACCTTGACATTAAAGACGGGAGTATGCAAACGCTTGAAGAGAAGTCCACGTACAGAAGCCCACCGATGACCGTGTTTATCTAGACCGGTACCCGCGGAGCTTCTCAAAATGGCGCAGCAGTCTAAAGAGTGCTGATCAGGTATGAACCATTATCCAGATTCGTTGCACATTGGAAATGGAGATGCGACTGTTGAACACCACCGCACAAGACAGTAGTCCTGGAGGCCGATCATGCCGAGGGCTGCTTGCCATTAACAAAACACCTGATGTCGGAAATGTGCACCCTAGAAGCAGCAACGGTCTGCGCTTGTTCAGGCGTATACAGATACAACCTACCTGCATACACATGTACGTACGTGTTTTAGTTTAGTCATGTGTGTTTAAAGGCATGCCTACTGCGTGAATCCCTCGTGTGCTCAAGCATCGCGCATTGAAGGCCTGACCTGTTTTTGCATGATGAATTCCACGAATTGGGTAGGGACAGAATTTTTGGCAGCTCCTGTCTAGGGACGGTCGCGACCTGTGCACGCGGGACATGTGTAGATCTACAGTTGTGACTACATTGATACAAAGGTACGATTGGCGTTATCATCACCACATGACAATCCGCAAGCCGAACTACCGCAGTCGCGTAGTTCTCTCATCTAGCTGACTGAGGTCGCCAGCGGTTACTTCCGCACAACAGTCCTGTAAGCGCGTATCATGCAAGTAAGTCCCTGCGCAACATCTTTACTCGATTTTGCCGAAGCTACTCGTAAGCAACAGGAGTCCTTGTTTCACATGCGCCCACTGCCATCTCTCTGCAAACTTACGCTTGTATTTTCCTCGTGCCCTGTCGAGGGCATGCGGATATTCACAAGCTATACATGTCAATGAGTGGAGTACCGCCAAGGAGCTATTGCAGGGCTGAACACTCGGACACTCCTTCAGGACACTTGACATTCTTATAGGTGCATCGCATTACACATAGAAGTCACTCAAGGTCTACTTACTCGTGGTAGTCGGATGCATGCGTGTTGAAGCGTCTGCTGATGCCGGTGGCAGACTGCTAGACACTCCCAAGGATGGGTATGCTAATGACTCTGTGGCAAACAAACAATCCAGAAAGCTTTGCTGGAGAACACTTCTGAGGGATGAGAGATGCTAGCCTCACTATCCAACGTTCTACAGATGGAATTTATACAGTTATCTGCTGCCACGGTGCATCCTTGCTGAAGGGTATGCTGACTGCGCTGCTCAAAATGAAGAGCTCCTCGGAGTATCACATCCGTAAGCATCTGTGGCGAGCTTCTCTGTAGGCACATTTCTATTCACGAGTTATACCGAGTTTACCTCGTCCTTCAAGACCACGCCTTTTACACTCTATTTTTGAATACAGCAGTCCGTCGACTTTTCCGCCTGTGAGCCTCAATATGACCACGGACAGCCTAAACATCTGTTACAAAGGGCAATATGGCACGAGCTGCGCTGCGTTGGAGCCGGAATACACGAGGGGGAATCCGTCGATAAAAGTAGCGGCAATGTGAAGACACGGTATTGACTAACCGGTCACGCGTGTCTGCGTCTAATTGTAATTCTTGTGCTCCGGCGGGATCTACGGAGTAACGTGTTCTAACGATTGCTGCATCCTGAGACAGCTGCACTTGGCGAGTATATGGACAAGGGCAGAGCAAACCCGAATCGAGAAATGGATGAACACAACAATAATTCTCATAGGTCTTCACAATTCTTTGGCGGCAATCAAACGCGTACGTGGATACGTGACCCTAAACGTATATAAGACAGAAGTACAGGCTACAGCAAGTCATACGTATGAAACAGCTCTTCATCCCACCTCCAGCATTGCAAGGGTTCCGGATCTCCGAGGCACTTGTGTGCAACAGTCTCTACGCTGCGTTAGGGATTGCCGGTAGGGACCGGCGTTAGAAGAAAGGTCAGGCCAGCACCGCTTGCATAGACACGGGAATCACAAGCACCCGAAAAATAATGTCCTTTCATGTGTTTCCTACATAACTCCAGCTTGCATACCCCTCCGTGGACATTTTGAAGCATTATAGGCCGTTGTGTAGAATATGCGCTACCTGGTTACATCAGGTTTGCTTCACCTTCGAGTTCCGCTTGATGCAGCCCCCTCCCAAGGCCGTTTCTCCTGAGTCCGGTACTTGATCGTGTCCTTCCTGCCAGTGTCCTTCGTTGTGTACACTCTGGATGGTGAGCCATGGTGTTCTTCCCCCCAGTGTCCTTCGTACCATCCATCGTGCATGGCGCTGCGTGCGTCGGCCCTACAGTGTTTGACAGCACTTTACAGGGGCAATGCCCTCACCAGGACTGCAACCTTCGCAAAGGAATTGCCTGCACCTGGCTTGCATATGTCACAGGACCACTGCACGCACTTCAGCCGGAATCCTTCACAGAGGCGGGCGCTCCATTCTGATGGACCCCTGCACAGGGGCAGCCGGCCCACTCTCACCGGAACCCTTGACAGGGCAGGCCTCCACACTTTGCCGGAGCCCTGCACAGGGACAGCCGGCCCACTCTGGCCGCTGGCGGGCTCACAGGGGCAGGCGCTCCACTCTCCCCTGACCTTCACGGGGCAGCCGGTTCACTCTGGCCAAAAGCCTACACAGGCAGGCGCTTCACCTCACCGGAACTCTTCACAGGGCAGGCGCTCCCACCCGGCCGGGCCCCTGTACCGGGGCAGCCGGGCCACTCTCACCGGAACCCTTCACGGGAGCAGGTGTTCCACTCTCGCCATCACCTTTACAAGGGCAACCGGGCCACTCTCACTGAAATCCTTCACAAGCGCAGGCGCTCCATTGCTGGCGGAACCCTCCGCGAAAGCAGGCGCTCCAGTCAGGCCGGAATCCTTCAGAGGACAGGTGCTCCCGTTCTGGCCAGAACCCTTTATACACCCGGCACTCTACTATTGCTGACCCTTCACCAGGAAAAAGCTCGCCACTCTGGTCGGAGTCGTTCCTGGTGGAAGTGGTGTTTTCTGGGTGGCGCCCTCGAGTGTGAGAACGCCTGCACCCTCGCCGTGCTCCGGTATGAATAACGTTCGGAGAGCCATCTCACTCTGTGGACACGGGTTCGCTTGATGTACTGATATGCATGCCTTGATGTACATTTTCCAGAAAACCATTTCGCCTTATGAAAAGGTTTTCTCGACAGACTTAATGGAGTAATTGCTCGTGCATTTCCACCACCTTCCAACGCGTTAGGTGGGTCCCTTTATGCCGCTGACGTTTGTGAACTTTGACCCGGTAAGCATTCGACATAGTAGTAAGTCCTCCCGGATGCGCGACATGGCTTTCGATTGAAATGTGCCACACCTGCTACCGCAGAAAGCGGCCGGGAGCCTGCCGCAGCAAAACCAACTCATTTTCTTAGTGTCCAGAGTGGCGCATGAATTTGCGCCCACGAGAAAAACGCGAGTGCTCCAAGCGAGCTATCCACAAGAGAGTTCCTCAAATAGCCTGCCGTCTGAACGTGCTTTTGAAGTCCGTAAGTTATCCCAGTGAGGACAGCTGCTTCGAGGCTCTCTCGGATACATGTGTGTAATTCTTCACTAGCTTTAATCTCTCCTTGCACCTCTCGCTGGCACACTGCTGGCCGGTCGGCGGCGGGGCACTCCCAGCAGCGAGGCTGGTGGTGATGTTGGCATCATCGTGACATGTGCCAGCCTTTGTAAAATATTCAGACCCGATTTTCCCCCTTGCCAGCCGTTGGGAGGTTTGTTCTGTCCGCGCCAAAACACAATACGAAATCTTGCGGTGTAGTATATGGTTAGCAACGACGGTTTCTAGAGCCACACATATGATGGCGAAAACGTCGTGCGATGAAAGCGCCTGCTGTGTACGATGGTGCGACGAGGTGGTTTAGAAGTTGCTGGAAGGCGCGAACGTGATACAGCTGACCCTTCATCTTCGAAACGTCGCTAACGTTTTCCTGACGTCGCTTTGCGTCTGAGGAACGCGGAGGAGGTAGGTACAGATCTTAGTAAGATGTGAGCTAAATGTCAGGTGCTTAACTGTGGCGACCGTATAGGGCGTTTGATAAACGTGTTCTGATGGCAGGCGAGAGGGGCGTAGCGACACTGGTATGACGCTTGCGATGCTGCCGGTGTGGAAAAAATGCATTGCGGTTCGGGGCGGTGTGCTGGCGGTAGATGCACACGATGGCCAGCCAATTCCTGCAGAGCCTGCCGGTGCGAGGTTGCGCGAATCAGACAAACGACACACGAATACCGTTGAACCTTGAGCATAACTGCTCACGTCGAACTCGATCTAGGCAGCCCTAAATGATGCCATCCTGATCTGCAGTTCTCTTTTTGTCGTCGAAATGTAACTAAGGTTCCTGGGAACACGTGATCGTCGTGGAACCGTTGAGCGTACCTAACTACGTCGAGCTAGATTTACGCAGCCTAGCTGATGGCAGCCTGGTCTGCAGTTTCCGTTTTATCGTAAAATCTAATTGTCGAGGGGGCCCTGGGTCACGTCTGCCCGAACAATTAACACACAAGCCCCACACAAGTATCCTGCGCCCCGAATCACAGGAGAGATGCAAAAAGAACTGCAAAATGAAACAAACAAGTTTCAAACTCCTGGCGGCGCATCCTTCTCTCATATTCATCCGCTTTCTTCTTTGGTGGACCTAGCGCATACTATAAAGTTCACTGAGCAAGTCGCCTCTACTCATTTACAAGTACAGCCTTGAAGCTCAGCCGGCCTCTGTCCGCCATCTCAGGCACCACGT
>JAEOAE010001258.1:0-32427 GCA_036365155.1 Meriones psammophilus | reverse complement strand
AGTTTAGAACGAAAAGAACAGAAGAACAAATCACTACTTTTAAATGGAATCACATGTGTGTCGCTCACTCAAATAGGAATACAGGAAAACTGAAAAGTGATATATCGCACTGTAAGGCACAGAAACAAGTTTCCAAAAGAAGACCAGAAATGCAAAGCACTACTTTGTAAACTAAATCACATGTGTGTTGCTCTCTCAATTAGGAATACAGGAAAACTGAAAAGTGATATATCAAACTGTACGGCAAAGAAACAATTTTTCATCGAAATAACAGAAACGCAAAGCACAACTTTGTAAACTAATTCACATACGTTTTGCTTGTTCAATTATTATAACAGGAAAACAGAAAAGTGATATAACCCTAACCCTAACCCTAACCTAACCCTACCCTAACCTAACCTAACCCTAACCTAACCTAACCCTAACCTAACCCTAACCTAACTTCTTCCTAACAGGAACAAGTTTCCAAGGAAAGACCATAAACGCAAAGGACTACTTTGTAAACTAAATCACATGTGTTTCACTTGCTAAATTAGAATTACAGGATAACTGAAAAGAGATGTATCCCACTGTACAGCACAGGAACAAGTTTAGAATGAAAGAACAGAAGAACAAATCACTACTTTTTTTTTTTTTTATTCATCAGTTACATTTTATTAACTCTGTATCCCAGCCTTGTCCCGATCCCTCATTCCCTCCCAGTCGCTCCCTCCCTCCCTCATCTCCACCGTGCCCCTTTCCAAGTCCACTGATAGGGGGGACCTCCTCCCCATTTATCTGATCCTACTTTATCAAGTATCTTCAGGACTGGCTGCAAAGCCCTCCTCTGTGGCCTAACAGGACTTCTCCTCCCTTCGGGGGTGGGGAGACCAAAGAGCCAGTCATTGGGTTCCTGATAGAAACAGTCCTTGTTCCCCTCACTTTGGGAAACCAATTGGTTACTGAGCTACCACAGGCTACATCTGAGCGGAGGTTCTAGGTTATATCCATACATGGTCCTTGGTTGAATGTCAGTCTCAGAAAAGACCCTGTGCCCAGATATATTTGGTCCTTGTGGAGCTCCTATCGTTTCCCCATCAGACTAACTCCCCTTCTTTCTTATGATTCCCTGTACTCTGCCAAAGGTTTGGTCATGAGTCTTTGCTTTGAAAACACTGCTAGTTAGAGTCTTTCAGATGTGCTCAGTAGACTCCTGTCATACATTCAATGCACATCCCATCTGTCTTTCTAAACGAGGATTGATCATCTTACCCCATGTCCGCTCAATTGATTATCTTTTTTAGGTGTATAGATTTCATTATGTTTATCATATCTTATAGGTCTATATAAGTGAGTATATCCATGTTTGTCTTTCTCCTTCTGGGATATTTCACTCAGAATGATCTTTTCTAGATCCCACCATTTGCCTGCAAATTTCATGATTTCCTCCTTTTTTGATTGCTGAGTAGTATTCCATTGTATAAAAAATACCACAATTTCTGTACCCATTCCACCGTTGATGGACATCTGGGTTGTTTCAGGTTCTGGCTATTACAAATAGAGCTGCTATAAACATGGTTGAGCAAGTGTCCTTTTTGTGTACTTGAACAAACTTTGGGTATATACCTAGCAGTGGTATAGCTGGGTCTGGAGGAAGCACTATTCCTATTTGTCTTAGAAAGCGCCAGATAGTTTTCCAGAGTGGTTGTACCAGTTTACATTCCCACCAGCAGTGGAGGAGGGTTCCCCTTTCTCACAACCTCTCCAGCATGTGTTAGCGCTTGAGTTTTTCATCTTGGCCATTCTGATGGGTGTAAGGTGATATCTCAGGTCGTTTTGATTTGCATTTCCCTGATGACTAATGAGGATGAGCATTTCTTTAAGTGTTTTTCTGCCATTCGATATTCCTCTGTCGAGAATTCTCTGTTTAGCTCTGTTCCCCATTTTTAATTGGATTACTTGGATTGCTGCTTTTCAGCTTCTTTAGTTCTCTGTATATACTGGATATTAGTCCTCTGTCAGATAAAGGGTTAGTGAAGATTCTTTCCCAATCTGTAGGCAGTCGTTTTGTTTTGATGACGGTATCCTTTGCTTTACAGAAACTTTTCAGTTCCATGAGGTCCCATTTATTGATTGTTGCTCTTAGAGCCTGTGCTGTTGGTGTTCTGTTCAGGAAGTTGTCTCCTGTGCCAATGAGTTCTAGGCTGTTACCCACCTTTTTTCCAATTGATTTAGGGTATCTGGTTTTATGTTGAGGTCCTTGATCCACTTTGACTTTAGTTTTGTGCAGGGTGATAAATATGGATCTATTTTCATTTTTCTGCATGTAGATATCCAGTTGGTCCAGGACCATTTGTTGAAGATGCTGTCTTTTTCCATTGAATGGATTTGGCTTCTTTGTCAAATATCGAGTATTCATAGGTGTGTGGATCTATTTCTGGGTCTTCTATGCGGTTCCATTGATCCTCCTTTCTGTTTCTATGCCAATACCATGCAGTTTTTATTACTGTTGCCCTGTAGTACAGCTTGAGATCAGGAACGGAGATACCTCCAGATGATCTGTTGTTGTACAGGATCGTTTTTGGAGATTCTGGGTTTTTGTTTCTCCATATGAAGCTGAGAATCTTTTTTCGAGGTCTGTAAAGAATTGAGTTGGTATTTTGATGGGAATTGCATTGAATCTATAGATTGCTTTTGGCAGTATGGCCATTTTCACAATGTTAATCCTACCAATCCATGAGCAAGGGAGATCTTTCTATCTTCTGATATCTTCTTCGATTTCTTTCTTCAGAGACTTGAAGTTTTTTCTCAAACAGGTCTTTCACTTGCTTGGTTAGAGTCACACCAAGGTACTTTATGTTACTAGTGGCTATTGTGAAGGGTGTTGTTTCCCCTAATTTCTTTCTCAGCCTTTTTGTCTTTGGTATATAGGAGGGCTTCTGATTTTTTTGAGTTGATTTTGTATCCTGCCACTTTGCTGAAGGTGTTTATCAGCTGAAGGAGTTCTCTGCTTGAATTCTTGGGGTCGCTCATGTATACTATCATATCATCTGCAAATAGTGACACTTTGACCTCTTCCTTTCCGATTTGTATCCCTTGATCTCCTTTAGTTGTCTTATTGCTCTGGCTAGGACTTCAAGTACTATGTTGAAGAGATATGGGGACAATGGACAGCCTTGTCTTGTCCCTGATTTCAGTGGGATTGATTTAAGTTTCTCTCCATTGAGTTTGATGTTAGCTATAGGCTTGCATTATATATTGCCTTTACTATGTTTAGGTATGTGCCTTGTATCCCTGATCTCTCCAAGACTTTAAACATGAATGGGTGTTGGACTTTGTCAAATGCTTTTTCAGCATCTAAGGAGATGATCATGTGGTTTTTCCCTTCAGTTTGTTTATGTAGTGGATTACATTGATGGATTTCCGTATGTTGAACCACCCTTGCATGCCTGGGATGAAGCCTACTTGGTCATGGTGGATGATATCTTTGATATGTTCTTGGATTCGGTTTGCAAGTATTTTATTGAGTATTTTTGCGTCAATGTTCATAAGAGAGATAGGCCTGAAGTTCTCTTTTTTTGTTGGGTCTTTGTGTGGTTTAGGTATTAAGGTGACTGTGGCTTCATAGAATGAGTTTGGTAGTGTTCCTTCTGTTTCTATTTTGTGGAATAGCTTGAGGAGATTTGGAGTTAGCACTTCTTTGAAGGTCTTGTAGAATTCTGGGCTGAAGCCATCTGGCCCAGGGCTTTTTTTCGAAGGGAGACTGTTAATGACTGCTTCGATTTCCTTGGGAGATATAGGGCTATTCAGTCTTTCTACCTGATCTTGACTTAGTTTTGGTAGATGGAATCTTTCAAGAAAATTATCCATTTCATTTAGATTCTCAAATTTTGTGGCATATAGGCTTTTGTAGTATGACCTAATAATTGTTTGGATTTCCTCAATGTCTGTGGTTATGTCCCCATTTTCATTTCTGATTTTCCTGATCTGGATAGTTTCCCTCTGCTTTTTAGTTAGTTTGGCTAAGGGTTTGTCTATCTTGTTGATTTTCTCAAAGAACCAGCTTTTTGTCTCATTGATTCTTTGGATAGTTTTATTTGTTTCTACTTGATTGATTTCAGCCCTTAGTTTGATTATTTCCAGCTGTCTGCTCCTCTTGGGTGTATCTCCTTCTTTTTTTTCTAGGGTTTTCAGTTGGGCCATTAAGTTGTTTGTATGTGATGTTACAAATTTCTTCTTGCAGGCACTTAGTGCTATAAATTTTCTTCTGAGCACTGCTTTCAATGTGTCCCATAAATTTGGGTATTTTGTGCCTTCCTTTTCATTGAATTCTAGGAAGTCTTTAATTTCTTTCTTTATTTCTTCCTTAACCCAGCTGTCATTGAGTAGTAAGTTGTTCAGTTTCCATGTGCATGTCGGCTTTTTGTTGTTTCTGTTGTTGTTGATGTCTAGCTTTAGTCCATGGTGGTCAGATAGTATACAAGGGATTATTTCAATCCTTTTGTATCTGTTGAGGCTTGCTTTGTGACCCACTATATGGTCTATTTTGGAAAAGGTTCCATGCGGTGCTGAAAAGAAGGTGTACTCTTTTGAGTTTGGGTGAAATGATCTGTAGATGTCTATTAGGTCCATTTGATTTAGGAATTCTGTGAGTGCTTTTATTTCCCTATTTGGTGTCTGTCTAGTTGATCTGTCCCTTGGTGAGAGTGGAGTGTTGAAGTCTCCCACTATTAAGGTATTAGGATCAATGTATGATATAAGCTTTAATAATGTTTCATTTACGAATGTCGGTGCTCTTGTATTTGGGGCATAGATATTCAAGATTGTGATGTCCTCTTGGAGGATTTTTCCTTTGATGAGAATATAGTGGCCCTCCTTATCTTTTTTTTTATTAACTTGGGTTGAAAGTCTATTTTATTAGATATTAGGATGGCTACTCCAGCTTGTTTTCTGGAACCATTTGCTTGAAAAACAGTTTTTCAGCCCTTTACTCTGAGGTAATGTTTGTCTTTGTTGCATAGGTGTGTTTCTTGGATGCAACAGAATGTTGGATCCTGTTTCCTTAACCATTCTGTTAGCCTGTGTCTTTTTATTGGTGAGTTGAGTCCATTGATATTGATAGATAATAGTGACCAATGCATGTTAGTTCCTTTTGTAATGGAGTCGATGATCTAACCCTGTTTCATTGCTTGTTTTCTTTTCATTTTTGTTGGGACATTATCTGTATGCCCTGTTTTCTTGGGTGAGTTTGTTTTCATTGGATTGGAGTTTTCCTTCTAGTATCTTCTGTAGGGATGGTTTGCTGTGTAGATATTGTGTAAACTTAGTTTTGTCATGGAATATTTTGTTTTCTCCATCTATGTTGATTGAAAGCTTTGCAGGGTATAGTAGTCTGGGTTGACACTTGTGATCTCTTAGAGTCTCCATGATACTTGCCCAGGCCCTTCTGGCTTTCATAGTTTCTGATGAGAAGTCTGGTGTGATTCTGATAGCTCTACGTTCATATGTTACTTGGCCTTTTTCCCTTGCTGCTTTTAATATCTTTTCTTTGTTCTGTAGATTTAGTGTTTTGACTATGATGTGACGTGATGTGTTTCTTTTCTGGTCTAGTCTATTTGGAGTTCTGTAGGCCTCCTGTATATTTATGGACATCTCTTTCTTTAAGTTGGGAAAATTTTCTTGTATGATTTTCTTGAAAATATTTTCTGGACCTTGGAGTCTGGAGTCTTCTTTTTTGTGAATTCCTATTATTCTTAGATTTTGTCTTTCCATAGCATCCTTGATTTCTTGGATATTTTGTGATTGGAACTTTTCTGATTTTACTTTTTCTTTGAGAGAAGTATCCATTTCTGCAAGTGTGTCTTCAGCTCCAGAGATTCTCTCTTCCATCTCTTGTATTCTGTTGGTGATGCTTACTTTTGTGGTTCCTGATCTTTTCTCTAAGTTCTCCATCTCAAGAGTTTTCTCATTTTGTGTTTTCTTTATTGATTCTAATTCTGTTTTCATGCCTTGCACCATTACTTTCATGTGTTTGAATTTGGATTCCTGACTTTCTACAATGGCCTCTATTTCTTTTTTCATTTCCTTCTTATATGCCACTAATTTTTCCTCTACTTGTGTATCTATTTGTTTGGCTATGTTTGCCTGTGTTTCTTTAAGGATATTGTCTATTTCTTCTTTCTTTGCCTCCAATTGACTGGCCATTTCTTTGAAAGACTTGTTCATTTCCTCCTTATGAGCCTCAAATAATTGGGCAAGCATGGCTTTAAAATCATTTTCCTGTGCTTCTGCTGAATTGGAGTATCCATCGATTTTGGGGTTTGCTGGTGAAGTCATGATGTCCTAATTTATGTTGGAAGTGTTCTTTCGCCTACCCCTGGCCATTGGCTTATCTGAAACCTTCCCTGTTTGTTTTTGGATTCTGCAGATCAGACTGGTGCTGTCTCTCTCTGGTATCTGGAGAGTTCTTCAGGAAGCTGAGCACTCTCAGCGTGTGCTGAGGACTAGCTGTACCTGTGGGAGGAAAGTACGCAGGCGCAAACGGGGCAAATGCAAGCGTGTGTGCGTGTGCACGTGTGTGTGTTTCTCTGTGTGTAAGTGTGCGTGGATGAGTTTCTCGAGGGACAGAGTGATGGCTAATGTTGAACCCTTGAGTGTGTGGGAGGGGCTCTGCACTGTATATGTCACAGGCACTAATGATGATCGCAGCGCAATTTCTGGCATTAACTATCTTAACTCCTCAATCAGGCCCACAGGGCAGGAACTTCAATGTCCCTAGTTCCCCTCTGTCTCCCAAAGTGGGTATGTGGGTGGGAAGGGGGTTTGATGCCTGGCTTCTGATTTAGAAGTACCCAGGATCTGGGGAACTGCAGATTCTCAAGGGTGCATTCACTTACAGGCAGGTTTCCTGGCAGAGATCGTGGTATCCGGGGCTCACTGCTCTCTGGTTTGGCCCTGCTCCTTTGATGTGTTCTTCAAGTTCTGTGCTGCTGTGACTGCCAGGTTCTGAGGTCTTGCTGCAGCTGGAGATGTCAGGGTGGTCACTACAGCAGGGATGGTGTAATTCGCTCAATTAGGAATACAGGAAAACTGAAAAGTGATATATCGAACTGTACTGCACAGGAACAAGTTTAGATCGAAAGAACAGAAAAACAAATCACTACTTTTAAAAGGAATCACATGTGTGTCGCTCGCTCAATTATTAATACAGGAAAACTGAAGAGTGCTATAAGCCTAACCCTAACGCTAACCCTAACCCTAACCCTAACACCCTAACCCTAACCCTAACCCAAACGCCTAACCCTAACCCTAACACTAACCCTAACCCTACCCTAACCCTAACCCTAACCCTAACCCTAACCTAACCCTAACATTTAACCCTAACTTGTTCCTAAACATAACAGGAACAAGTTTCCAAGGAAAGAACAGAAACGCAAAGCACTACTTTGCAAACTAAATCATATGTGTGTCACTCACTCAATTAGGAATACAGGAAAACTGAAAACTGATATATAACACTGTACAGCACAGAAACAAGTTTAGAACGAGAGAACAGAAAAACAAATCACTACTTTTAAAAGGAATAACATGTGTGTTGCTCGCTCAAATATTAATACAGGAAAACTGAGTAGTGATATATCGCACTGTACAGCACAGAAACAAGTTTCCATCGAAAGAACAGAAAGGCAAAGCACAACTTTGTGTACTAATTAACATAATGACGCCGTTCAATTATTATAACAGGAAAACTGAAAAGTGATATATCACACTGTACAGCACAGGAACAAGATTCGAACTAAAGAACAGAAAAGGAAAACACTACTTTGTAAACTAAATCACATGTGTGTCGCTCGGACAATTAGGAAGACAGGGAAACTGAAAAGTGATATATCACAGTGTATGGCACAGAAACAAGTTTCCAACAGAAGAAAAGAAACGCAAAGCACTACTTTGAAAACTAAATCACATGTGGGTCACTCGCTAAATTAGGAATATAGGAAAACTGTAAAGTGATATATCGCACTGTACAGCACAGGAACAAGTTTCAAATAAAAGAACAGGAAAGCAAAGCACTACTTTTAAATGGCATCACATTTGTGTTGCTGGCTCAATTAGGAATACAAGAAAACTGAAAAGTGATATATCGAATTGTACGTCACAGAAACAAATTTTCATCCAAAGAATAGAAACGCAAAGCACAGCTTTGTAAACTAATTCAAATTCGTGTCGCCTGTTCAATTATTATAACAGGAAAACTGAAAAGTGATATAACCCTAAAACTAACCCTAACCCTAACCCTAAACCCCTATAGTTAACCCTAACCCTAACACTAACCCTAACCCTAACCCTATCTTAACCCTAACCCTAACCCTAACCCTAACCCCTACCCCTAACCCTAACCATAACCCTAACCCCTAAACCTACCCTAACCCTAACCCTAACCCTAACCCTAACTTGTTCATAACAGTAACAAGTTTCCAACGAAAGAACATAAACTCAAAGCACTACTTTGTAAACTAAATCACATGTGTGTCGCTCGCTCAATTAGGAATACAGGAAAACTGAAAAGTGATATACCGCACTCTACAGCACAGGAAAAAGTTTCCAAGAAAGAATAGGAAAGCAAACCACTACTTTGTAAACTAATTCAAATTCGTGTCGCATGTGCAATTATTATAACAAGGAAACTGAAAAGTGATATAACCTAACCGTAACCCTAACCCTAACCCTAACCCTAACCCCCCTAACCTTAACCCTATCCCTAACCTTAACCCTACCTTGTTCCTAACAGAACAAGTTTCCAAGAAATAACATAAACGCAAAGCACTCCTTTGTAAACTAAATAACCTGTGTGTTGCTCGCTCAGGTAGGAATACAAGAAAACTGAAAAGTGATATATCGAACTGTACGGCAAAGAAACAAGTTTTCATCGAAAGAACAGAAACGCAAAGCACAACTTTGTAAACTAATTCACATACTTGTTCCCATTTCAATTATTTTAACAGGAAAACTGAAAATTGATAGAACCCTAACCCTAACCCTAACCCTAGCCCTAACACCTAACCCTAACCCTAACCCTAAACCTGACAATACCCCTACCCTGACACTATCCCAATCCATAAACCTAACTTGTTCCTAACAGGAACAAGTTTCCAATGAAAGAACAGACACACAAAGCACAACTTTGTAAACTAATTCACATACATGCCTCCTGTTCAATTATTAAAACAGGAAAACTGAAACGTGATATAACCCTAAACCTAACCTTAACCCCTTATCCCTAAACTTAACCCCTAACCCTAACCCTAACCCCAACCCTAACCCTAACCCTAACCTAGCCCTAACCCTAACCCTAACTTGTTACTAACAGGAACAAGTTTCCAACGAAAGAACATAAACGCAAAGCACTACTTTGTAAACTAAATCAAATGTGTGTCACTCGCTCAGTTAAGAATACAGGAAAACTGAAAAGTGTACAGCACAGGAACAAGTTTCCAATGAAAGAACAGAAAAGCAAAGCACTACTTTGTAAACTAAATCACATGTGTGTCACTCGCTCAATTAGGAATACATGAAAACTGAAAAGTGATATAACCCTAACACTAACCCTAACCCTAACCCTAACTTGTCCTAACAGGAACAAGTTTCCAACAAAAGAACAGAAACGCAAAGCACTACATTCTAACCTAAATCACAAGTGTGTCGCTCGCTCATTCAGAAATACAGGAAAACTGAAAAGTGATATATTGCACTATACAGCACAAAAACAAGTTTCGATTGAAAGAACAGAAACAGAAAGAACTATTTCTAATCTAAATCACATGTGTGTCGCTCGCTCAATTAGAAATACAGGAAAAATGAAAAGGGATATATCGCACTTTACAGCACAGGATCAAGTTTCCAACGAAAGAACAGAAAAGCAAAGCACTACTTTGTAAAGAGAATCACGTGGGTGTCGCTTGCTCAATTTGGAATACAGGAAAACTGAAAAGTGTTATCTCTCACTGTACAGCACAAAAAAAAGTTTCCATCGAAAGAAAAGAAACGCAAAGCAAAACTTTGTAAACTGATTCACATATATGTCACCCGTTCAATTACTATAAGAGGAAAACTGAAAAGTGATATATCGCACTGTACAGCACAGGAAGAAATTTTAAACGAAAGAACAGAAAAGCAAATCACTACTTTGTAAACTAAATCACATGTGTGTCGCTCACTCAATTACGAATATAGGAAAACTGAGAATTGATATAGCGCACTGTGCAGCACAGGAACAAGTTTCCAAAAAAAATAACAGAAACGCAAAGCACAGCTTTGTAAACTAACTCACATACATGTCGACTGTTCAATTATTATAACAGGAAAACTGAAAAGTGATATAACCCTAACCCTAACCCCTAACCCTAACCCTAACCCTAACCCCTAACCCTAACCCTATCCCTAACCCCTAATCCTAACCCTAACCCTACCCTAACCCTGCCCCTAACCCTAAACTAACCTTCAACCTAACCCTAAATCGTTCCTAACAGGAACAAGTTTCCAACGAAAGAACATAAACGCAAAGCACTACTTTGTAAACTGAATCACATGTGTGTCGCTCACTCAATTAGGAATACAAGAAAACTGAAAAGTCATATGTTGAACTGTTTGGCAAAGAAACAAGTTTTCATCGAAGAACGGAAACACAAAGCACAACTTTGTTAAACTAATTCACATACATGTCACCTGTTCAATTATTATAACAGGAAATCTGAAAAAGTGATATAACCTAACCTAACCCTAGCATTAACCCTAACCTAACGCTAAACCTAACCCTAACCCTAATGCTAACCCTAACCCCTAATCGTAACCTTAACTGTTAGGAATACAGGAAAACCCTAACCCTAACCCTAAACCTAACTCCTAACAGGAACAAGTTTCCAACGAAAGAACATAAACGCAAAGCACTACTTTGTAAAGAGAATCACGTGGGTGTAGCTTGCTCAATTTGGAATACAGAAAAACTGAAAAGTGTTATCTCCCACTGTACAGCACAGAAACAAGTTTCCATCGAAAGAACAGAAACGCAAAGCACAATTTTGTAAACTGATTCACATATGTGTCCCCCGTTCAATTATTATAACAGGAAAACTGAAAAGTGATATAACCCTAACCCTAACCCTAACCCCTAACCCTAACCCTAACCCTAACCCCTAACCCTAACCCTAACCCTAACCCTAACCCCAACCTTCAACCTAACCCTAAATCGTTTCTAACAGGAACAAGTTTCCAACGAAAGAACATAAACGGAAAGCACTACTTTTTAAACTAAATCACATGTGTGTCACTTGCTCAGTTAAGAATACAGGAAAACAGAAACGATATATATCTCCCTGTACAGCACAGGAAAAAGTTTCAAATGAAAGAATAGTAAAGCAAAGCACTACTTTGTAAACTAAATTACATGTGTGTCGCTCACTCAATTAGGAATACAAGAAAACTGAAATGTTATATATTGAACTGTACGGCAAAGAACCAAGTTTTCATCGAAAGAACAGAAACACAAAGCACAACTTTGTAAAGTAATACACATACGTGTCACCTGTTCAATTATTATAACAGGAAAACTGAGAAGTGATATAACCCTAACCCTAACCCTAACATTAACCCTAACCCTAACCCTAACCCCCTAACCCTAACCCTAACGCTAAACCTAACACTAACGCTAACCCTAACCCCCTAATCATAACCTTAACCCTAACCGTAACCCTACCCTAATCCTAACCCTAACCCTAACCCGCTAACCCTAACCCTAACCTTAACCCTCTAACCCTAACCCTAACCCTAACCCAAACTCCTAACAGGAACAAGTTTCCAACGAAAGAACTTAAACGCAAAGCACTCCTTTGTAAACTAAATCACATGTGTGTTGCTCGCTCAGGTAGGAATACAAGAACACTGAAAAGTGATATTTCGAATTGTACGGCAAAGAAATAAGTTTACATCGAAAGAACAGAAATGCAAAGCACAACTTTGTAAACTAATTCACAAACGTGTCGCCTGTACAATTATTATAACAGGAAAACTAAAAAGTGATATAACCCTAACACTAACCCTAACCCTAACCTTAACCCCCTAACCCTAGCCCTAATCCCCTAACCTTAACCCTAACCTAACCCTAAGTTTTTCCTAACAGGAACAAGTTTCCATCAAAAGAACATAAACGCAAAGCACTACATTGCAAACTAAATCACATGTGTGTCGCTTGCTCAATTAGGAATACAGGAAAACTAAATGTGTTATTTCGCCCTGTACAGCACAGAAACAAGTTTCCATCGAAATAACATAAACGCACAGCACTCCTTTGTAAACTAAATCACCTGTGTGTCGCTTGCTCAGGTAGGAATACAAGAAAACTGAAAAGTAATATATCTAACTGTATGGCAAAGAAACAAGTTTTCATCGAAAGAACAGAAACGCAAAGTAAAACTTTGTAAACTAATTCACATACGTGTCGCCTGTTCAATTATTATAACAGGAAAACTGAAAAGTGATATAACCCTAACCCTAACCCTAACCCCCTAACCCTAACCCTAACCCTAACCCTAACCCTAACCCTAAACATAACCCTAACTTGTTCCTAAGAGGAACAAGTTTTCAACAAAAGAACAGAAATCACACATGTGTCTCTGGCTCAATTAGGAATACAGGAAAACTGAAAAGCGATATATTGCACTGTACTGCAGAGAAACAAGTTTCCAACTGAAGAAAAGAAACGCAAAGCTCTACTTTGTAAACTAAATCAAATGTGTGTGGCTCGCTCAATTAGGAATACAGGAAAACTGAAAAGTGATATACTGCACTCTACATCACAGGAACAAGTTTCCAACAAAAGAACAGGAAAGCAAAGCACTACTTTGTACAGGGAATCACATGTGTGTTGCTCTCTCAATTAGGAATACAGGAAAACTGAAAAATGTTATCTCGCACTGTAGGGCACAGAAACAAGTTTCCATCAAAAGAACAGAAACGCAAAGCACAACTTTGTAAACTAATTCACATATGTGTCATCCGTTCAATTATTATATCAGGAAAACTGAAAAGTGATATATCGCACTGTACAGCTCAGAAACAAGTTTGCAATAGAAGAACAGAAAGGCAAACCACTACATTGTAAACTAAATCACATGTGTGTTGCTCGCTCAGTTAGGAATACAGGAAACCTGAAAAGTGATATACCGCACTCTACAGCACAGGAACAAGTTTCCAAAAAAGAATAGAAAAGCAAAGCACTACTTTGTAAACTAAATCATCTGTGCGTCGCTCGCTCAATTAGGAATACAGGAAAACTGAAAAGTATTATCTCACACTGTACAGCACAAAAACAAGTTTTCATCGAAAGAACAGAAACACAAAGAACAACTTTGTAAACTAATTCAAATACGTGTCGCCTGTTCAATTATTATAACAGGAAAACTGAAAGGTGATATAACCCTAACCTTAACCCTAACCCTACCCTAACCCTAACCCTACCCTAACCCTAACCCTAACCTCACCCCTAACCCCCTAACACTAACCCTAACTGTAACACTAACCCCTAACCCTGACCCTAACCCTAACCCTGCCCTAACCCTAACCCTAACCTGAACTCTAACCCTAACTTGTTCCTAACAGGAACAAGTTTCCAAGGAAAGAACATAAACGCAAAGCACTACTTTGTAAACTAAATCACATGTGTGTCACTAGCTCAATTAGGAATACAGGAAACCTGAAAAGCGATATAACGCACTGTACAGCACAGGAAAAAGTTTCCAAAGAAAGAAGAGAAAAGCAAAGCCCTACTTTTAAACGGAATCACATGTGTCTCGCTCGCTCAATTAGGAATACAGGAAAACTAAAAATTCTATCTCGCACTGTATGGCACAGAAACAAGTTTACATTGAAAGAACAGAAATGCAAAGCACAACTTTGTAAACTAATTCACATACGTGTTGCCAGTTCAATTATTTTAACAGGAAAACTGAAAAGTGATAGAACCCTAACCATAACCATATCCAAACCCTAACGCCCTAACCCTAACCCTAACCCTAACCATAGCCCTAACACTTAACCCTAACCCTAACCCTAAACCTGACAATACCCTAACCCTAACACTATCCCAATCCCTAAACCTAACTTGTTCCTAACAGGAACAAGTTTCCAATGAAAGAACAGAAACGCAAAGCACAACTTTGTAAACTAATTCACATACATGCCTCCTGTTCAATTGTTAAAACAGGAAAACTGAAACGTGATATAACCCTAACCCTAACCCTAACCCCTTATCCCTAACCTTAACCCCCTAACCCTAACCCTAACCCCAAACCTAACCCTAACCCTAACCCTAGCCCTAACCCTAACCCTAAGTTTTTCCTAACAGGAACAAGTTTCCGACGAAAGAACATAAACGCAAAGCACTACTTTGTAAACTAAATCAAATGTATGTCACTCGCTCAGTTAAGAATACAGGAAAACTGAAAAGTAATATATTGCACTGTACAGCACAGGAACAAGTTTCCAACGAAAGAAGAGAAAAGCAAAGCACTACTTTGTAAACTAAATCACATGTGTGTCACTCTCTCAATTAGGAATACATGAAAACTGAAAAGTGATATAACCCTAACACTAACCCTAACCCTAACCCTAACTTGTCCTAACAGGAACAAGTTTCCAACAAAAGAACAGAAACGCAAAGGATTACATTCTAAACTAAATCACAAGTGTGTCGCTCGCTCATTTAGAAATACAGGAAAACTGAAAAGTGATATATCACACTATACAGCACAGGAACAAGTTTCGAATGAAAGAACAGAAACGGAAAGCACTATTTCTAAACTAAATCACATGTATGTCGCTCGCTCAATTAGGAATACAGGAAAACTGAAAAGTGATATATCGCACTTTACAGCACAGGAACAAGTTTCCAACGGAAGAACAGAAAAGCAAAGCACTACTTTGTAAACTAAATCACATGTGTGTCGCTCACTCAATTAGGAATACAGGAAAACTGAAAAGTGATATATCGCACTTTACAGCACAGGAATAAGTTTCCAACGAAAGAACAGAAAAGCAAAGCACTACGTTGTAAAGAAAATCACGTGGGTGTACCTCGCTCAATTTGGAATACAGAAAAACTGAAAAGTGTTATCTCCCACTGTACAGCACCGAAACAAGTTTCCATCGAAAGGACAGAAACGCAAAGCACAACTTTGTAAACTGATTCACATATGTGTCACCCGTTCAATTATTATAACAGGAAAACTGAAAAGTGATATAACCCTAACCCTAACCCTAATCCCCTAACCCTAACCCTAACACTAACCATAAACCTAACCCCTAACCCTAACCCTAACCCTAACCCTAACCCTAACCCTAACCTAACCTTCAACCTAACCCTAAATCGTTTCTAACAGGAACAAGTTTCCAACGAAAGAACATAAACGGAAAGCACTACATTTTAAACTAAATCACATGTGTGTCACTTGCTCAGTTAAGAATACAGGAAAACAGAAAAGATATATATCTCCCTGTACAGCACAGGAACAAGTTTCGAACGAAAGAATAGAAAAGAAAAGCACTACTTTGTAAACTAAATCACATGTGTCGCTCACTCAATTAGGAATACAAGAAAACTGAAATGTCATATATTGAACTGTTGGGCAAAGAAACAAGTTTTCATCGAAAGAACAGAAACACAAAGCACAACTTTGTAAAGTAATTCACATACGTGTCACCTGTTCAATCATTATAACAGGAAAACTGAGAAGTGATATAACCCTAACCCTAACCCTAACATTAACCCTAACCCTAACCCGCTAAACCTAACCCTAACCCTAACGCTAACCCTAACCCCCTAATCATAACCTTAACCCTAACCGTAACCCTACCCTAACCCTAACCCTAACCCTCTAACCCTAACCCAAACCCTAACCCAAACTCCTAACAGGAACAAGTTTCCAACGAAAAAACTTAAACGCAAAGCACTCCTTTGTAAACTAAATCACATGTGTGTTGCTCACTCAGGTAGGAATACAAGAACACTGAAAAGTGATATATCGAATTGTACGGCAAAGAAATAAGTTTACGTCGAAAGAACAGAAACGCAAAGCACAACTTTGTAAACTAATTCACAAACGTGTCACCTGTACAATTATTATAACAGGAAAACTAAAAAGTGATATAACCCTAACACTAACCCTAACCCTAACCTTAACCCCCTAACCCTAACCCTAATCCTCTAACCTTAACCCTAACCTAACCCTAAGTTTTTCCTAACAGGAACAAGTTTCCATCGAAAAAACATAAACGCAAAGCACTACATTGCAAACTAAATCACATGTGTGTCGCTTGCTCAATTAGGAATACAGGAAAACTAAAAAGTGTTATTTCGCCCTGTACAGCACAGAAACAAGTTTCCATCGAAATAACATGAACGCACAGCACTCCTTTGTAAACTAAATCACCTGTGTGTGTCGCTCGCTCAGGTAGGAATACAAGAAAACTGAAAAGTGATATATCGAACTGTATGGCAAAGAAACAAGTTTTCATCGAGAGAACAGAAACGCAAAGTAAAACTTTGTAAACTAATTCACATACATGTCGCCTGTTCAATTATTATAACAGGAAAACTGAAAAGTGATATAACCCTAACCCTAACCCCCTAACCCTAACACTAACCCTGACCCTAACCCCCTAACCCAAACCCTAACTGTAACCCTAACCCTAACCCTAACCCTAACCCTAACACCTAACCTTAACCCTAACCCTAACCCTAACCCTAACCCTAAACCTAACACTAAACCTAACCCTAACTTGTTCCTAACAGGAACAAGTTTTCAACAAAAGAACAGAAATCACACATGTGTCTCTGGCTCAATTAGGAATACAGGAAAACTGAAAAGTGATATATTGCACTGTACTGCAGAGAAACAAGTTTCCAACTGAAGAAAAGAAACACAAAGCTCTACTTTGTAAACTAAATCAAATGTGTGTGGCTCACTCAATTAGGAATACAGGAAAACTGAAAAGTGATATACTGCACTCTACATCAAAGGAACAAGTTTCCATCAAAAGAACAGGAAAGCAAAGCACTACTTTCAAAAGGGAATCACATGTGTGTCGCTCTCTCAATTAGGAATACAGGAAAACTGAAAAGTGTTATCTCGCACTGTATGGCACAGAAACAATTTTCCATCGAAAGAACAGAAACGCGAAGCACAACTTTCTAAACTAATTCACATATGTGTCACCCGTTCAATTATTATATCAGGAAAACTGAAAAGTGATATATCGCACTGTACAGCACAGAAACAAGTTTGCAACAGAAGAACAGAAAGGCAAACCACTACATTGTAAACTAAATCATATGTGTGTCGCTCGCTCAATTAGGAATACAGGAAACCTGAAAAGTGATATACCGCACTCTACAGCACAGGAACAAGTTTCCAAAAAAGAATAGAAAAGCAAAGCACTACTTTGTAAAGGGAATCACATGTGTGTCGCTCGCTCAATTAGGAATATAGGAAAACTGAAAAGTGTTATCTCACACTGTACAGCACAGAAACAAGTTTTCATCGAAAGAACAGAAACACAAAGCACAACTTTGTAAACTAATTCAAATACGTGTCGCCTGTGCAATTATTGTAACAGGGAAACTGAAAAGTGATATAACCCTAACCCTAACCCTAACCCTAAACCCCTAAATCTAACCCTAACCCTAAGGCTAACCGTAACCCCTAACCTTAACCCTAACCCTAACCCTAACACTACCTTGTTCCTAACAGGAACAAGTTTCCAAGGAAATAACATAAACGCAAAGCACTCCTTTGTAAACTAAACCACCTGTGTGTCGCTCGCTCAGGTAGGAATACAAGAAAACTGAAAAGTGATATATCGAACTGTACGGCAAAGAAACAAGTTTTCATCGAAAGAACAGAAACGCAAAGCACAACTTTGTAAACTAATTCACATACGTGTCGCCTGTTCAATTATTATAACAGGAAAACTGAAAAGTGATATAACCCTAACCCTAACCCTAACCCTACCCTAACCCTAACCCTAAACCTAACCCTAACCCTAACCCTGACCCTAAACCCCTAACCCTAACCCTAACTGTAAGACTAACTCCTAACCCTGACCCAAACCCTAACCCTGCCCTAACCCTAACCCTAAGCTGAACTCTAACCCTAACTTGTTCAGAAACAAGTTTCCATCGAAAGAACATAAACGCAAAGTAATACTTTGTAAACTAAATCACATGTGTGTCGATAGCTCAATTAGGAATACAGGAAACTTGAAAAGCGATATAACACACTGTACAGCACAGGAAAAAGTTTCCAAAGAAAGAAGAGAAAAGCAAAGCCCTACTTTTAAACGGAATCACATGGTTATTGCTCGCTCAATTAGGAATACAGGAAAACTAAAAATTCTATCTCGCACTGAATGGCACAGAAACAAGTTTCCATTGAAAGAACAGAAGTGCAAAGCACAACTTTGTAAACTAATTCACATACGTGTTGCCAGTTCAATTATTTTAACAGGAAAACTGAAAAGTGATAGAACCCTAACCCTAACCATATCCAAACCCTAACGCCCTAACCCTAACCCTAACCCTAACCATAGCCCTAACACCTAACCCTAACCCTAACCCTAAACCTGACAATACCCTAACCCTAACTCTATCCCAATCCCTAAACCTAACAGGAACAAGTTTCCAATGAAAGAACAGAAACGCAAAGCACAACTTTGTAAACTAATTCACATACATGCCTCCTGTTCAATTATTAAAACAGGAAAACTGAAACGTGATATAATCCTAACCCTAACCCTAACCTCCTATCCCTAACCTTAACCCCCTAACCCTAACCCTAACCCCAAACCTAACCCTAACCCTAACCCTAAGTTTTTCCTAACAGGAACAAGTTACCAAAGATAGAACATAAACGCAAAGCAATACTTTGTAAACTAAATCAAATGTATGTCACTCGCTCAGTTAAGAATACAGGAAAACTGAAAAGTGATATATTGCACTGTACAGCACAGGAACAAGTTTCCAATGAAAGAACAGAAAAGCAAAGCACTACTTTGTAAACTAAATCACATGTGTGTCGCATGCTCAATTAGGAATACAGGAAAAATGAAAAGTGATATATCGCACTATACAGCACAGGAACAAGTTTCCAAAGAAAGAACAGAAAAGCAAAGCACTACTTTGTAAACTGAATCACATGTGTGTCGCTCGCTCAATAAGGAATACAGGAAAACTGAAAAGTGATATATCACAATTTACAGCACAGGAACAAGTTTCCAATGGAAGAACAGAAATGCAAAGCAATACTTTGTAAACTAAATCACATGTGTGTTGCTAGCTCAATTAGGAATACAGGAAAACTGAAAAGAGATATATCGAACTGTTCGGCAAAAAACAAGTTTTTTGGAAACAAAATCACATCTGTGTCATTCGTTCAATTAGGAATACAGGAAAACTGAAAAGCGATATCTCGCACCGTACCTCACAGAAACAAGTTTCCAATGAAAGAACAGAAATTTAAAGCACAATTTTGTAATCTAAGTAAGATGTTTATAGCCCTCTTAATTAGGAATACAGGAAAAATGAAAAGTGATATCTCCCACTGTAGTGCACAGAAACAAGTTTCCAATGAAAGAAAAGAAATATAAAGCACAACTTTGCAAACTAAGTAACATGTGTGTCGTCGGTTCAATTAGGAATACAGGAAAACTGAAAAGTGATATCTCCAACTGTAGTGCACAGAAACAAGTTTCCACCAAAAGAATAGAAAGGAAAGTTACAACTTTGTAAACTAATTCACATTTGTGTCGCCCGCTAATTTAGGAATACAGGAAAACTGAAAAGTGATATCTCCCATTTTAGAGCACAGAAAGAAGTTTCCAATGAAAGCACAGAAACACAAACCACAGCTTTGGAAAATGAATCACATGTGTGTGGCCAGTTCCATTAGGAAAACAGGAAAACTGAAAAGTGATATCTCCCACTTTAGAGCACAGAGAGAAGTTTCCAATGAAAGAACATAAACACAAAACAGAGCTTTGGAAAGTAAATCACATCTGTGTCATCCGTTCAATTAGGATTACAGGAAAACTGAAAAGTGATATCTCACACTGTACCTCACAGAAACATGTTTCCAATGAAAGAACAGAAATGTAAAGCACAACTTTGTAATCTAAGTAAGATGTGTATAGCCCTTTCAATTAGGAATACAGGAAAACTGAAAAGTGATATCTCCCACTTGAGAGCACAGAAAGAAGTTTCCATCGAAAATACAGAAATGTAAAGCACAACTTTGTAAACTAAGTAACCTGTGTGTCGACCATTCAATTAGGAATACAGGAAAACTGAAAAGTGATATCTCGCATTGTACCTCAGAGAAACAAGTTTCCAATGAAAGAAAAGAAATATAAAGCACAACTTTGCAAACTAAGTAACATGTGTGTCATATGTTCAATTTGAGTACAGGAAAACTGAGAAGTGATATCTCCCACTGTAGTGCACAGAAACAAGTTTCCACCAAAAGAATAGTAAGAAAAGTCACAACTTTGTAAACTAAATCACATTTGTGTTGCCCGTTCAATTAGGAATACAGGAAAACTGAAAAGAGATATCTGCACTGTAGTGCACAGAAACAAGTTTCCAACAAAAGAATAGAAAGGCAAAGCAAAACTTTTTAAACTACATCAAATTAGTGTTGCCCCCTAAATTAGAAATACAGGAAAACTGAAAAGTGATATCTCCCACTGTAGTGCACAGAAACAAGTTTCCACCAAAAGAATAGAAAGGAAAGTCACAACTTTGTAAACTAAATCACATTTGTGTCGCCTGCTAATTTAGGAATACAGGAAAACTGAAAAGTGATATCTCCCATTTTAGAGCACAGAAAGAAGTTTCCAATGAAAGCACAGAAATACAAACCACAGCTTTGGAAAATAAATCACATGTGTGTGGCCAGTTCCATTAGGAAAACAGGAAAACTGAAAAGTGATATCTCCCACTTTAGAGCACAGAAGGAAGTTTCCAATAAAAGAACAGAAACGAAAAGCACAACTTTGGAAACTAAATCACATGTGTGTCACCCGTTGAATTAGGAATACAGGAAAACTGATAAGTGATATCTCGCATTGTACCTCAGAGAAACAAGTTTCCAATGAAAGAAAAGAAATATAAAGCACAACTTTGCAAACTAAGTAACATATGTGTCATACGTTCAATTAGGAATACAGGAAAACTGAAAAGTGATATCTCCCAATGTAATGCACAGAAACAAGTTTCCACCAAAAGAATAGAAAGGAAAGTCACAACTTTGTAAACTAAATCACATTTGTGTCGCCCGCTAAATTAGGAATACAGGAAAACTGAAAAGTGATATCTCCCATTTTAGAGCACAGAAAGAAGTTTCCAATGAAAGCACAGAAACACAAACCACAACTTTGGAAAATAAATCACATGTGTGTCGCCCGTTCCATTAGGAATACAGGAAAACTGAATAGTGATATCTCCCACTTGAGAGCACAGAAAGAAGTTTCCATCGAAAATACAGAAATGTAAAGCACAACTCTGTAAACTAAGTAACATGTGTGTCGACCATTCAATTAGGAATACAGGAAAACTGAAAAGTGATATCTCGCATTGTACCTCAGAGAAACAAGTTTCCAATGAAAGAAAAGAAATATAAAGCACAACTTTGCAAACTAAGTAACATGTGTGTCATACGTTCAATTTGAGTACAGGAAAACTGAGAAGTGATATCTCCCACTGTAGTGCACAGAAACAAGTTTCCACCAAAAGAATAGTAAGAAAAGTCACAACTTTGTAAACTAAATCACATTTGTGTTGCCCGTTCAATTAGGAATACAGGAAAACTGAAAAGAGATATCTGCACTGTAGTGCACAGAAACAAGTTTCCAACAAAAGAATAGAAAGGCAAAGCAAACCTTTTTTCACTACATCAAATTAGTGTTGCCCCCTAAATTAGGAATACAGGAAAACTGAAAAGTGATATCTCTCATTTTAGAGCACAGAAAGAAGTTTCCAATGAAAGCACAGAAACACAAACCACAACTCCATAAACTAAATAACATGTGTGTCGCCTGTTCCATTAGGAATACAGGAAAACTGAAAAGTGATATCTCCCACTTGAGAGCACAGAAAGAAGTTTCCATCGAAAATACAGAAATGTAAAGAACAACTTTGTAAACTAAGTAACATGTGTTGACCGTTCAATTAGGAATAGAGGAAAACTGAAAAGTGACATCTCGCACTGTACCACACAGAAACAAGTTTCCAACGAAAGAAGAGAAATGTAAAGCACAACTTTGTAAACTAAGTAACATGTATGTTGCCCGTTCAATTAGGAATACAAGAAAACTGAAAAGTGATATCTCCCACTGTAGTGCACAGAAACAAGTTTCCATCGAAAGAACAGAAACGCAAACACAAAATTGAAAACTAATTCACATATGTGATGCCTGTTCAATTATTAGAACAGGAAAACTGAAAGGTGATATAAAGTTAACCCTAACCCTAACTCTGTAACCCTAACCCTAACCCTAACACTAACCCTAACCCTAACCCCTAACCCTAAACCTAACCATAACCCTAACGCTAACCCTAACCCTACCCTAACACTAACCCTAAACCTAACCCTAAACCTAACCCTAATCCTAACCCTAAACCTAACTAACAAGTTTCCAACGAAAGAACATAAACGAAAAGCACTGCTTTGTAAACTAAATCAAATATGTGTCACTCGCTCAATTAGGAATACAGGAAAACTGAAAAGTGATATAACCCTAACCCAAACCCCGTAACCCTAACAATAACGCTAACCTTAACCCCTAACACTAACCCTAACCCTAACTCTAACCCTAACCCTAGCCCTAAACCTAACCCTAACTTGTTCCTAACAGGAACAAGTTTCGAACGAAAGAACATAAACGCAAAGCACAACTTTGTAAACTATATAAATCACATGTGTGTGGCTCGCTCAATTAGGAATACAGGAAAACTGAAAAGTGATATATCGCATTGTACAGCACAGGAACAAGTTTCGAATGAAAGAACAGAGAAGCAAAGCACTACTTTGTAGACTAAATCACATGTGTGACACTCGCACAATTATTAATACAGGAAAACTGAAAAGTGATATATCGCACCATAGAGCACAGGAACAAGTTTCCAACAAAAGAACAGAAAAGCAAGGCACTACTTTTAAACGGAATCACTTGTGTGTCGCTCGCTCAATTAGGAATACAGGAAAACTGAAAAGTGTTATCTCGCACTGTACAGCACAGAAACAAGTTTCCATCGAACGAACAAAAAGGCAAAGCACTACTTTGTAAACTAATTCACATACGTGTTGCCATTTCAATTATTATAACAGGAAAAGTAAAAAGTGATATATAACACTGTATAGCAGAGAAACAAGTTTTCAACAAAAGAACAGAAAAGCAAAGCGCGACTTTTAAACGGAATCACATGTGTGTCGCTCGCTCAATTAGGAACACAGGAAAACTGAAAAGTGTTATCTCACACTGTTTGGCAAAGAATCAAGTTTCCATCGAAGGAACAGAAACACAAAGCACAACTTTGTAAACTAATTCACATAAGTGTCGCCTGTTCAATTAGTATAAAAGAAAAACTGAAAAGTGATATAACCCTAACTTTAACCTTAACCCTAACCCCTTAACCCAAACCCTAACCGTAACACTAACCATAACCCTTAACCCTAACTGTAAACATAACCCTAACCCTAACCCTACCCTAACCCTAACCCTAAATCTAACCCTCACCCTAACCCTAAATTGGTCCTAACAGGAACAAGTTTCCAACGAAAGAACATAAACACAAAGCACTACTTTGTAAACTAAATCACATGTGTGTCACTCGCTCATTTAGGAATACAGGAAAACTGTAAATTGATATAACGCACTGTACAGCACAGGATCAAGTTTCAAATGAAAGAACAGAAAAGCAAAGCACTACTTTTAAACGGAATCACATGTGTGTCGCTCGCTCAATTAGGAATACAGGAAAACTGAAAAGTGTTATCTCGCACTGTATGGCACAGAAACAAGTTTCCATCAAAGGAAAAGAAACGCAAAGCACAACTTTGTAAAATAAATCTCATGTGTGTCGCTAGCTCAATTAGGAATACAGGAAACTGAAAAATGATATATTGAACTGTACGGCAAAGAAACAAGTTTTTATCGGAAGAACAGAAACACAAAGCACAACTTTATAAACTAATTCACATACGTGTCGCCTGTTCAATTATTATAACAGGAAAACTGAAAAGTGATATAACCCTAACCCTAACCCTAACCCAAACCTTAACCCTAACCCTAACTTAACCCTAACCCTAACCCTAACCCTAAACCTAACCTTAACCCTAACACTAACTTGGTCTCAACAGGAACAAGTTTCCAACAAAAGAACAGAAAAGCAAAGCACTACTTTGTAAAATAAATTACATGTGTGTCGCTCGCTCAATTAGGAATACAGGAAAACTGAAGAGTGTTATCTCGCACTGTATGGCACAGAAAGAAGTTTCCGTAAAAAGAACAGAAACAAAAAGCACTATTTTGTAAACTAAATCACATGTATGTCGCTTGCACAATTAGGTAAACAGGAAATTTGGAAAGTGATATATCGCACCATAGAGCACAGAAACAAATTTCCAACAAAAGATCAGAAAAGCAAAGCAAACTTTTAAACGGAATCACATGTGTGTTGATCGCTCAATTAGGAATACAGGAAAACTGAAAAGTGTCATCTCTCACTATATGGCAAAGAAACAAGTTTCCATCGAAAGAACAGAAACACAAAGCACAACTTTGTAAACTAATTCACATACGTGTTGCCCTTTCAATTATTATAACAGGAAAACTAATAGGTGATATATCACACTGTACAGCACATAAACAAGTTTCCAACAGAAGAACAGAAACGCAAAGCACTACTTTGTGAACTAAATCACATGTGTGTCCCTCGCTCAATTAGGAATAAGGGAAAACTTAATAGTGATATATCGCACTGTACAGCACAAGAACAAATTTCCAAAAAAAAAAAAAAAAAAAAAAAGAAAAGAAAAGCACGACTTTTAAACGGAATCACATGTTTGTCGCTCGCTCAATTAGGAATACAGGAAAACTGAAAAGTGTTATCTCGCACTGTATGGCACAGAAACACTTTTCCTTCGAAGGAACAGAAATGCAAAGCACAACTTTTTAAACTAATTCACATACGTGTCGCCTGTTCAATTATTATAACAGGAAAACTGAAAATTGATATAACCCTAACCCTATGACTAACCCTAACGCTAATGCCGTAACCCTAACCCTAACACCAACCCTTAACTCTAACCCTAAACTTAACCCTAATCCTAACCGTAACCCTAACCCTAACCCTAACCCTAACCCTAACCCTAACCTAACCCTAACCCTAAACCTAAACCTAACCTTAACCCTAACCCTAACACTAACTTGTTCCTAATAGGAACAAGATTCCAATGAAAGAACATAAATGCAAAGCACTACTTTGTAAACTAAATCACATGTGTGCCACTCGATCAATTAGGAATACAGGAAAACTAAAATGTGATATATCGCATTGTACAACACAAGAACAAGTTTCGAACAAAAGAACAGAAAAGAAAAGCAATACTTTGTAAATTAAATCACATGTGTGTCGCTCGCACAATTAGGAAAACAGGAGAACTGAAAAGTGATATATTGCACTGTATAGCACAGGAACAAGTTCCCAACGAATGAACATGAACACAAAGTACAACTTTGTAAACTAATTCACATACGTGTTGCCTGTTCAATTATTATAACAGGAAAACTGAAAAGTGATATAACGCACTGTACAGCACAGAAACAAGTTTCCATCGAAAGAACAGAAACACAAAGCACAACATGGTAAACTAATTCACATACGTGTCGCCTATTCAATTATTATAACAGGAAAACTGAAAAGTGATATAACACTAACCCTAACCCTAACCCGTAACCCTAACCCTAACCCTAGCCCTAAACCTAGCCCTAACCTGTAACCCTAAACCTAGCCTAACCCTATCATATCCCTAACCCTAAACCGAACCCTAACCCTAACCCTAACTTGTTCCTAACAGGAACAAGCTTCCAACAAAAGAATATAAACGCAAAGCACTACTTTGTAAATTAAATCACATGTGTGTCACTTGCTCAATTAGGAATATAGGAACCCTGAAAAGTGATATATCGCACTGTACATCACAGGAAAAAGTTTCCAACAAAAGAACAGAAAAGCAAAGCACTACTTTTAAACGGAATCACATGTGTGTAGCTTGCTCAATTAGGAATACAGGAAAACTGAAAAGTGTTATCTCACACTGTATGGCACACAAACAAGTTTCCATTGAAAGAACAGAAACGCAAAGCACAACTTTGTAAACTAATATGTGTCGCCTGTTCAATTATTATAACAGGAAAACTGAAAAGTGATATAACCTTAACCCTAACCCTAACCCCTAACCCTAACACTAACACATAACCCTAACCCTAACCCTAACCCAAACCCTTACCCTAACCCTAACTTGTTCCGAACAGTAACAAGTTTCCAAAAAAGAATATAAACGCAAAGCACTACTTTGTAAAGTAAATCACATGTTTGTCACTCGCTCAATTTGGAATACAGGAAACCTGAAAAGTGATATATCGCAGTGTACAGAACAGGAAGAAGTTTCAAATGAAAGAACATAAAAGCAAAGCACTACTTTAAATGGAATCACATGTGTGTCGCTTGCTCAATTAGGAATATTGGAAATCTTAATAGTGATATATCGCACTGTACAGCACACGAACAAATTTCAAACAAAAGAACAGAAAAGCAAAGCACGACTTTTAAATGGAATCACATGTGTGTCACTCGCTCAATTAGGAATACAGGAAAACTGAAAAGTGTTATCTCGCTGTATGGCACAGAAAAAGTTTCCATCAAGGAACAGAAATGCAAAACACAACTTTGTAAACTAATTCACATACGTGACGCCTGTTCAATTATTATAACAGGAAAACTGAAAAGTGATATAACCCTAACCCTAACCCTAACCCTAACCCTAACCCTAACCAGAACCCTAACCCTAACACTAACACTAACCCTTACCTCTAACCCTAATGCTAACCCAAACCCTAACCCTAACCCTAACCCTAACCCTAACCCTAACCCTACCCTAACCCTAACCATAAACCTAACCCTAACCCTAACCTAACACTAACTTGTTCCTAACACAAAACAAGTTTCCAACGAAAGAACATAAACGCAAAGCACTACTCTGTAAACTAATTCACATACATGTCGCCTGCTCAATTATTATAACAGGAAAACTGAAAAGTGATATATCACACTGTACAGCAAAGAAACAAGTTTCCAACAGAAGAACAGAAACGAAAAGCACTAATTTGTAAAATAAATCACATGTGTGTCGATCGCTCAATTAGGAATACAGGAAAACTGAAAAGTGATATAATGCACTGTGCAGCACAGGAACAAGTTTCCAATGATAGAACACAAAAGGAAAAGCACTACTTTAAATGGAATCACATGTGTGTCGCTCGATCAATTAGGAATACAGGAAAACTGAAAAATGATATATCGAACTGTACGGAAAAGAAACAAGTTTCCAATAGGAAAACAGAAATGCAAAGCACTACTTTGTAACCTAAATCACATGTGTGTCACTCGCTAAATTAGGAATACAGGAAAACTGAAAAGTGATATATCGAACTGTACTGCACAGAAACAAGTTGTCATGGAAAGAACTGAAACGCAACGCACAACTTTGTAAACTAATTCACATACGTGAAGAAGTTCAATTATTATAACAGGAAAACTGAAAAGTTATATAACCCTAACCATAACCCTAACCCTAACCCACTAACCCTAACCCTAACCCTAACCCTAACCCCGTAACCCTAAACCTAAACCTAAACCTAACCCCTAACCCTAACCCTAACCCTAACCGTAAACATACCCTAACCCTAAACCTACACCTAATCCTAACCCTAACAATAACTCTAACTTGTTCCTAACAGGAACAAGTTTCCATCGAAAGAACATAACCTCAAAGCAATAATTGGAAATAAATCACATGTGTGTCACTTACTTAATTAGGAATACAGGAAACCTGAAAAGTGATATATCGCACTGTACAGCACAGGAACAAGTTTCAAATAAAAGAACATAAAAGCCAAGCAGTACTTTGTAAACAGGATCACATGTATGTCGCTTGCTCAATCAGGAATACAGGAAAAATGAAAAGTGATATATCGCACTGTACAGCACAGAAACAAGTTTCCAACACAAGAACAGAAAAGCAAAGCCCTACTTTGTAAACTGAAGCACATGTGTGTCGCTCGCTCATTTAGGAATACAGGAAAACTGAAAAGTGATATATCGAATTGTAATGAAAAGAAAGAAGTTTCAATGAAAGAATAGAAAAGTAAAGCACTACTTTGTAAACTAAATCTCATGTGTGTCACACGCACAATGAGGAATACAGGAAAACTAAAAAGTGATATATCGACTGTACAGCACAAGAACATGTTTCAACATAAGAACAGAAAAGCCAAGAATTACTTTTAAACAGAATCACATGTGTGTCGCTAAGCTCAATTAGGAATACAGGAAAACTGAAAAGTGTTATCTCAGACTGTATGTCACAGAAACAAGTTTCCATTGAAAGAACAGAAACGCAAAGCACTACTTGTAAACTAATTCACATACATGTCGCCTGTTCAATTATTATAACAGGAAAACTGAAAAGTGATATATCACACTGTACAGCACAGAAACAAGTTTCCAAAAGAAGAACAGAAATGCAAAACACTACATTGTAAACTAAATCACATGTGTGTCGCTCGCTCAATTAGGAATATAGGGAAACTGAAAAGTAATATATCGCACTGTACAGCACAGGAACAAGTTTCCAACTAAAAAACAGAAAAGCAAAGCACGACTTTTAAACAGAATCACAAGTGTGTCGCTCGCTCAATTACGAATACAGAAAAACTGAAAAGTGATATAACGAACTGTGCGGCAAAGAAACAAGTTTTCATCAAAAGAACAGAAACGCAAAGCACAATTTTCGAAACTAATTCCCATACGTGTTGCCTGTTCAATCATTATAACAGGAATACTGAAAAGTGATATAACCCTAACCCGTAACCCTAACCCTAACCCTAACCCCTAACCCTAACCCTACCCTAACCCTAACCCTAACCCTGTAACTCTAAAGCTAACCATAACTCTAACCCTAACCCCTAACCCTAACCCTAACCCTAACCCCTAACCCTAACCCTAACCCCTAACCCTAACCCTAACCCTAACGCTCACTTGTTCCTAACAGGAATAAGTTTCCAACGAAAGAACATAAACGCAAAGCACTACTTTGTAAACTAAATCACATGTGTGTCGCTTGCTCAATTAGGAATACAGTAAAACTGAATAGTGATATATCGCACTGTACAGCACAGGAACAAGTTTCCAACAAAAGAACAGAAAAGCAAAGCACTATTTTTAAACGGAATCACATGTGTGTCGCTTGCTCCATGAGGAATACAGGAAAACTGAAAAGTGTTATCTCGCATTGTATGGCACAGAAACAAGTTTCCATCGAAGGAACAGAAACGCAAAGCACAACTCTGTAAACTAATTCACATACGTGTCACCCGTTAAATTTTTATAACAGGAAAAATGAAAAGTGATATAACCCTAACCCTAACCCTAACCCTAACCCCATAACCCTAACGCTAAAACTAACACTAACCCTAAGCCCTAACCCTAACCCTAACCCTAACCCTAACCCTAACCCTAACCCTACCCTAACCCTAACCCTAAACCTAACTGTAACCCTAACTGTAACCCTAACCCTAACCCTAACCCTAACCCTAACCTAACCCTAACTTGTTCCTAACAGGAACAAGTTTCCAATGAAAGAACATAAACGCAAAGCACTACTTTGTAAACAAAGTCACATGTGTGTTGCTCGCACAATTAGGAATACAGGAAAACTTAAATGTGATATATTGCATTGTACAGCACAGGAACAAATTTCGAAGGAAAGAACAGAAAAGCAAGGCACTACTTTGTAAAGTAAATGATATGTGTATCGCTCGCACAATTAGGAATACAGGAGAACTGAAAAGTGATATATCGCACCATATAGCACAGAAACAAGTTTCCAACGATAGAACAAAAAAGCAAAGCACTACTTTTAAACGGAATCACATGTGTGTCGCTCGCTCAATTAGGAATACAGGAAAACTGGAAAGTGTCATCTCACAGTGTAAGGCACAGAAACAAGTTTCCATTGAACAAACAGAAAGGCAAAGCACAACTTTGTAAACTAATTCACATACGTGTTGCCCTTTCAATTATTATAACAGGAAAACTAAAAAGCGATATATCACAATGTACAGCACAGAAACAAGTTTCCAAAAGAACAAGAGAAATGCAAAGCACTACTTTGTAAAGTAAATCACATGTGTGTCGCTCGCACAATTAGGAATATAGGAAAAACTGAAAAGTGATATATCGCACTGTACAGCACAGGAACAAGTTTCCAACAAAAAATAGAAAAGCAAAGCAATGCTTTTAAAAGGAATCACATGTGTGTCGTTCGCTCAATTAGGAATAGAGGAAAACTGAAAAGTGTTATCTCGCACTGTATGGCACAGAAAAATGTTTCCATCCAAAGAATAGAAACGCAAAGCACAACTTTGTAAACTAATTCACATACGTGTCGCCTGTTCAATTATTATAACTGGAAAACTGAAAAGTGATATAATCCTAACCCTAACCCTTACCCTAACCCTAACCCCGTAACCCAAACCCTAACCCTAACACTAACCCTAACCCTAACCCTAACCCTAACCCTAACCCTAACCCTAACTTGTACCTAACAGGAACCAGTTTCCAACGAAAGAACATAAACGCAAAGCACTACTTTGTAAACTAAATCACATGTGTGTCACTCACTCAATTAGGAATACAGGAAAACTGAAATGTGATATAACGCTCTGTACAGCACAGGAACAAGTTTCCAAGTAAAGAACAGAAAAGCAAAGCACTACTTTTAAATGGAATCACATGTGTGTCGCTTGCTCAATTAGGAATACAGGAAAACTGAAAAGTGTTATCTCGCACTGTAAGGCAGAGAAACAAGTTTCCATCGAAAGAACAGAAACGCTTAGTTTCTTTAGATGCACAGGTTTTAGTGGGTTTGTGATATAACCCTAACCATAACCCTAAGCCCCTAACCCTAACCCTAACCACAACCATAACCCTAACTCTAACCCTAAGCCCCTAACCCTAACCCTAACCCTAACCCTAAACCTAAACCTAACCATAACCCTAACCCTAAATTTTTCCCATCAGGAATAAGTTTCCAAAAAAGAACATAAACGAAAAGCAATACTTTGTAAACTAAATCATATGTGTGCCACTCTCTCAATTAGGAATACAGGAAAACTGAAAAGAGATATAACGCACTGTACAGCACAGGAACAAGTTTCAAACGAAAGAACAAGAAAGGAAAGCACTACTTTTAAACGTAATCACATGTGTGTCGATCGCTCAATTAGGAATACAGGAAAACTGAAAAGTGTTATCTCGCACTCTATGGCACAGAAACAAGTTTCCATCGAAAGAACAGAAACGCAAAGCACAACTTTGTAAACTAATTCACATACGTGTCGCGTGTTCAATTATTTTAAAAGGAAAACTGAAAAGTGATATATCGAACTGTATAGCACAGGAACCTGCTTTCATCGAAAGAACAGAAAGGAAAAGAACAACTTTGTAAACTAATTCTCATACGTGTCGCCCGTTCAATTAGTAAAACAGGAAAACTGAAAAGCAATATATCACACTATACAGCACAGAAACAAGTTTCCAACAGAAGAACAGAAACGCACAGCACAACTTTGTAAACTAATTCACATACGTGTCTCCTGTTCAATTATTATAACATGAAAACTGAAAAGTGATATAACCATCACCCTATCCCTAAGCCCCGATCCCTAACCCTAACCCTCACCCTAACCCTAACCCTAACCCTAACTCTAACCCTAAACCTAATCCTAACTCTAACTTGTTCCTAACAGGAACAAGTTTCAATGAAAGAACAAGAAAGGAAAGCACTACTTTAAACGTAATCACATGTGTGTCGCCGCTCAATTAGGAATACAGGAAAACTGAAAAGTGTTATCTCAAGACTCTATGGCACAGAAACAAGTTTCCATCGAAGAACAGAAACGCAAAGCACAACTTTGTAAACTAATTCACATACGTGTCGTCTGCTCAATTATTATAACAGAAAACTGAAAATTGATATAACCCTAATCCTAAACCTAAGT
>JAEOAE010000186.1:0-15039 GCA_036365155.1 Meriones psammophilus | reverse complement strand
AACTGCTCCTCTCTAGTCTCCCTGAGAAGAAGCCTACAGTTCATAGCTCCTCCTAGAGGTAACCAGTGGAAATCATGTTAGCTCCAAATTTTGTTAGAGTGTTTTAATTTATGTACACAATCAATAGTATATCTACACTTCCACAACTTGTAATATATATATATATAAAGCCATAAATTACAATCACTTCCAATCTCATTAAGTTTTATCAGCAGGATGGCTGTTGGTGGTTTGACATGTGATAAAAATGTTTTGCCTGGCATTCCTATCCATCTTCAATAGACTGTTGTTGATTATTAATATTTATTGCTGATTTAACTTTAACTAAACAGTGGTTATTCCTAAAGCAGCTGAATACTCAAATCACCACACAGAGACTAGGATTTATTTAATTATTTATTTAATTAAACTAAAGCACAATGCTCTGCAGTAGCTACTTCATCCCAAACCTCCAAGTTCGCATAGTTTCCTCGCATTCAGATTTTCCACATTATACTTACTTTTTAGTCATATCTTAGATCTGGTTCATCTCTCATTGTGGTTCCAAGCTCTCTCCTTCTTATCTCTCCTCTCTGACTCCTCCCACTTTATTCTTTCTCCTCCCCTCTAGATGACGGTGTTATGTCCTATGCTTTCCATTGCTCAGCACTGGCTGATTGTTTCATTGACAATACAGAAAACAAATGATGGCATGTTTACACAAGCTGTAGACAGGTGATTCCTAGAATAAACACCACAATTCAGTGTCTAAATTGAAACTACAGAGTAGGGTAGCGAAATCAGCATTTGAATGAAGAAGGTAAGTTATAGACAATCCACAAGAAAAAAACCAACATAATATATCATCCCTCACCAATTATTGGACTTAATTTGCACATATTGTGGTTTTAAGAGTCATGCCTCTGCCCAGTGTGGAGATAGGTGCCTATAATCAGAGATTTGGGGATGGCGACAGAAGAGAAACTGGCATATGCCAACAACATGATAGTTTATTCGACACAGAAACACAGCAAGACACCATCTCAAATGTATATATGTACACACACTTCTGTTTCCCATTGCATAGAGTTCCATTAACATGTACATATGTTATATGAAGTTAACAACTTAATTTCCTGTTCTTTACATTGATGAGAGAGTAGTTAGAACTGTCTATCATACAAAAATACTAAGGGGATAGAAAATAAGATGAGGAGCTGATCCAAGATGGCAATGCCAAGAGTACACTGTGCCTGATCAGGAGGAAAGCACTGAATGCACAGTGACCACCAGATCAAACTGTGAACCCTAAAACACGAGCCATTGTCTTCCTGACATTAGAGGAAACCCAACAATGTGGGAAGCAATCGGGTCTGATCTCAGGTCACCCAGCTAAACCCCGCAAGAATTTTTGAGTTCCCTACAGGTTCTTGGTCATCAGGCCAGAGCAACACACCTGCATGTACAGACTGAACTGTGGGCCACACAACAATAGAAACTGGTTTTCCAAGTAGAGAAGGAACCCAACTGTGAAAGAAGCAATCCAGTCTGACCAAACTTAGGTCAACCACTCAACCTCTGAAAATGGGAAAATCTACTGGGTTCCAGCAAGCACTGAGTCATCAACACAGAGCCACATACCTGTGCCCACTACTCACCATTCCAGACAGAACTGTGGGTCCCAAAACACCAGAGACTGGGTTTCCCAGGTGAGAGGAAATTCCACAGCAAGGAAGCAAACAGGTCCAAGCTTAAGCCACTCAGCCAACCCCCCAAGAAAATTTCTCAGTTTTCTGCAGGCAGTCAGTCACCTGTGCAGAGCCACACACCTGTACCTGCACCTGTGCCTCTGCCTACAAACTCTACTCACCACACCAGACTGAATTCTGGATCCCAAAACACCACAGACTGGATCTCCCAGATGTGAGAAAACACCTCAGTAAGGGAGACATCAGGTTTGGCTTCAAGTCACCCAGTAATTCCCAGAAAAGTGCCTGGGTTCCTACAGGCTCAAGGAATCTAGAATCCAGCTGCATAACTGTTTGCTGTACTCAATGGCCACTAATTACCTTGGGTACTGGGGCGCTGAGTTACAACTTCTGACTTGCTGATGCCTAGAACCCACCGGATCAGCCTTAGATGCTGCTCCAAAGCCCAACCTGTCTTCCTACTGAAACTGACCAAACCTCAGGACTCCCAGGATCATGAAAAGAGCTGTGCCCAGCAAAAACAGTGTATAAGCTGCAGCAGCTCACTAAATTCAGAAAAAGAAAGCCAGAGACAGGGCACCTGTCTTTAAGAATTCTCCTGGTAAGAAGAGAGGCCCAGGGATCCCAAAGAGCCCATTGAACCCACAGCAGATCAGTGTCAATTCCCTGAAAACCATCAGTCATTAGGTGACAATACCCAAAAAGCTGTGGAGGAATCCTTCAGGAACAACCATCTTCCTCCAAGGAGATTTCACCCAACTCACTGCCCCAACACCTCAGGACTCCAGCAGACACCAGAATCTATCAGCCAATACCTGAGACACAGAGATGAGCCATCTTGAAAGCACAATCAATAAAAGCCAAAGTAATGTGGTACCTCCAGAACCCAGTTACCCCTACCCTAACATAAGAGAAACTAAAGGAAATGACCTGAAATCTAGGCTTCTGAGGATGATAATGGAGGAAACAAAATTCATAAAGAAACAGAAGATAAAGTCAAACATATTTTGACCATCTATAAAGAATTAGAGGAAGATACAGCCAAAGAGTTTGTGGCCTTTAGTGGAGAAATAATTAAATCACTGTAGGAAATGAAAGAAATAGAGGAAAGTTCAAAGAAACAGGTGATGGATTTGAAGGAAAATATAAACAGGTAAAGGAAATCAACAAAACAGTTCAAGATATAAAGATGGATAGAGAAATATTAAAAAAAAACAAACTGAGGAAATCATGGAGAAAGTCAATTTAGGGAAGAAAATAGTAACTACAGAGGTAAGTATATCCATCATGTTACAAATGATGGAAGAAAGAATCTCTGGGGTTGAAGATACAATGGAAGAAATAGATGTATCTGTCAAAGAAAATATTAAATCTAAAATATCCCTAACACAAACCATCCAAGAAATCAAGGAAAACAAGAAAAGACAAAACCTAAGAATAATGGACATAGAGGAAAGAAAAACGATTCTCCAAATGCCCAGAAAATATTTTCAGCAAAATCATATTTCCACAATTTAAAGAACAGGCCTATAAGCACTCAAATTTATCGTGGCCTCAAAGCATAACAAAAAGATATTGAAAGCCACGATGACCCTGTACACTTCTCTGACGCTTCTAGCATGTACTATATGCTCTTAGTGCAACACCCAAACTTGTAAATTCTTAATTTAGCTTCTCCTTTTAATCTATACAGACCAGTGTTGACAAATCTATGGAAGAATGGAGGCTATCTCTCAATTATTAATCAGTCATGCATAACAAATCCCAGGCAGAAAGAGGAAGTGTGCAGGCCCAGGGCTGTGTGCAGTGCAGGCTGCCAGTGAGACTCTCAAGGTTTGTGTTGAAGGATGAAGCACTGTGGGAGGATAGCTGTAACCCTGCTGACAGTAATAAACTGCCAGGTCTTCTGCCTGCACACTGTTGATCTTGAGAGTGAAATCTGTCCCATATCCACTGCCTGTGAAGCGATCAGGGACCCCAGAAGGGCGATTGGATGCATAGGACATTAGAAGTTTAGGAGGCTGCCCTGATTTCTATTGGTACCAATGTACATCATTACTCACACTCTGACTGGACTTGCAGCCTAGAGTGATGCTGTCTCCTACAGATATGGACATGAATTCAGGAGACTGGGTCATCACAATGTTCCCCTCAGCACCTGCAATCAGAAATAGACAATGAGTATTCACATATACACACAAAGAGTTCCTGATACAAATGTTGGGATCTAAAATGCCTTTCCTAATGGCATTGCCTGAATACCATTGATTTCCTATAGAAAATAGCAGTTTCTCTACAAATGAATTAATTTGATGATATTCTAATACTCTTTAATGCCTCACCAGACATCCAGAGGAGCAGGAAGACAAAGACCTGGTGTGACTGCATCTTGGTGCCCAAACTCTTTGATGCTTTTCAGTTCTCACTGCAAGGGCCTTGTTTATAAATTATGGCCAGCTGGGCTGGCTTTTAGGAAGTTATGCAAAGTAGTCAATGAAATGAGAACTTAAATAGCCAGGGTACTGGGTTGCAAGAGAATACAGGTTAAAGCTACAGCCAAAACTATTATCAATAACCCAGAACCCCTGCACAGATGTAGCCCAGGGCAGTTCAGTGTCCAAGTGGGTTACATAGTAATGTGAAGAGGGACTGCCTCTGACATAATCTAACTGACTTGCTCTTTGATCACCTCCCCCTGGGGGGGGGCAGCCTTACCAGGCCATAGTACAGGACAATGCAGCCACTTTTGATGTGAACTGATGGACTAAGATCAGAAAGGAGAGGAGAACCTCCCCTGTCAGTGGACTTGGGGAGTGGCATGCATGCAGAGGGAGGAGGGAGGGTTGGATTGGGAAGGGAGGAGGGAGGTGCTTATGGGGGGATACAGAATGAATAAAGTCTAATTGATGAAAAATTTAAAAAAAAAAGGAAAAAAATAATTTAAGAACCTTAAATGACTTTCAAAAGTGGAGGAAAACATGGAGTTAGTCAATTGGCATGGAGCACTTCTCGCCCCTTGGGGCAATGGTCTCCTGAACCTACTCAGACCTCGACATTACCACTGCTAGTTCTAGAACTGATGCAGGATGTTCCAACGAGGGGCTTAAGGCTTCTCATAATATTTCCTATAAGCCCACACCTGTTTGATTATATCCCCCATTTCTATTCATTATTAGCCAGACAGAGCCAAGTAATTGTGGTAATGATACTTGCTTTTTTGCACAATGCTGGAATGCTAGTGAATTTAGGTATGCCCTGATTAATTGCATGCCTCACTGGGTGCCTGTGCCCGTTGATGCCCCTCATGCTATGACTCTCTTCAGATAGAAAAGGGATCTTGGAATTACAGCCGCCATTGTTACTGCCATCTCATTGCTGGCTGTTGGAACTACCACCTCAGCATTAGCCATGAGTCAAACTTTACAGACTGCTCAGACCCTGAATAATCTTTTAGCCAATGTATCTCATGCCTTAGTTGTACATAAAGGAAGTAATGCTCAACTAAAAGGAAGCTTGATGGTGTTCAAACAGAGGATTGACCTCGTGCAGGAGCAAATTGATACCCTATGGCAAATCGCTCAACTTGGCTGTCAATGAAAATATGCTGGACTTTGAGTCACTAGCATATAACATGAGAATTTTTCCTGTGCTGCAAATCTGTCTAAACAATTGTCGAGCTATATTTTAGGTAATTGGACTGGAGAATTCAATACTATGATGGAGCAGCTGAGAGTGGCCATTGTCACAGTAAATTCTACCAGAGTGGATGCAGGACTAGCCACAGGATTATCAACATGGATTGCTGCAGCCATGAATCATCTGAAGGAATGGGCGGGAATGGGAGCGTTAGCAGGCCTTCTGGTGTTGGTCTCCTTGGTTTGCCTGTATATATATACAAGATTAGAGTCTCACAACAGTGTAATGCAGCCATGACCATTCAGGCCTTTACAGCTATTGAAGCAGGACAGTCTCCCCAAGCATGGGAGCTAAAATGTTATGCTCAGGATGCAAGGCTAAGCACTGCACTCAGGGTCAGCTGCTTTCGACCCAGCGAAAAGCATGTCTGATTGCATGTGGGTTGATGCCCCAGGTCCCGCCTCTGAGAAAAAGGTATAGGACGGGTCTGATGCTCTTTGGGTGGCTGACACCTAAATGAACATCGGTACAAAGTCCCAATTTATTTCTAAGATCAGAGATCAGACCTCTACTCTTGCCTGATGCATCTAAAACAAAAAGGGGGAACTGTAGACAGCTGCAGAATGCTATGCCTTATAGATGGAGCTGGTTTCTGCCTTCCACCTTCCTGATGGTGAGTGCTCTCTGTAACGAACAATTCCACATTTGGCTAAGGCTGAGGATCTGGCTTCCTTCCATGTATGTGGACCTATCTACATTGCCCACGTGGCACGCCTGGGTTGGCTACCCAGAGGCTATTTAAGCTGTGGGCTGGCTTTCCCCAGGGTCCAAGGATTGTTCAAGGTTCCTGAATATACTGCATTGAAAAAAAACAAACAAACAAAAAAAAAAAAATTGTACACCTAAAGTAACTAATCAAGAAGGAGAACTCTTGCTAAAATGCTCAATCCCTATCCAGAAAGGCAAAGAGCCTGGACATCAGAAGAAGGAGAAAAGAGGGAATAAATCATGAGCCTGGCACAGAGGACCTTTGAAAAGCTCTGCCCTGCAGACTATCAATGTAGATGCTGAGACTTATGGGCAACCATTGGGTAGAGTGCAGGAAATCTTATGAAAGAAGTGGAAACAGTAAGATCTGGAGAGGACAGGAACTCCACAAGGAGAGCAACAGAACCAAAAAAAATCTGAGCACAGTGGTCTTTCCTAAGACTGATATTCCAACTAAGGACAATGCATGGAGATAACCTAAGACTCCTGCATAGATGAAGCACATGGCAGTTCAGTATCCAAGTGGGTTCCATTGTAATAGGAACATTGGCCTGCTCTTTGATTACCTCCCTCTGAGTGGGAAGCAGCCTTACCAGGCCACAGAAGAAGATAATGCAGCCACTCCTGATGAGACCTAATTGACTAGGATCAGAAGGAAGGGAAGGAAGTCCTCCACTATGAGTGGACTTGAGGAGGGGCATGCATGCAGAGAGTGGAGGAAGGGAAGGATTGGGATGGGAGGAGGGAGAGAACCACAGGGGGGATACAAAGTGAATAAAGTGTAATTAATAAAGAGAAAATCTTAATTTAAGAAAATATAACTAAAGCAGGTTAAAAAAAAACCTTAGACATTAATGCCAACTCAAATTCTACTTAGAACCAAAGTATACAATAAAAAATTAGTGTTGCTATCCTTTGCAAAATAGCACTGAATAGTATTTGATGGTAATATTTGAATTCAACCTTCTTCTTTCAGCTGTATCTTCAATACTAACAGATTTTATGCATTTTATTGGCCAATGATTTTCACCTGTAAATTGTAAATAGTCCCTTTTAGTTTTAAATGAAAGTCTAGGAGAGCATTCAAGGGTAAATATGTCCTTTAATCATTTATGGGAGGTACTATTTCTTGTCAAGATTAAATAATTATTTTCCATTTCTTTTGTCTATTTTGATAGTATGATTTTAAAGGTGATTTGACACAACATATTCTCATTTTATGACTGTGTTCATTAGCAGAATAAGTAGTTTAGAAATGACATTTTTCTTTTCACATTAGCAATCCATATTCTTTAAATAGATAATCTTTAAATTCCAGAAATGACTTTATTTTTTTTGAACTTCTGATTTTACGTATGAATAAATTTTACCTATATATAAAATCCAGATTTCCCTCTTCTTTTCTATATCCTGTCATTCATTCCTTTATGTCATCTACTCTTCTACTTTCCCCTTCTTTCATTTCTCCTTCTCCTGTATCTTTCTGCTGTTATTTATCTCGATATTGTTTCCTCATGACTGTAATCAAAGTTTTTCTGGTATTAGTTCTATTAAACTTACTTGCTTTAAATGTTTTTGATTTTTAATAGAAGCCTGTCATGAGTGTGTCTTGATATTTTCAGATTGAGAGCTCTAAGTTGGTCCTTGAGCTTCTATGTTGACTTTTTCCCCTAGTGATTGGTTAATCGTTTTGATAAGAGTTTTTTTTTATATATATTTCTAATAATCTTTTATTTGTACATTTTTTTTCAATGCAGTTTATTCAGGAACCTTGAACAATCATCTGACCCTGGGGAAAGCCAGCCCACAGCTTAAATAGCCTCTGGGTAGCCAACCCCAGCATGCCACGTGGGCAATGCAGATAGGTCCACATACATGGAAGCAAGCCAGATCCTCAGCCTTAGCCAAATGTGGAATTGTTCGTGACAGAGAGCACTCACCATCGGGAAGGTGGAAGGCAGAAACCAGCTCCATCTTTAAGGCACGGCATTACGCAGCTGTCTACAGTTCCCCCTTTTTGTTTTAGATGCATCAGGCAAGAGTAGAGGTCTGATCTCTGATCTTAGAAATAAATTGGGACTTTGTACCGATGTTCATTTAGGTGTCAGCCACCCAAAGAGCATCAGACCCGTCCTATACCTTTTTCTCAGAGGCGGGACCTGGGGCATCAACCCACATGCAATCAGACATGCTTTTCGCTGGGTCGAAAGCAGCTGACCCTGAGTGCAGTGCTTAGCCTTGCATCCTGAGCATAACATTTTAGCTCCCATGCTTGGGGAGACTGTCCTGCTTCAATAGCTGTAAAGGCCTGAATGGTCATGGCTGCATTACACTGTTGTGAGACTCTAATCTTGCATATATACCACAGGCAAACCAAGGAGACCAACACCAGAAGGCCTGCTAACGCTCCCATTCCCGCCCATTCCTTCAGATGATTCATGGCTGCAGCAATCCATGTTGATAATCCTGTGGCTAGTCCTGCATCCACTCTGGTAGAATTTACTGTGACAATGGCCACTCTCAGCTGCTCCATCATAGTATTGAATTCTCCAGTCCAATTACCTAAAATATAGCTCGACAATTGTTTAGACAGATTTGCAGCACAGGAAAAATTCTCATGTTATATGCTAGTGACTCAAAGTCCAGCATATTTTCATTGACAGCCAAGTTGAGCGATTTGCCATAGGGTATCAATTTGCTCCTGCACAAGGTCAATCCTCTGATTGAACACCATCAAGCCTTCTTTTAGTTGAGCATTAATTCCTTTTTGTATATCTAAGGCATGAGATACATTTGCTAAAAGATTATTCAGGGTCTGAGCAGTCTGTAAAGTATGACTCATGGCTAATGCCCTGGTGGTAGCTCCAACAGCTGCCAATGAGATGGCAGTAACAATAGTGGCTGTAGTTCCAAGATCCCTTTTCTGTCTGAAGAGAGTCATAGCGTGAGGGGCATCAACGGGCACAGGCACCCAGTGAGGCATGCGAGTAACCAGGGCATATCTAAATTTACTAGCATTCCAGCATTGGGCAAAAAAACAAGTATCATTACCACAATTACTTGGCTCTATCTGGCTAATAATGAATAGAAATGGGGGATATAGACAAACAGGTGTGGGCTTATAGGAAATATTATGAGAAGCCTTAAGCCCCTCGTTGGAACATCCTTCCTCAGTTCTAGAACTAGCAGTGGTGGTGTCCAAGGTCTGAGTAGGTTCAGGAGACCATTGCCCCCAGGGGCGAGAAGTGCTCCATGCCAAATGACTAACTCCATGTTTTCCTCCACTTTTGAAAGTCATTTAAGGTTCTTAAATTAATCCCCCAACTTTTTTAAAATTTTTCATCAATTATACTTTATTCATTCTGCATCCCCCTATAAGCCCCTTCCTCCTCCCCTCCCAATCCCACACTCTCTCCTCCCTCTGCATGCATGCCACTCCCCAAGTCCACTGATAGGGGAGGTTCTCCTCTCCTTTCTGATCTTAGTCTATCAGTTCACATCAAAAGTGGCTGCATTGTCCTCTACTAAGGCCTGGTAAGGCTGCTCCCCCCCAGGGCGAGGTGATCAAAGAGCAGGACAATCATATTATGTCAGAGGCAGTCCCTCTTCACATTACTATGTAACCCAATTGGATTCTGAACTGCCATGGGCTACATCTGTGCAGGGGTTCTGGGTTATCTCCATGAATAGTCCTTGGTTGGAGTATGAGTCTCTGGGAAGTTCCCTGTGTTCAAATTTTCTTGTTCTGTTGCTCTCCTTGTGGAGACCCTGTCCTCTCCAGCTCTTACTATTTCCCAGTTCTTACCTAAAGTTCCATTCACTCTACCCAACAGTTGCCCATCAGGCTCAGCATCTGCTTTAATAGTCTGAAGGGCAGAGGCTTTCAGAGGCCCTCTGTGGTAGGTTCCTAGGTTGTTTCCTGTTTTCTTCTTCTTCTGATGTCCATCCTCTTTGCCTTTCCGGATGGGGATTGGACATTTTAGTTAGGGTCCTCTCTCTTGCTTAGTTTCTTTATATGCACAGGTTTTAGTGGGTTTGTCCTATGTTGTATGTCTATATGAGTGAGTATATACCATGTGTGTCTTTTTGCTTCTGGGACAACTCACTCAGGATGATCCTTTCCGTATCCCACCATTTACCTGCAAATTTCATGATTTTCTTATTTTTCATTGCTGAGTAATATTCCATTGTGTAGATGTACCACAATTTCTGCATCCATTCTTCAGTTGAGGGGCATCTGGGTTGTTTCCAGCTTCTGGCTATTACAAATAAAGGTGCTACAAACATGGTTGAGCAAATGTCCTTTTTGTGTACTTGAGCAAATTTTGGATATATGCCCAGTAGTGGTATGGCTGGATCTTGAGGAAGTGCTATTCCTAGTTGTCTGAGAAAGTGCCAGATTGATTTCCAGAGTGGTTGTACCAGTTTACATTCCCACCAGCAGTGTAGAAGGGTTCCCCTTTCCCCACAACCTCTCCAGCATGTGTTGTCAATTGAGTTTTTGATCTTGGCCATTCTCATGGGTGTAAGGAGAAATCTCAGGGTTGTTTTGATTTGCATTTTCCTAATGGCTAGTGAGGTTGAGCATTTCTTTAAGTGCTTCTCTGCCATTCGGTACTCCTCTACAGAGAATTCTCTGTTTAGCTCTGTTCCCCATTTTTTAAGTGGATTACTTGGTTTGCTGCTTTTCAGCTTCTTTAGTTCTTTATATATACTGGATATGAGTCCTCTGTCAGATAAAGGGTTGGTGAAGATTCTTTCCCAATCTGTAGGTGGTCGCTTTGTTTTGATGATGGTGTCGTTTGCTTTACAGAAGCTTTTCAGTTTCATGAGGTCCCATTTATTGACTGTTGCTCTTAGAGCCTGTGCTGTTGGTGTTCTGTTCAGGAAGTTTTCCCCTGTACCAATGAGTTCTAGGGTATTTCCCACTTTTTTTTCAAGCCGACTTAATGTGTCTGGTTTTATGTTGAAGTATTTGATCCACTTGGACTTCAGTTTTGTGCAGGGTGTTAAATATGGATCTATTTTCATTTTTCTACATGTAGACATCCAGTTAGAACAGCACCATTTGTTGAAGATGCTATCTTTTTTCCATTGTAATGTTTTGGCGTCTTTGTCAAAGATCAGGTGTCCATAAGTGTGTGGGTTTATTTCTGGGTCCTCTGTTCGGTTCCATTGATCCACCATTCTGTTTTTATGCCAGTACCATGCAGTTTTTAAAACTGTTGCTCTATAGTACAACTTAATATCAGGGATGGAGATACCTCCGGAAGATCTTTTATTTTAGAGGATTGTTTTAGCAATTCTGGGTTTCTTGTTATTCCATATGAAGTTGAGAATTTTTCTTTCCAGGTCTGTAAAGAATTGTGTTGGTAATTTGATGGACATTGCATTGAATCTGTAGATTGCTTTTGGTAAGATGGCCATTTTTACTATGTTAATCTTGCCAAGCCATCAGCATGGGAGATCTTTCCATCTTCTCATATCTTCTTCTAATTCTTTCTTCAGAGATTTGAAATTTTTTTCATACAAGTCTTTGACTTGGTTAGGGTTACTCCGAGGTACCTTATGTCATTTGTGGCTATTGTGAAGGGTGTGTTTCCCTAATTTCTTTCTCAGCCCTTTTGTCTTTTGTATACAGGAGGGCTACTGATTTTTTTGAGTTAATTTTGTATCCAGCCACTTTGCTGAAGGTGTTTATCAGCTGGAGGAGTTCCCTGGTAGAGTTTTTGGGGTCACTCACGTATACTATCATATCATCTGCAAATAGTGATAATTTCACTTCTTCCTTTCCAACTTGTATCCCCTTGATCTCCTTCAACTGTCTTATTGCTCTAGCAAGGACTTCCAGCACTATGTTGAAGAGATATGGAGAGAGTGGGCAGCCTTGTCTTGTCCCTGATTTCAGTGGAATTGCTTTAAGTTTCTCTCCACTCAATTTGATGTTGGCTATAGGTTTGTTGTACATCGCCTTTACTATGTTTAGATATTTGCCTTGTATCCCTGATCTCTCCAATACTTTGAACATGAATGGATGTTGGATTTTGTCAAATGCTTTCTCAGCAGCTACGGAGATTATCATGTTGTATTTTTCTTTCAGTTTGTCAATATGGCGGATCACATTGATGGATTTCCGTATATTGAACCACCCCTGCATACCTGGGATGAAGCCTACTTGGTCATAGTGGATAATATCTTTGATGTGTTCTTGGATTCGGTTTGCAAGTATTTTATTAAGTATTTTTGCATCAATGTTCATAAGGGAGATTGGCCGGAAATTCTCTTTCTTTGTTGAGTCTTTATGAGGTTTAGGTACCAAGGTGACTGTGGCTTCATAGAATGAATTTGGTAATATTCCTTCTGTTTCTATTTTGTGGAATACTTTGAAGAGAATTGGTGTTAGCTCTTCTTTGAAGGTCTGGTAGAATTCTGCGCTGAAGCCATCTGGTCCTGGGCTTTTTTTGGATGGGAGAGTTGTGATGACCGCTTCTATTTCTTTGGGGGATATAGACTATTTAGTTGATTTAGCTGGTCCTGATTCAGCTTTGGTAAGTCAAATCGATCAAGAAAATTGTCCATTTCATTTAGATTTTCAAATTTTGTGGCATATAGACTTTTGAAGTAAGTCCTAATGATTTCTTGGATTTCCTCAGTGTCTGTAGTTATATCCCCCTTTTTATTTCTGATTTTGTTGATTTGGGTGGTGTCTCTCTGCCTTTTAGTTAGCCTGGCTAAGGGTTTGTCGATCTTGTTGATTTTCTCCAAGAACCAGCTCTTGGTTTCGTTGATTCTTTGAATTGTTTTATTTGTTTCCAATTGATTGATTTCAGCCCTGAGATTGATTATTTCCAGCCGTCTACTCCTTGATGTGTCTGCTTCTTCTTTTTGTAGGGTTTTTAAGTGAGCCATTAGGGTGCTTGAATGAGCTGTCCCGAATTTCTTCTTGAAGGAACTTAGTGCTATGAACTTTCCTCTTATCACTGCTTTCATTGTGTCCCACAAGTTCGGGTATGTTGTGTCTTCATTTTCATTGAGTTCTAGAAAGACTTTAATTTTTTTCTTTATTTCTTCCCTGACCCAGCTGTCATTTAGTAACAAGTTGTTCAGTTTCCATGTGTGTGTATGCTTTTTGTTATTTCTGTTATTGTTGAGGTCCAGCTTTATTCCATGGTGATCAGACAAGATACATGGGATTATTTCAATCTTCTTGTATCTGTTGAGGCTTGCTTTGTGACCCACTATATGGTCTATTTTGGAGAAGGTTCCATGAGGTGCTGAGAAGAAGGTAAATTCTTTTGTGTTTGGGTGTAAAGTTCTGTAAATGTCTGTTAGGTCCATTTGTTTCATGACCTCTGTCAGAGACATTGTTTCTTTGTTTAATTTCTGTTTTGTTGACCTGTCCTTTGTTGAGAGTGGGGTGTTGACATCTCCCACTATTAATGTGTGGGGATCTATATGTGCTTTAAATTTTATCAATGTTTCTTTCACAAATGTGGGTGCCCTTGTATTTGGGGCATAGATGTTCAGGATTGTGATGTCTTCCTTGTGGAATTTCCCCTTGATGAGTATGAAGTGTCCTTCCCCATCTCTTTTGATTAATTTTGGTTGAAAGTCTATTTTATCAGATATTAGAATGGCTACTCCTGCTTGCTTCTTGGGTCCCTTTGCTTGGAATGTCGTCTTCCAACTCTTTACCCTCAGGTAATGTCTATCTTTATGTCTTAGGTGTGTTTCTTGTATGCAACAGATTGCTGGGTTTTGTTTACGTATCCATTCTGTTAATCTGTGTCTTTTTATTGGAGAGTTGAGTCCATTGATGTTGAGAGAGATTAATGACCAGTGGCTGTTAGATGTCTTGATTTTGATGTTGGCTGTGGTCATCAGGTTGTGTGCTTGGTTGCTTTTTGTTTTACTGAAGTGAGGTTATTTATTTCCTGTGTTTTCTTGAATGTAGCTAGCTTTCTTGGGTTGTATTTTCCCTTCCAGTGTCTTCTGTAATGCTGGATTTGTTTGTAGGTATTGTTGAAATTTGTTTTTGTCATTGAATATCTTGTTTTTCTCCATCTATGAGGACTGAGAGTTTTATGGGGTATAGTAGCCTGGGCTGACATCTGTGTTCTCTTAGGGTCTGCATGATATCCGTCCAGGCCCTTCTGGCTTTCATAGTCTCTGTTGAAAAGTCAGGAGTGATTCTAATGGGTTTGCCATTATATGTTACTTGGCCTTTTTCCCTTGCACCTTTTAGTACTTTTTCTTTGTTCTGTATACTTACTGTTTTGATTATTATGTGGCGGGAGGATTTTCTTTTCTGGTCAAATTTGTTGGGTGTTCTGTAGGCCTCATGTATTCTAATTGGCCTCTCCTTTAAGTCGGGGAAATTTTCTTCAATGATTTTATTGAAAATATTTTCTGGGCCTTGGAGAAGGGAGTCTTCTTTTTCCTCTATACCTATTATTCTTAGGTTTTGTCTTTTCATATTGTCTTGCATTTCTTGGACGGTCTGTGTCAGGAATTTTTCGGATTTAACATTTTCTTTGACAGATACATCGATTTCTTCCATTGTATCTTCTACACCTGAGATTCTTTCTTCCATCTCTTGTAGTCTGTTGGTTATGCTTACCTCTGTAGTTCCTGTTTTCTTCCCTAGATTCTTCCTTTCCATTATTTCTTCCATTTGTGTTTTCTTTAATTTTTCCAATTCTATCTTCAGGTCTTGAGTTGTTTTGTTTACTTCCTTCACCTTTCTCATTGTACTTTCCTGTTTTTCTTTTAGTTCCTTCAACTCTGTTTCTTTTATTTCATTCAGTGTTTTAAGCATTTCCTTTCTAAAGGCCATTAAACTGTTTGGCTGCAGCTTCCTCTATTTCTTTACGGATGGCAATATTCTGTTTGAGTTTATCTTCCTCTATGTCTTTACTAATCTTATTTCTTTCCTCTGTTATCATGT
>JAEOAE010001171.1:0-38390 GCA_036365155.1 Meriones psammophilus | reverse complement strand
CTTTTTTGTGCACTGAGGACATTTTGTTGGAACTTGGAATTTAAGTACTCTGAGTCATTTCATGAAGTGGGTTTTAAGTGCTCTGGAGTCATTTCTGAAGCAGGTTTTGGAGTGCTCTGCAGTCATTTTGTTGAAGCTTGTTTTAGAGTGCTCTGAATCATTTCTTTGAAGCAGGTTTTATGTGCACTGAGGACATTTCGTTGAACTGGGTTTTGGTGCTCTGGCTCATTTCGCTGCTAGCGGGTTTTTAAGCTCTGGGCTCATTTCTGCTGCGGGTTTTAAGTGCTCTGTAGTCATTTCATTGAAGCGAGTTTTTAGTGCCTGAGTCATTTCGTGGAAGGGGCTTTTAAGTGCTCTGAGTCATTTCGCTGGAAGGGGGTTTTGGCACCCTGAGTAATTTTGTTTGAAGCAGGTTTTTAAATGTTCTGGTGTCCATTCGCTGAAAGCAGGGTTTAAGTGCTCTAGGGTCATTTCACAGCTAGGTTTTTAAATGGTCTGGAGTCATTTCTCTGGAAGCGGTTTTTAAGTTCTCTTGAGTCATTTCCTTGAAGCGGTTTTTAAGTGCTGTGAATCCTTTCGCTGGAAGCATCGCTTTTGCGCTCTGAGTCCTTTCTTTGGAAGCAGGTTTCTAAGTGCTCTGGGGCCATTTCGTTGTAAGCATGTTTTAGAGTATTCTGGAGTCATTTCGTTAGAAGTGGATTTTAGAGGGCTCTGAAATCATTTCGCTCAAGCGGTTTTAGAGTGCTCTGAATCCTTTGTTGAAGCGGTATTTTAAGTGCTCTGAGTCATTTGCTGGAAGCGGTTTTTACGCGCTGTGGATTCATTTCGCTTGAAGGAGTTTTTGGCAACTGAGTAATTTTATTTGAAACAGGTTTTTAAATGTTCTGGTGTCCATTCGCTGGAGCGGGTTGAAGAGCTCTAGGTCGCTTCACAGGAAGCAGGTTTTAAAATGCTCTGTAGTCATTTAGTTGGAAGCGGTTTTTGCGTACTCTGAGGTCATTTCGCTGTAAGCGGTTTTAAGTGCTCTGGGGTCATTTCTGCTGTGCGGGTTTTTATGTGCTCTGAGGTCATTTCGCTGGAGCGGTTTTACGTGCCTGAGTCATTTATTTGGAAGCGGTTTTTTAAGTGCTCTGGGGTCATTTCGCTTTTGCCGGTATTTACGCGTTCTGAGGTCATTTTGTTGAAGCGGGTTTTAGAGTGCTCTGAGTCATTTCGCTGGAGGCGGCTTTTTATGCCCTGAGTCATTTCCTTGAAGCGAGTTTTTACGCTTGTGGATTCATTTCGTTGAAGGGGGTTTTATGCTCCTGAGTAATTTTGTTTGAAGCAGGTTTTAAATGTTCTGTGTCCATTCGTTGGAAGCAGGGTTTATGCTCTAGGTCGCTTCGCTGGAAGAGGTTTTAAATGCCTGAGTCATTACGCTGGAAGCGGTTTTTCAAGTTCTTGAGTCATTTCCTGGAAGTGGTTTTGATTGCTCTGGAGTCATTTTGTTGGAAGCGGTTTTTGAGTGCTCTGAATCCTTTCTGGAAGCGGTATTTTAAGTGCTCTGAGTCATTTCATTGGAAGCGGTTTTGCTTGCTGTGGATTCATTTCGCTGGAAGCGGGTTTTAGAGTGCTCTGGGAGTCATTTCTGCTGGAAGCGGGTTTTTAAGTGCCCTGAGTCATTTCGTTGAAGCGGTTTTTAATGCTCCTGAGTAATTTTATTTGAAGCAGGTTTTTAAATGTTCTGGTGTCCATTCAAGGAAGGGGCTGAAGTGCTCTAGGGTCGCTTCACTGCTTAGGTTTTAAATGCTCTGTAGTCATTTCAAGCGGTTTTTTATGTGCTCTGAGGTCATTTCTGTTGTAAGCAGGTTTTCTAAGTGCTCTGGGGTCATTTCAAGGTAAACGGGTTTTTATGTGCTCTAGGCCATTTCATTAGAAGCAGGTTTTTACGTGCCTGTGGTCATTTAATTGTGTTGCCTTCAAGTGCTCTGAGTCATTTCATTGGAAGTGGCTTTTTCAGTGCCTGGAGTCATTTAGTTGGAAGCAGTTTTTAAGTGCTCTGGGACATTTCAAGCAGGTTTTAAGTGCTCTGAGTCATTTCATGGAAGCGGTTTTACGTGCTGTGGATTCATTTCGCTTGAAGGAGTTTTTAAGTGTCTCTGAGTAATTTTATTTGAAACAGGTTTTAAATGTTCTCGTGTCCATTCAAGGAAGCGGGCTGAAGAGCCTAGGTCGCTTCGCTGGAAGAGGTTTTAAATGCCTGAAGTCATTACGCTGAAGGGGTTTTTTAGTTCTCTGAGTCATTTCCTGAAGCGGTTTTTGATTGCTCTGGAGTCATTTTGTTGGAAGCGGTTTTGAGTGCTCTGGAGTCATTTCATTGAAACAGGTTTGTAAGTGCTCTTGAGTCATTTCTGTGAAGTGGGATGTACACTGGATTCATTTCTGCTGAAACGGTTTTTTATGTGCGCTGAGGTCATTTTTTGAAGCAGGTTTTAAGTGTTCTGGTATCCTTCGTTGAGGCAGATTTTTAAGTGCTCTGGAGTCATTTCGCTGAAGCGGTTTTAAGTGTTCTTGTGTCCTTTCATTGAAGTGGTTTTAAGTGCTCTGGGGGTCATATCGTTGGAAGTGGGTTTTTAGTGCTCTGCAGTCATTTCCTTGGAAGAAGGTTTTTAAGTGCTCTGAGTAATTTCGATGGAATCGGGTTTATAATTGCTCTGAGTTACTTCGCTGGAAGAGCGCTTTTAAGTGCTCTGGAGTCATTTCATTGGAAGTGGCCTTTTCAGTGCTCTGAGTCATTTCTGCTGGAAGCAGTTTTTAAGTGCTTTGAGTCATTTCGTTGGAAGCGGGTTTTGAGTGCTCTGGAGTCATTTCCATGGAAGAAGGCTTTTAGTGCTCTGAATCATTTCGCTGAAGCAGATTTTTAAGATCTGGTGTCCTTTGTTGGAAGCGGGTTTTAGAGTGCTCTGAGTCATTTAGTTGGAAGCGGTTTTTAAGTGCTCTGAGTAAATTGTTGGAAGCAGCTTTTTAAGTGCTCTGGAGTCATTTCATTGAAGCGGTATTTTAAGTGCTCTAGAGACATTTCGCTGGAAGGGTTTTACGTGTTGTGGATTCATTTCGCTGGAAGGGGGGTTTTTAAGTGTTCTGAGTAATTTTGTTTGAAGCAGGTTTTTAAATGTTCTGGTGTCCATTTGTTGGAAGCAGGGTTTAAGTGCTCTAGGGTCGTTTCGCTGGAAGAGGTTTTTAAATGCTCTGAGTCATTTCTGGAAGCGTTTTTAAGTTCTCTTGAGTCATTTCCTTGGAAGCGGTTTTTGATTGCTCTGGAGTCATTTTGTTGGAAGCGGTTTTTTAAGTGCTCTGAATCATTTCAGTTTGTTTTAGAGTGCTCTGAAACTTTTCACAGTTTGCATTTTAAGTGCTCTAAGGCCATTTCTGGAAGCGGTTTTTATGTTGTGGATTCATTTCGTTGGAAGGAGTTTTTAAGTGCTCCTGAGTAATATTATTTGAAGCAGGTTTTTAAATGTTCTGGTGTCCATTCGCTGGAAGAGGGGTTAAAGTGCTCTAGGTCTTTTCAAGCAGGTTCTAAATGCCTAGTCATTTCGCTGGAAGGGCTTTTATGTGCCTGAGGTCATTTCTGTAAGCGGTTTTTAAGTGCCCTGGGGTCATTTCGCTTGCCGGTTTTTATGTGCTCTTAGGCCATTTCTGGAAGCGGGTTTTACGTGCTCTGTGGTCATTTAATTGTGTTGGTTTTTTAAGTGCTCTGAGTCATTTCATTGGAAGTGGCTTTTTCAGTGCTCTGAGTCATTTAGTTGGAAGCGTTTTTAAGTGCTCTGGGGTCATTTCTGGAAGCAGGTTTTTAAGTGCTCTGGAATCATTCTGTTGGAAGCGTGTTTTTAAGTGATCTGGAGTCATTTCATTGAAGGGGGTTTTAGAGTGCTCTGAATCATTTCTTTGGAAGCGCGCTTTTAAGTGCTCTGAGTCATTTCGATGGAAGCGCCGCTTTTAAGTATTCTCCTGTTCTTCGTGGAGGCGCGCTTTTATGCTCGGTTCATTTCATTGAAGCAGGTTTTTAAGTGCTCTGGAATCATTTCATTGAATCGGTTTTAGAGTGCTGTGGAGTACTTTCGCTGTAAGGGGTTTTAAGTGCTCTGGAGTCATTTCTCGCTGGAAGCGGTTTTTGATTGCTCTGGAGTCATTTTTGCTGGAAGCAGGTTTTTAAGTTCTCTTGAGTCATTTGTTGGAAGCAGTTTTTTGATTTCTCTGATTCATTTTGTTGGAAGCGGTTTTTGAGTGCTCTGAGTCATTTCTTTGAAGCAGGTTTTTAAGTGCTCTGAGGCCATTTCATTGAAGCATGTTTTAGAGTGCTCTGGAGTCATTTTGTTGGAAGCAGGTTTTTGAGTGCTCTGAGTCATTTTGTTGGAAGCGGTTTTATAAGTGCTCTGGAGTCATTTCACTGGAAGTGGGTTTTTCAGTGCTCAGGAGTCATTTTGTTGGAAGCTGGTTTTGAATGCTCTGGAGCATTTCTTTGAAGCTGGTTTTTATGTGCTCTGGGGTCATTTCGCTGAAGCATCGCTTTTAAGTGCTGTGGAGTGATTTCGCTGAAGCAGGTTTTAGAGTGCTCTGAATCATTTCACAAGCATGTTTTTAAGTGATCTGGAGTCATTTCATTGAAGGTAGTTTTAGAGTGCTCTGAATCATTTGTTTGGAAGCCGCTTTTAAGTGCTCTGGAGTCATTTCGCAGAAGCTGCTTTTAAGTATTCTCCTGTCCTTTTGTTGGCGCCGCTTTTTAAGTGCTCGGTTCATTTTGTTGGAAGCAGGTTTTTAAGTGCTCTGGAGTCATTTCGTTGGAAGCGGTTTTTAAGTGCTCTGAGTCATTTCGCTGGAGGCGGATTATTAAGTGTTCTATTATCCTATCGCTGGAGCGGGTTTCGCCGCTTTGGAGTCATATCTTGGAAGCAAGGTTTTAAGTGCTCTGAGTCATTTTGTTGACGAGGGTTTTTAAGTGTTCTGGGTGTCCTTTCTTTGAAGCGGTTTTTATGCTCTGAGTCATTTCATTGGAAGCGGTTTGTAAGTGTTCTGGCATCCTTTGTTGAAGTGGGTTTTAAGTGCTCTGCAGTCATTTAGTTGTAAGCGGGTTTTCGCGTTCTGGTATCCTTTCGCAAGTGGGTTTTTGCGCTCTGAGTCATTTCATTGGAAGCGGTTTTTAGTGCTCTGGAGTCATTTCATTGAAGGGTTTTTATGTTCTGGTGTCCTTCGCTGAAGTGGATTTTAAGTGCTCTGAATCATTTAGTTGTAAGCGGTTTTTAAGTGTTCTGAGATGCTTTCGCTTTTAAGCAGGTTGTTAAGCTCTAAAGTCATTTCGCAGTTAGTATTTATGTGTTCTGTGTCCTTCGCTGGAAGGGGGTTTTTAAGTGTTCTGGTATCCTTCGCTGGAAGTGGGCTTTAAGTGCTCTGGTATCCTTTCGCTGGAAGTGGGTTTTTAAGTGCTCTGAATCATTTCGCTGGAAGCGGTTTTTAGTGCTCTGAGTCATTTCATTGGAAGCGGTTTTGTAAGGGCTCTGAGTCATTTCGCTGAAGTGGGATGTAAGGCACTTGATTCATTTCGTTGAAAAGGTTTTTTATGTGCACTGAGGTCATTATTTTGGAAGCCGGTTTGAAAGTGTTCTGCATCCTTTCTTTGGAAGCGGTTTTTAAGTGCTCTGAGTCATTTTGTTGGAAGCAGGTTTTTTAGTGTTCTACTGTCCTTTCAAGGAAGTGGGTTTTAAGTGTTCTGGTGTCCTTTCGTTGGAAGTGGGTTTTAAGTGCTCTGGAGTCATTTCCTGAATAAGGTTTTTAGTGCTCTGAATCATTTCGCTGGAAGCAGATTTTTGCGATCTGGAGTCCTTTGTTGGAAGCGGTTTTAGAGTGCTCTGAGTCATTTCAGGAGCGGATTTTTTGTGCTCTGCAGTCATTTCATTGGAAGCGGTTTTTAAGTGCTCTGGAGTAAATTCAAGCAGGTTTTAAGTGCTCAGAGACAGTTCATTGGAAGCGGTTTTTAAGCCTCTGAATCATTTCGTTGACGCTGTTTTTAAGTGCTCTGAGTCATTTCGCTGGAGGCGGGTTTTAAGTTCTAGTATCCTTTCATTGGAAGCGATATTTAAGTGCTCTGGAGTCATTTCATTGGAAGCGCTTGTTAAGTGCTCTAGAGTCATTTGGTTGGAAGCAGGTTTTAGAGTGCTCTGAGTCATTTTGTTGGAAGCGGTTTTGATTGCTCTGGGAGTCATTTCACTGGAAGCAGGTTTTAAGTTCTCTTGAGTCATTTGTTGGAAGCAGGTTTTGATTTCTCTGATTCATTTTGTTGGAAGCGGTTTTGAGTGCTCTGGAGTCATTTCTTTGAAGCAGGTTTTTAATGCTCTGAGGCCATTTCATTGAAGCATGTTTTAGAGTGCTCTGAGTCATTTCTGGAAGCAGGTTTTGAGTCCTCTGAGTCATTTTGTTGGAAGCGGTTTTTTATGCTCTGAGTCATTTCACTGGAAGTGGGTTTTTCAGTGCTCTGGAGTCATTTCATTTTAGCGGTTTTATAAGTGCTCTGAGTCATTTCTTTGGAAGCCGGTTTTTGAGTGCTCAGGAGTCATTTTGTTGGAAGCGGGTTTTGAATGCTCTGGAGCATTTCTTTGAAGCTGGTTTTTATGTGCTCTGGGGTCATTTCTGTTGGAGCTAAGTGGCTTTTAAGTGCTGTGGAGTGATTTCATTGGAAGCAGGTTTTAGAGTGCTCTGAATCATTTCTGTTGGAAGCATGTTTTTAAGTGATCTGAGTCATTTCATTGGAAGGTAGTTTTAGAGTGCTCTGAATCATTTGTTTGGAAGCGCTTTTAAGTGCTCTGGAGTCATTTCACAGGGGCTTTAAGTATTCTCCTGTCCTTTTGTTGGAGGCGCCTTTTTAAGTGCTCTGAATCATTTCCATGGAAGCAGATTTTAAGTCATCTGCGTCCTTTGTTGGAAGCGGTTTTAGAGTGCTCTGAGTCATTTCTGCTGGAAGCGGTTTTTAAGTGCTCTGCAGTCATTTCGCTGGAAGCGGGCTTTTAAGTGCTCTGGAGTAAATGCGCTTTTGGAAGCGGGTTTTATGCTCAGGAGTCAGTTCATTGGAAGCAGGTTTTAAGCCTCTGAATCATTTCGCTGGACGCTGTTTTTAAGTGCTCTGGAGTCATTTTGTTGAAGAGGGTTTTTGCCGCCTGGAGTCATTTCGCTTTTAAGCCGGTTTTTACGTGCTGTGTGGATTCATTTCGTTGAAGGTGGTTTTAAGTGTTCTGAGTAATTTTGTTTGAAGCAGGTTTTAAATATTCTGGTGTCCATTCGCTGGAAGCGGGTTTAATGCTCTAGGTCGCTTTCTGAAGTAGGTTTTAAATGCTCTGGAGTCATTTCGCTGGAAGGTTTTTATGTGCTTTGAGGTCATTTCATTGGAAGCGTGTTTTTAAATGCTCTGTGGCCATTTCATTGAAGCGGTTTTTAAGTGCTCTGAGTCATTTCACAGTAGCGGTTTTTGATTGCTCTGGAGTCATTTTGTTGGAAGCGGTTTTTGAGTGCTCTGAGTCATTTTTTGAAGCAGGTTTATAAGTGCTCTAGGGCCATTTTGTTTTTAAGCATTTTTAGAGTGCTCTGGAGTCATTTTGTTTGAAGCGGGTTTTAGAGTACTTGGAATCATTTCTCTGAAGCAGGTTTTTCTGTGCTCTGAGTCATTTCATTGTAATCGGGTTTTTAAGTGCTCTGGAGTCATTTTATTGGAAGCGGTTTTAGAGTGCTCTGAATCATTTCTTTGAAGCCTGCTTTAAGTGCTCTGAGTCATTTCTTTGGAAGCACTTTTTAAGTATTCTTCTGTCCTTTCGTTGGAGGCGCCGCTTTTAAGTGCTCGGTTCATTTCTTTGAATCAGGATTTTAAGTGCTCTGAATCATTTCATTGGAACCGTTTTTAGAGTGCTGTGGAGTCATTTCTGAGTCATTTCGCTGGAGGCGGATTATTAAGGTTCTAGTATCCTTTTGTTGGAAGCGGTTTTTAAGTGCTTTGAGTCATTTCTTTGGAGGCAAGGTTTTAAGTGCTCTGGACTCATTTGATTGAAGCAGTTTTGTAAGTGTTCTGGTATCCTTTCGTTGAATTGGGTTTTAAGTGCTCTGAATCATTTAGTTGTAAGCGGGTTTTAAGTGTTCTGAGATGCTTTCGCTTTAAGCAGGTTGTTAAGTGCTCTAAAGTCATTTCGCTGGAAGCTAGTATTTATGTGTTCTGGTGTCCTTCGTTGAAGTGGGTTTTTGGCGCTCTGAGTCATTTCGCTGGAAGCGGGTTTTTAGTGCTCTGGGAGTCATTTCGCTGGAGGCGGGTTTGTAAGTGCTCTGGAGTCATTTCGCTGGAAGTGGGGATGGGCACTATGGATTCATTTCATTGGAAAAGGTTTTTTATGTGCACTGAGGTCATTATTTTGGAAGCGGGTTTGAAAGTGTTCTGGTATCCTTCGCTGGAAGCGGTTTTTAAGTGCTCGGGAGTCATTTTGTTGGAAGCGTGTTTTTAAGTGCTCTGTAGTCATTTCGCTGAAGCAGGTTTTAATTGTTCTGGTGTCCTTTCGTTGAAGTGGGTTTTTAAGTGTCCTGGTGTCCTTTCGCTGGAAGTGGGTTTTTAAGTGCTCTGGAGTATTTTCCTTGGAAGAAGGTTTTAGTGCTCTGAGTCATTTCGCTGGAAGCGGTTTTTAAGTGTTCTGCAGTCATTTTGTTGGAAGCGGGTTTTAAGTGCTCTGAATAAATTTGTTGGAAGCGGTTTTTTATGCTCAGGAGTCATTTCGCAGCGGGTTTTTAAGCCTCTGAGTCATTTCACTGGAAGCTGTTTTTAAGAGCTCTGGAGTCATTTCGCTGGAGGCGGGTTTTTAAGTGTTCTAGTATCCTTTCATTGTAAGCGGATATTTAAGTGCTCTGGAGTCATTTCATTGGAAGCGCTTTTTAAGTGCTCTAGAATCATTTGGTTTGAAGCAGGTTTTAGAGTGCTCTTTAGTCATTTCATGCTGGAAGCGGTATTTTAAGTGCTCTGGATTCATTTTGTTGGAAGGGGTTTTACGTGCTGTGAATGCATTTCGCTGAAGGGGGTTTTAAGTGCTCCTGATTAATTTTGTTTGAAACAGGTTTTTAAATCTTCTGGTGTCCATTCGCTGTTAGAGGGGTTTAAGTGCTCCAGGGTCGCTTTCAGCTTAGCAGGTTTTAAATGCTCTGGTGTCATTTCGCTGGAAGCGGATTTTATGTGCTCTGAGGTCATTTTGTTGGAAGTGGGTTTTGGCGCGCTGGGGTCATTTTGTTTGAAGCGGTTTTTATGTGCTCTGAGGTCATTTCTGCAGCGTGTTTTTAAGTGCTCTGTGGTCATTTCATTGAAGCAGTTTTTTAAGTGCTCTGAGTCATTTCAGAGGAAGTGGGTTTTCAGTGTTCTGAGTCATTTCACAGCGGGTTTTTAAGTGCTCTGGGGTCATTTCGCAGCGGGTTTTTAAGTGCTCTGAGTCATTTCGCTGGAAGGGTTTTAGAGTCCTCTGAATCATTTTGTTGGAAGCGTGTTTTTAAGTGATCTGGAGTCATTTCTTGGAAGTGTTTTTAGAGTGCTCTGAATCATTTCATTGGAAGCGGGTTTGTAAGTATTCTGGTATTCTTTCGTTGAAACTTGGTTTTTAAGTGCTCTGGAGTCATTTAGGTGTAAGCGGTTTTTAAGTGTCTGGGATTCTTTCGCTTTAAGTGGGTTGTTAAGTGCTCTAAAGTCATTTCGCTCGGGTTGTAGTATTTATGTGTTCTGGTGTCCTTTCGCTGGAAGTGGGTTTTAAGTGTTCTGGTATTCTTCGCTGGAAGCGGTTTTTAAGCGCCCTGAGTCATTTTGTTGGAGGCTAGATTTTAAGTGCTCTGGAGTCATTTCTGTTGGAAGCAGGTTTTTTATGTTCTGGTGTCCTTTCGCTGGAAGTGGGTTTTTATGCTTTAAATCATATTATTGAAGTGGATTTTTAAGTGCTCTGGAGTCATTTTGTTGGAAGAGGGTTTTTAAGTGCTCTGAGTCATTTCTTTGGAAGGGTTTTACGTGCTCTAGATTCATTTCGCTGAAGGGGGTTTTTAAGTGCTCCTGAGTAATTTTGTTTGAAGCAGGTTTTTAAATATTCTGGTGTCCATTCGCTGGAAGCGGGGTTTATGTGCTCTAGGGTCGCTTCGCTGGAAGTAGGTTTTAAATGCTCTGAATCATTTCGCTGGAAGCGGGTTTTATGTGCTCTGAGGTCATTTCATTGGAAGCGTGTTTTTAAGTGCTCTGTGGTCATTTCCATTGGAAGTGGTTTTTTAAGTGCTCTGAGTCATTTCGCTGGTAGCGGTTTTTGATTGCTCTGGAGTCATTTTGTTGGAAGCGGTTTTGAGTGCTCTGGAGTCATTTCTTTGGAAGCAGGTTTTTAAGTGCTCTGGGTCCATTTTGTTGGAAGCATTTTTTAGAGTGCTCTGAGACATTTCTTTGGAAGGGTTTTAGAGTACTTGAATCATTTCTGTTGAAGCAGGTTTTTATGTGCTCTGAGTCATTTCATTGTAAGCGGTTTTTAAGTGCTCTGGAGTCATTTCTGCTGGAAGGGTTTTAGAGTGCTCTGAATCATTTCTTTGAAGCCTGTTTTTAAGTGCTCTGGAGTCATTTCACAAGCACTTTTTAAGTATTCTTCTCTCCTTTCGTTGGAGGCACGCTATTAAGTGCTCGGGTTCATTTTTTGAAGCAGGATTTTAAGTGCCCTTTAATCATTTCATTGAACCGGTTTTTAGAGTGCTGTGGAGTAATTTCGTTGGAAGCAGGTTTTAGAGTACTTGAATCATTTCGCTGGAGGCAGGTTTTTATGTGCTCTGAGTCATTTCGCTGTAAGCGGTTTTTAAGTGCTCTGGAGTCATTTCTTTGGAAGCGGTTTTAGAGTGCTCTGAATCATTTCTTTGAAGCTCGCTTTTAAGTGCTCTGAGTCATTTGGTTGAAGCACTTTTTAAGTATTCTTCTCCTTTCGTTGGAGGCACGTCATTAAGTGCGGATTCATTTCTTTGGAAGCAGGATTTTAAGTGCTCTTTAATCATTTTATTGAACCGGTTTTTAGAGTGCTGTGTGTAATTTCATTGGAAGTGGTTTTTTAAATGTTCTGAGTCATTTCGCTGGAGGCGGATTATTAAGCGTTCTAGTATCCTTTCGCTGGAAGCGTGTTTTTAAGTGCTTTGGAGTCATTTCTTTGGAAGCAAGGTTTTAATTGCACTGAGTCATTTCATTGAAGCAGTTTTGTAAGTGTTCTGGTATCCTTTGGTTGAAGTGGGTTTTTAAGTGCTCTGGAATCATTTAGTTGGAAGCGGTTTTTAAGTGTTCTGAGATGCTTTCGCTTTTGCCGGTTGTTAAGTGCTCTGGAGTCATTTCGTTGGAAGCTTTTAGTGTTTTATGTGTTCTGGTGTCCTTTCATTGAAGTGGGTTTTAAATGCTCTGAGTCATTTCGCTGGAAGCGGGTTTTTAGTGCTCTGAGTCATTTTGTTGGAAGTGGGGATGTAAGCACTGTGGATTCATTTCGCTGGAAAAGGTTTTTATGTGCACTGAGGTCATTATTTTGAAGCGGGTTTGAAAGTGTTCTCGTGATCCTTCATTGAAACGGGTTTTTAAGTGCTCTGTAGTCATTTCGTTGGAAGCAGGTTTTTAAGTGTTCTGGCGTCCTTTCGCTGGAAGTGGGTTTTTAGTGTTCTGTGTCCTTTTTGCTGGAAGTGGGTTTTTAGTGTTCTGGAGTCCTTTTCTGGAAGTGGGTTTTAGAGTGCTCTGGAGTCATTTTTGGAAGAAGGTTTTATGTGCTATGGAGTCATTTTGTTGGAAGCGGGTTTTTACGCGGGATGTGGATTCATTTCGTGGAAGGGGTTTTTTAAATGCTCCTGAGTAATTTTGTTTGAAGCAGGTTTTTAAATATTCTGTGTCCATTCGCTGAGGCGGGTTTATGTTTCTAGGGTCGCTTTCGCTGAAAGCGGGTTTTGAGTGCTCTGGAGTCATTTCTTTGAAGCAGGTTTTTAAGTGTTCAGGGGCCATTTTGTTTGAAACATTTTTTAGAGTGCTCTGAGTCATTTCTCTGAGGAAGCGGGTTTTAGAGTACTCTGAATCATTTCTTTGAAGCAGGTTTTTCTGTGCTCTGAGTCATTTTTTTGGAAGCGGGTTTTTAAGTGCTCTGAGTCATTTCTGTGAAGCGGGTTTTAGAGTGCTCTGAATCATTTCTTTGAAGCTCATTTTAAGTGCTCTGAGTCATTTCGTTGAATCACTTTTTAAGTATTCTTCTGTCCTTCTTTTGATTCGGCTTTTAAGTGCTCTGGTTCATTTCTTTGGAAGCAGGATTTTAAGTACTTGGAATCATTTCATTGGAACCGGTTTTTAGAGTGCTGTGGAGTAATTTTGTTTGGAAGAGGTTTTTAAGTGTTCTGAGTCATTTTGTTGGAGGCGGATTATTAAGTGTTCGAGCATCCTTTGTTGAAGCGGGTTTTTAAGTGCTTTGAGTCATTTCTTTTGGAAGCAAGGTTTTAAGTGCTCTGAGTCATTTCATTGAAGCAGTTTTGTAAGTGTTCTGGCCCCTTTGGTTAGAAGTGGTTTTTAAGTGCTCTGAAATAATTTAGTTGTAAGCGGGTTTTTAAGTGTTCTGAGATGCTTTGTTTTGCCGGTTGTTAAGTTCCCTGAAAGTCATTTCGCTGGAAGCTAGTATTTATGTGTTCTGGGGTGTCCTTCGCTGAAGTGGGTTTTAAGTGCTCTGAGTCATTTCACAAAGGGGTTTTTAGTGCTCTGCAGTCATTTTGTTGGGAGCAGGTTTTTAAGTGCTCAGGAGTCAGTTCTGCTGGAAGGGTTTTTAAGCCTCTGGAGTCATTTCGCTGGACGCTGTTTTTAAGAGCTCTGAGTCATTTCGCTGGAGGCGGGTTTTATGTTGTAGTATCCTTTCATTGGAAGCGGATATTTAAGTGCTCTGGGAGTCATTTCATTGAAGCGGTTTTTAAGTGCTCTAGAGTCATTTGATTTAAAGCAGGTTTTAGAGTGCTCTGGAGTCATTTCATTGGAAGCGGTATTTTAAGTTCTCTGAGTCATTTTGTTGGAAGCGGGTTTTTACGTGCTGTGAATTCATTTTGTTGAAGGGGGTTTTAAGTGTTCTGATTAATTTTGTTTGAAGCAGGTTTTTAAATCTTCTGGTGTCCATTCGTTGGAAGAGGGGTTTAAGTGCTCCAGGGTCGCTTTCATTGGAAGCAGGTTTTTAAATGCTCTGGAGTCATTTCATGGAAGCGGATTTTATGTGCTCTGAGGTCATTTCTTGCGGTTGTTTTTAAGTGCTCTGTGGTCATTTCATTGGAAGCAGTTTTTAAGTGCTCTGGAGTCATTTCAGGAAGTGGGTTTTTCAGTGTTCTGAGTCTTTTCGCTGAAAGCGGTTTTTAAGTGCTCTGAGTCATTTCGCTGGAAGCGGATTTTATGTGCTCTGAGGTCATTTCACAGGAAAACGGGTTTTTAAGTGCTCTGTGGTCATTTCCATTGAAGCAGTTTTTTAAGTGCTCTGGGGTCATTTCGTTGGAAGCGGGTTTTAAATGCTCTGGAGTCATTTCATTGGAGGCAGATTGTTAAGGTTCTAGTATCCATTCATTGAAGCGGGTATTTAAGTGCTCTGAGTCATTTCGCTTGAAGCGGTTTGTACGTGTTCTGGTATCCTTTTGTTGGCAGTGGGTTTTTAAGTGCTCTGAGTAATTTCGCTGGAAGCGTTTTTTTTTTTTTTTGGAGTGATTTCATTTCATTTTGCCGGTTTTTAAGTGCTCTGGAGTCATTTCGTTGTAAGCCGCTTTTCAGTATTCTGGGATCCTTTTCTGGAAGCGGTTCTAAGTGCTCTAACTCATTTCTTTGGAAGCGGTTTTTATGTGTTCTGAGTCCTTTCATTGAAAGTGGGTTTTTAAGTGGTCTGGGCATTCTTTCGCTGGAAGCGGGTGTTTATGCTCTGAGTCATTTTGTTGGAAGCGGTTTTTAAGTGCTGTGAGTCATTTTCTGGAAGCGATTTAGTTTTTAAGTTGTTGTTGTGTCCCCTTCGCTGGAAATGGGTTTTGTAAGTGCTCTGGGTCATATTATTGGAATTGGTTTTTTATGTGCTCTGAGTCATTTCATTGAAGCGGGTTTTAAGTGCTCTGAGTCATTTCATTGAGGCAGATTGTTAAGGTTCTAGTATCCATTCATTGGAAGCGGGTTTTAAGTGCTCTGGAGTCATTTCGCTTGAAGCGGTTTGTACGTGTTCTGGTATCCTTTGTTGGCAGTGGGTTTTAAGTGCTCTGGAGTAATTTCTCAGGGTTTTTTTTTTTTTTTTTTTTTTTTTTTTAATTGCTGTGGAGGATTTCATTTTGCGGTTTTTTAAGTGCTCTGGAGTCATTTCGCTGTAAGCGGTTTTTCAGTATTCTGGGTCCTTTCGCTGAAGCGGGTTTTTGAGTGCTCTAACTCATTTTTTTGGAAGCTAGTTTTTATGCGCCTCTGGTGTCCTTTCATTGAAGTGGGTTTTAAGGGTCTGGTATTCTTTCGCTGGAAGCGGTGTTTTAAGTGCTCTGAGTCATTTTTTTGGAAGCAGGTTTTTAAGTGCTCTGGAGTCATTTCAGCGAGTTTTAAGTGTTGTGGTGTCCCTTCATTGAAATGGGTTTTTAAAGTGCTCTGGGGTCATATTATTGAATTGGTTTTTATGTGCTCTGAGTCATTTCTTTGGAAGCGGTTTTTAAGTGCTCTGGAGTCAATTCATTGAAAGCGGGTTTTTAAGCTTCTCTGAGTCATTTCAGAGGGAAGCGGTTTTTAAGCCTCTGGAGTCATTTCACAGCAGCTGTTTTTAAGAGCTCTGAGTCATTTTGTTGGAGGCGGGTTTTTAAGTGTTCTAGTATCCTTTCGCTGGAAGCGGAGTTTTAAGTGCTCTGAGTCATTTTGTTGGAAGCGGGTTTTAAGTGCTTTGAGTCATTTCTTTGGAAGCAAGGTTTTAAGTGCTCTGAATCATTTTGTTGAAGCTGGTTTTTAAGTGTTCTGGGGGCCTTTCTTTGAAGCAGGTTTTATGTGCTCTGATTCATTTTGTTGAAGCAGTTTTGTAAGTGTTCTGGCATCCTTTCGTTGAAGTGGGTTTTTAAGTGCTCTGAGTCATTTAGTTGTAAGGGGTATTTAAGTGTTCTGGGATGCTTTCGCTTTAGGGGTTGTTATGCTCTGGAAAATCATTCGCTGAAGCTAGTATTTATGTGTTTTGGGTGTCCTTTCGCTGGAAGTGGGTTTTAAGTGCTCTGAGTCATTTCGCTGAAGCGGGTTTTTAGTGCCTGAGTCATTTTTTGGAAGCTGGTTTGTAAGTGCTTTGGAGTCATTTCTTTGAAGTGGGGATGTAAGTACTGGAGTCATTTTGTTGGAAAAGGTTTTTTATGTGCACTGAGTTCATTTTTTTGAAGTGGTTTTTAAGTGTTCTGCATCCTTTCGCTGGCGGTTTTAAGTGCTCTGAGTCATTTTGTAGGAAGCGGTTTTTAAGTGCTCTGAGTCATTTCGCTGGAAGTGGGTTTTTGTGTTCTGGTGTCCCTTCGTTGGAAGGGGTTTTAAAGTGCTCTGGGGTCATATTATTGAAGTGGGTTTTTAAAGTGCTCTGGAGTCATTTTGGAAGAAGGTTTTTAGTGCTCTGAAATCATTTCGCTGGAAGGGATTTTTAAGTGATCTGGAGTCCTTTTGTTGGAAGCGGGTTTTAGAGTGCTCTGAGTCATTTCGCTGGAAGCGGGTTTTAAGTGCTCTGGAGTCATTTCGTTGGAAGTAGGTTTTTCTTTGCTCTGCAGTCCTTTCACTGGAAGCGTTTATTAAGTGCTTTGAGTCATTTCTTTGAAAGCGGTTTTTGATTGTTCTGGAGTCATTTTGTTGGAAGCGGGTTTTGAGTGCTCTGAGTCATTTTTGAAGAAGGTTTTTATTGCTCTGAATCATTTCAGTTGAAGCGAATTTTTAAGTATGATGATACTGGTGTATCATTTTTAAGTCATGATGATATAATGATCTGCGTCCTTTGTTGGAAGCGGTTTTAGAGTGCTCTGAGTCATTTCGTTGGAAAAGGTTTTTAAGTGCTCTGAGTCATTTCATTGGAAGTGGGTTTTTCCGCTCTGGAGTCCTTTCGGAAGTTGGTTTTTAAGTGCTCTGAGTCATTTCTTTGAAGCGGGTTTTGATTGCTCTGGAGTCATTTTGTTGGAAGCAGGTTTTTGAGTGCTCTGTAGTCATTTCTTTGGAAGCGGGTTTTAAGTGCTCTGAGTCATTTCTGCTGGAAGTGGTTTTTAAGTGCTCTGGAGTCATTTCATTAGAGGAGAATTATTAAGTGTTCTAGGATCCTTTCGTTGGAAGTGGGTTTTTAAGTGTTCTGGTGTCCTTTCTTTGAAGCAGGTTTTTATGGCTGAGTCATTTCATTTTGAAGCGGTTTGTAAGTGCTCTGGTATTCTTTCGTTGAAACTGGGTTTTTAAGTGCTCTGGGAGTCATTTAGTTGTAAGCGGGTTTTTAAGTGTCTGGGATTCTTTCTGCTTTAAGTGGGTTGTTAAGGCTCTGAAGTCATTTCTTTGAAGCTTAGTATTTATGTGTTCTGGTGTCCTTCGCTTGAAAGTGGGTTTTAAGTGTTCTGTCCTTTCGCTGGAAGCGGGTTTTAAGTGCTCTGAGTCATTTTGTTGGAGGCGTGATTTTAAGTGCTCTGGAGTCATTTCATGGAAGCAGGTTTTAAGTGTTCTGGTGTCCTTTCGCTGGAAGTGGGTTTTTAAGTGCTCTGGGGTCATATTATTGGAAGTGGATTTTTAAGTGCTCTGAGTCATTTCGCTGGAAGGGTTTTTAAGTTCTCTGAGTCATTTCTTTGGAAGCGGTTTTGATTGCTCTGGAGTCATTTCATTGAAGCGGGTTTTAGAGTGCTCTGAATCATTTCGTTGAATCGGTTTTAGAGTGCCCTGAGTCATTTCTTTGAAATTGGTTTTTAAGTGCTCTGGAGTATTTCGCTTGAAGTGCGCTTTTAAGTGTTCTCCTGTCCTTTCGCTGAGCGGTTTTTTAAGTGCTTTAGGTTCATTTCGTTGGAAGCAGGTTTTAAGCGCTCTGCAGTCATTTCGCTGAAGGGTTTTTAAGTGCTCTGAGTCATTTCATTGAGGCAGATTGTTAAGTGTTCTAGTATCCATTCATTGGAAGCGGTTTTTAAGTGCTCTGAGTCATTTCGCTTGAAGTGGGTTTGTACGTGTTCTGGTATCCTTTTTGTTGGCAGTGGGTTTTTAAATGCTCTGAGTCATTTCGCTGGAAGCATTTTTTTTTTTAATTGCTCTGGTGTGATTTCATTTTAAGCGGTTTTTAAGTGCTCTGAGTCATTTCGTTATAAGCGGTTTTTCAGTATTCTGGGATCCTTTCGCTGGAAGCGGGTTTTTAAGTGCTCTAACTCATTTCTTTGAAGCTAGTATTTATGTGTTCTGGTGTCCTTTCATTGGAAGTGGGTTTTTAAGTGGTCTGAGTCATTTTCGCTGAAGCGGGCTTTAAGTGCTCTGGGAGTCATTTTGTTGGACGCTGGTTTTTAAGTGTTCTGTTGTCCTTTCTTTGGAAGCGGTTTTTAAGTGCTCTGGAGTAAATTTTTTGGAAGCAGGTTTTTAAGTGCTCTGGAGTCATTTCGCTGAAAGCAGGTTTTACATGCTGTGGATTCATTTTTTTGTTAGGGTTTTTTAAGTGCTCTGAGTAATTTTGTTTGAAGCAGGTTTTTAAATGTTCTGGTGTCCATTCGCTGGAAGCAGGGATTAAGTGCTCTAGGGTCGTTTTGCTGGAAGCAGGTTTTAAGTGCTCTGGGGTCATTTAGTTGGAAGCAGTTTTTTAAGTGCTCTGGAGTCATTTCATTGAGGCAGATTATTAAGTGTTCTAGTATCCTTTCATTGAAGCGGGTTTTTAAGTGCTCTGGAGTCATTTCTGTTGCGCGGTTTTTACGTGTTCTGAGTCATTTCTTTGGAAGCAAGATTTTAAGTGCTCTGAGTCATTTCGTTGAAGCTGGTTTTTAAGTGTCCTGGTGTCCTTTCTTTTGAAGCGGTTTTTAAGTGCTCTGAGTAAATTGCTGGAAGCGGGTTTTTAAGTGCTCTGAGTCATTTCGCTGAAAGCAGGTTTTTACATGCTGTGGATTCATTTTGCTGGTAGGGGGTTTTAAGTGCCTGAGTAATTTTGTTTGAAGTGGGTTTTTAAATGTTCTGGTGTCCATTCACAAGCAGGATTAAGTGCTCTAGGGTCGCTTCGCTGGAAGCAGGTTTTAAATGCCTGGGGTCATTTAGTTGAAGGGGTTTTATGGGCCTGAGGTCATTTCGTGGGAAGCAGTTTTTAAGTGCTCTGAGGTCATTTCGCTGAAGTGGTTTTTATGTGCTCTGGAGTCATTTCATTGAAGCGGGTTTTTCAGTGCCTGAGTCATTTCGCTTGAAGCGGGTTTTTAAGTTCTCTGGAGTCATTTCAGAGGAAGCGGTTTTTGATTGCTCTGGAGTCATTTTGTTGAAGCGGTTTTTGAGTGCTCTGGAGTCTTTGATTTGAAAGCCGGTTTTTAAGTGCTTTGGGGTCATTTGCTGGAAGGGTTTTAGAGTGCTCTGAGTCATTTCTTTGAAGGGTTTTAGAGTGCTCTGAAATCCTTTCTTTAGAAGCGGTATTTTAAGTGCTCTGAGTCATTTCGCTGGAAGCTGCTTTTAAGTATTCTCCTGTCCTTTCGCTGGAGGCGCTTTTAAGTTCTCGGTTCATTTAGGTGGAAGTAGGTTTTTAAGTGCTCTGGAGTCATTTCATTGGAAGTGGTTTTTTAAGTGCTCTGAGTCATTTCGCTGGAGGCGGATTATTAAGTTTTCTAGTATCCTTTCGTTGGAAGTGGGTTTTAAGTGCTTTGAGTCATTTCTTTGGAAGCAGGTTTTAAGTGCTCTGGAGTCATTTTGTTGGACGCGGTTTTTAAGTGTTCTAGTATCCTTTCGCTGGAAGCAGATTTTTAAGTACTCTGGAGTCATTTCGCTGGAAGCGGGTTTTTGGCGCTCTGAGTCATTTCGTTGGACGCCGTTTTTAAGTGCTCTGGAGTCATTTCGCTGGAAGCGGGATTTACGTGCTGTGGATTCATTTTGTTGAAGGGGGTTTTAAGTGCTCTGAGTAATTTTGTTTGAAGCAGGTTTTTTAAATATTCTGGTGTCCATTCATTGAAGCGGAATTGAAGTGCTCTAGGTCGCTTGCTGGAAGCAGGTTTTTAAATGCTCTGAGTCATTTCGCTGAAATCGGTTTTTATGTGCTCTGAGGTCATTTTTTTGTAATTGGGTTTAAGTGCTCTGAGGTCATTTTGTTGGAAGCAGGTTTTAAATGCTCTGGAGTAATTTCGTTGAAAGCGGATTTTAGTGCTCTGGAATCATTTCATTGGAAGCAGATTTTTAAGTGATCTGGTGTCCTTTGTGTTGGAAGCGGGTTTAGAGTGCTCTGGAGTCTTTTCGTTGGAAGCGGTATTTTAAGTGCTGTGGAGTCATTTCTGTTGGAAGCGGGTTTTAAGTGCTGTGGATTCATTTCTTTGAAGGTGGTTTTAAGTGTTCTGAGTAATCTTGTTTGGAGCAGGTTTTTAAATGTTCTGGTGTCCATTCAGCTGGAAGCGGGTTTAAGTGCTCTAGGTCTGCTTTACTGAAGCAGATTTTTAAATGCTCTGGAGTCATTTCGCTGGAAGCTGGTTTTTATGTGCTCTGAGGTCATTTTGTTGGAAGCGTGTTTTTAAGTGCTCTGTGGTCATTTCATTGAAGCGGTTTTTAAGTGCTCTGAGTCATTTCGTTGGAAGTGGGTTTTCAGTTCTCTGATTCATTTCTTTGAAGCAAGGTTTTAAGTGCTCTGGAGTCATTTCGTTGGATGGGGGTTTGTAAGTGTTCTGGTATCCTTTCGCTGGAAGGGGCTTTGATTGCTCTGGAGTCATTTCTTTGGAAGCAGTTTTTAAATGCTCTGGGTTCATTTCTTTGGAAGTGGGTTTTAGAGTGCTCTGAGTCATTTCTTTTAAGTGGGTTTTAGAGTGCTCTGGAGTCATTTTTTGAAGCGGGTTTTAAGTGCTCTGGAGTCATTTCGCTTGAAGCGGGTTTTGCTGTTCTGGTATCCTTTCGCTGGAAGTGGGTTTTAAGTGCTCTGGAGTCATTTATTGGAAGCGTTTTTATTGCTGTGGAGTGATTTCATTTTGCCGGTTTTTAAGTGCTCTGGAGTCATTTCGCTGTAAGCGGTTTTTCAGTATTCTGGGATCCTTTCGTTGGAAGCGGGTTCTTAAGTGCTCTAACTTCATTTCTTTGGAAGCTAGTATTTATGTGTTCTGGTGTCCTTTCATTGGAAGTGGGTTTTAGGTGGTCTGGTATCCTTTCGCTGTAAGGGGGTTTTAAGCTCTGAGTCATTCTGTTGGAAGCATGTTTTTAAGTGCTCTGGAGTCATTTCATTGGAAGCGGTTTTTAAGTGTTCTGGTGTCCTTTCGTTGAAGTGGGTTTTAAGTGCTCTGAGTCATTTCGTTGGAAGCAGTTTTTAAGTGCTCTGGAGTCATTTCCTTCAGTTGAAAGCAGGTTTTAAGTGCTCTGAGTAAATTTTTGAAGTGATGATTTAAGTGCTCTGGAGACATTTGTTGGAAGGGGTTTTTAAGCCTCTGGAGTCATTTTGTTGGAAGCTGTTTTTTAAGAGCTCTGAGTCATTTCTTGTTGGCGGGTTTTGCGTTCTAGTATCCTTCGCTGGAAGCAGATTTTAAGTCCTCTGAGTCATTTCTTTGCAAGCGGGTTTTTAAGTGCTCTGAGTCATTTCGTTGGAGCGTGTTTTAGAGTGTTCTGGATTCATTTCGCTGGAAGCTGTATTTTAAGTGCTCTGGAGTCATTTCTTTGGGAGCGGGATTTTACGTGCTGTTGATTCATTTCGCTGGAAGGGGGTTTTTAAGTGCTCTGAGTAATTTTGTTTGAAGCAGGTTTTTAAATGTTCTGGTGTCCATTCGCTGGAAGCAGGCTTTGAAATGCTCTAGGTCGCTTCGTTGGAAGCAGGTTTTTAAATGCTCTGGAGTCATTTGGTTGGAAGCGGGTTTTATGTGCTCTGAGGTCATTTCGCAGCGCGTTTTTTAGTGTTCTGGGGTCATTTCGTTGGAAGCGTGTTTTTAAGTGCTCTGTGGTCATTTCATTGAAACGGTTTTTAAGTGCTCTGAGTCATTTCGCTGAAGTGGGTTTTTCAGTGATCTGAGAGTCATTTCGCTGAAGCGGTTTTTTATTGCTCTGGAGTCATTTCATTGGAAGCGGTTTTGATTGCTCTGAATCATTTCATTGGAATCGGGTTTTAGAGTGCCCTGAGTCATTTCTTTGGAATTTAGAGTGCCCTGTTTTTAAGTGCTCTGGAGTGATTTCGCTTGGAAGTGCGTTTTTAAGTATTCTCCTGTCCTTTCGCTGAAGCGGGTTTTTAAGCGCTTAGGGTTCATTTCGCTGGAGGCAGGTTTTTAAGTGCTCTGCAGTCATTTCTTGGAAGCGGTTTTTTAAGTGATCTGGAGTCATTTCATTGGAGGTAGATTGTTAAGTGTTCTAGTATCCATTCATTGGAAGCGGGTTTTAAGTGCTCTGGAGTCATTTCGCTTGAAGCGGTTTGTACGTGTTCTGGTATCCTTTTGTTGGCAGTGGGTTTTTAAGTGCTCTGGAGTAATTTCGTTGCAGCGTTTTTTTTTTTTTTAATTGCTGTGGAGTGATTTCATTTTTAAGCCGGTTTTTAAGTGCTCTAGAGTCATTTCGCTGTGTTGGTTTTTCAGTATTCTGGGATCCTTTCGTTGAGCGGTTCTTAAAGTGCTCTAACTTCATTTCTTTGGAAGCTAGTATTTATGTGTTCTGGTGTCCTTTCATTGAAGTGGGTTTTTAAGTGGTCTGGTATTCTTCGCTTGGAAGGTTTTTTAAGTACTCTGGAGTCATTTTGTTGGAAGCGTGTTTTTAAGTGCTCTGGAGTCATTTTGTTGGAAGCGTGTTTTTAAGTGCTCTGAGTCATTTCATGCCAGCGAGGTTTTTAGTGTTGTGGTGTCCCTTCGTTGGAAATGGGTTTTAAAGTGCTCTGGGGTCATATTATTGAATTGGTTTTTATGTGCTCTGGAGTCATTTCATTGGAGCGGGTTTTTAAGTGCTCTGGAGTAAATTCATTGAAGCGGGTTTTTAAGTGCTCTGGAGTCATTTCAGAGGCAGCGGGTTTTTAAGCTCTCTGAGTCATTTCAAGCTTTTTATAAGAGCTCTGGAGTCATTTCGTTGGAGGCGGGTTTTTAAGTGTTCTAGTATCCTTTTCACAGCGGGTTTTAAGTGCTCTGGGAGTCATTTTGTTGGAAGCGGGTTTTAAGTGCTTTGGAGTCATTTCTTTGGAAGAAGGTTTTAAGTGCTCTGAATCATTTTGTTGGACACGGGTTTTTAAGTGTTCTGGTGTCCTTTCTTTGGAAGCAGGTTTTTAAGTGCTCTGAGTCATTTCATTGGAAGCAGTTTTTAAGTGTTCTGGTATCCTTTCGTTGGAAGTGGGTTTTTAAGTGCTCTGGAGTCATTTCATTGAGGTAGATTGTTAAGTGTTCTAGTATCCATTCATTGGAAGCGGGTTTTTAAGTGCTCTGGAGGCATTTCGCTTGAAGCGGATTTGTACGTGTTCTGGTATCCTTTTGTTGGCAGTGGGTTTTTTAGTGCTCTGAGTAATTTCGTTGGAAGCGGGTTTTTTTGCTGTGGAGTGATTTCATTTTAAGCGGGTTTTTAAGTGCTCTGGAGTCATTTCGCTGTAAGCGGTTTTTCAGTATTTTGGGATCCTTTCGTTGAAGCGGTTCTTAAGTGCTCTAACTTCATTTCTTTGGAAGCTAGTATTTATGTGTTCTGGTGTCCTTTCATTGAAGTGGTTTTAAGTGGTCTGGTATTCTTTAAGTGAAGCGGGTTTTTAAATGCTCTGAGTCATTTTGTTGGAAGCGTGTTTTTAAGTGCTCTGGAGTCATTTTGTTGGAAGCGTGTTTTTAAGTGCTCTGGAGTCATTTCGTTGGAAGCGGTTTTAAGTGTTGTGGTGTCCTTTCGTTGGAAATGGGTTTTAAAAGTGCTCTGGGGGTCATATTATTGAATGGGTTTTTATGTGCTCTGGAGTCATTTCATTGGAAGCGGGTTTTAAGTGCTCTGAGTAAATTCATTGGAAGCGGGTTTTAAGTGCTCTGGAGTCATTTCAGAGGGCAGCGGGTTTTTAAGCTCTCTGGAGTCATTTTGTTGGAAGCTTTTTATAAGAGCTCTGGAGTCATTTCGTTGGAGGCGGGTTTTTATGTTCTAGTATCCTTTCATTGAAGCGGATTTTTAGTGCTCTGAGTCATTTTGTTGGAAGCGGGTTTTTAAGTGCTTTGAGTCATTTCTTTGGAAGCAAGGTTTTAAGTGCTCTGGAATCATTTTGTTGGACACGGGTTTTAAAATGTTCTGGTGTCCTTTCTTTGGAAGCAGGTTTTAAGTGCTCTGGAGTCATTTCATTGGAAGCAGTTTTGTAAGTGTTCTGGTATCCTTTCGTTGAAGTGGTTTTTAAGTGCTCTGAGTCATTTAGTTGTAAGCGGTATTTAAAGTGTTCTGGGATGCTTTCGCTTTTAAAGCGGTTTTGTTAAGTTCTGAAGTCATTTCGCTGGAAGCTAGTATTTATGTGTTTTGGTGTCCTTTCGTTTGGAAGTGGGTTTTAAGTCTTCTGCATCCTTTCATTGGAAGCAGGTTTTTAAGTGCTCTGGAGTCATTTCTTTTGAAGCGGGTTTTTTAGTGCTCTGAGTCATTTCTTTGGAAGCTGGTTTGTAAGTGCTTTGAGTCATTTCTTTGGAAGTGGGGATGTAAGTACTCTGATTCATTTCGTTGGAAAAGGTTTTTTATGTGCACTGAGTTCATTTTTTTGGAAGGGTTTTTAAGTGCTCTGAGTCATTTTGTTGGAATCGTGGTTTTTGAGTGCTCTGGAGTCATTTCTTTGAAGTGGGTTTTTAAGTGCTCTGGGGTCATTTCGTTGGATACGGGTTTTAGAGTGCCCTGGAGTCATTTCTTTGGAAGCTGCTTTTTAAGTATTCTCCTGTCCTTTCATGGAGCGGGTTTTTAACTACTCAGGTTCATTTGCTTGGAAGCACGTTTTTAAGTGCTCTGGAGTCATTTCTTTGGAAGCGGTTTTTTAAGTGCTCTGAATCATTTCATTGAGGCAGATTATTAAGTGTTCTAGTATCCTTCGTTGGAAGCGGGTTTTTAAGTGCTCTGAGTCATTTCGCTGGAAGCGGGTTTTAGAGTGCTCTGGAGTCATTTCCTTGAAGCAGTATTTTAAGTGCTCTGAGTCATTTCATTGGAAGCAGGTTTTAAGTGCTTTGGAGTCATTTCTTTGGAAGCAAGTTTTTAAGTGCTCTAGAGTCATTTTCTTGGACCGGGTTTTTAAGTGTTCTGGTGTCCTTTCTTTGAAGCGGTTTTTAAGTGCTCTGAGTAATTTCATTGAAGCGGGTTTGTAAGTATTCTGGTATTCTTTCGTTGGAAGTGGGTTTTAAGTGCTCTGGAGTCATTTAGTTGTAAGCGGGTATTTAAGTGTTCTGGGATGCTTTCGTTTTAAGCGGGTTGTTAAGTGCTCGAAAATCATTTCGTTGGAAGCTAGTATTTATGTGTTCTGGTGTCCTTTCGTTGGAAGTGGGTTTTTAAGTCTTCTGGTATCCTTTTGTTGGAAGCCGGTTTTTAAGTGCTCTGGAGTAATTTCTTTGGAAGCGGGTTTTTAGTGCTCTGGAGTCATTTCGTTGGAAGCGGGTTTGTAAGTGCTCTGGAGTCATTTAGTTCGAAGTGGGGATGTATGTACTCTGGATTCATTTCGTTGGAAAAGGTTTTTTATGTGCACTGAGGTCATTTTTTTTGGAAGCGGTTTTTTAAGTGTTCTGTTATCCTTTCGTTGGAAGCGGGTTTTTAAGTGCTGTGGAGTCATTTTGTTGGAAGCGTGATTTTAAGTGCTCTGGAGTCACTTCATTGGAAGCGGGTTTTTAAGTGCTCTGGAGTCATTTTGTTCAAAGCGGGTTTTTAGTGCTCTGGAATCATTTCGTTGGAAGCGGATTTTTAAGTGATCTGGTGTCCTTTTGTTGGAAGAGGGTTTTAGAGTGCTTGGGAGTCATTTCGTTGGAAGCGGGTTTTTAAGTGCTCTGGAGTAAATTCTTTGGATGCAGGTTTTTAAGTGCTCTGGAGTCATTTCGTCGGAAGCGGTGTTTTAAGTGCTCTATAGTCATTTCGTTGGAAGCGGGATTTTAGTGCTCTGGAATCCTTTTTGTTGAAGCAGTTTTAAGTGCTCTGAGTCACTTCATTGGAAGCGGGTTTTTAAGTGTTCTGGAGTCATTTCGTTCAAAGCGGGTTTTTAGTGCTCTGGAATCATTTCGTTGGAAGTGGATTTTTAAGTGATCTGGTGTCCTTTTGTTGCAAGCTGGTTTTAGAGTCCTCTGTAGTCATTTCGTTGGAAGCGGTATTTTAAGGGCTCTGGAGTCATTTTGTAGGAAGCGTGATTTTAAGTGCTCTGGAGTCATTTCTTTGGAAGCAAGTTTGTAAGTGCTCTGGATTCATTTCCTTGGAAGGGGGTTTTTAAGTGCTCCTGAGTAATTTTGTTTGAAGCAGGTTTTTAAATGTTCTGGTGTCCATTCGTTGGAAGCGGGGTAGAAGTGCTCTAGGGTAGTTTCGTTGGAAGCAGGTTTTTAAATCTTCTGGAGTCATTTTGTTGGAATCGGGTTTTAGAGTGCTCTGGAGTTATGTTGTTGGATGCGGTATTTTAAGTGCTCAGTAGTCATTTCATTGGAAGCAGGTTTTTAAGTGCATTGGAGTCATTTCTTTGGAAGCAAGTTTTTAAGTGCTCTGGAGTCATTTTGTTGGACATGGGTTTTTAAGTGTTCTGGTGTCCTTTCTTTGAAGCGGGTTTTTAAGTGCTCTGGAGTCATTTCATTGGAAGCGGCTTTGTAAGTATTCTGGTATTCTTTCGTTGGAAGTGGGTTTTTAAGTGCTCTGGAGTCATTTAGTTGTAAGCGGGTATTTAAGTGTTCTGGGATGCTTTCGCTTTTTAAGCGGTTGTTAAGTGCTCGAAAGTCATTTCTTGCAGCTCGTATTTTTGTGTTCTGGTGTCCTTTCGTTGGAAGTGGGTTTTTAAGTCTTCTGGTATCCTTTCGTTGGAAGCGGGTTTTGCTGTGTTCTGGTATCCTTTCGCTTGGCTTAGGTTTTTAAGTGCTCTGAATCATTTCTTTGGAAGTGGGTTTTTAGTGCTCTGAGTCATTTCGTTGCTCTGGGTTTGTAAGTGCTCTGAGTCATTTCGTTGGAAGTGAGGATGTAAGTCCTCTGATTCATTTTGTTGGAAAAGGTTTTATATGTGCACTGAGTTCATTTTTTTGGAAGCGGGTTTTAAGTGTTCTGGTATCCTTTCGTTGGAAGCGGGTTTTTAAGTGCTCTGGAGTCATTTTGTAGGAAGCGTGATTTTAAGTGCTCTGAGTCATTTCTTTGGAAGCAGGTTTTTTAAGTGTTCTGGTGTCCTTTCGTTGGAAGTGGGTTTTAAGTGCTCTGGGGTCATATTATTGGAAGTGGGTTTTAAGTGCTCTGAGTCATTTCGTTGGAAGCGGTATTTTAAGTGCTCTGGAGTCATTTAGTTGGAAGCAGGTTTTTAAGTGCTGTGGATTCATTTCCTTGAAGGGGTTTTAAGTGCTCCTGAGTAATTTTGTTTGAAGCAGGTTTTTAAATGTTCTGGTGTCCATTCTTTGGAAGCGGGGTTGAAGTGCTCTAGGGTCGTTTCGTTGGAAGCAGGTTTTTAAATATTCTGGAGTCATTTTATTTGAAGCGGGTTTTTATGTGCTCTGAGGTCCTTTCATTGGAAGCGAGTTTTTAAGTATTCTGGGGTCATTTCGTTGGAAGCATGTTTTTAAGTGCTCTGTGGTCATTTCTTTGGAAGGGGTTTTTTAAGTGCTCTGGATTCATTTCGTTGGAAGTGGGTTTTTCAGTGCTCTGGATTCATTTCGTTGGAAGCGGTTTTTTAAGTTCTCTAGAGTCATTTCTTTGGAAGCGGGTTTTTGTTTACTCCGGAGTCATTTTGTTGGAAGCGGGTTTTAGAGTGCCCTGGAGTCATTTCTTTGGAAGCGCGTTTTTAAGTGCTCGGGAGTCATTTCGTTGGAAGCGGCTTTTTATGTGCTCTGGAGTCATTTCCTTGGAAGCAAGGTTTTAAGTGCTCTGGAATCATTTTGTTGGACGCAGGTTTTTAATTGTTCTGATGTCCTTTATTTGGAAGCGGGTTTTTAAGTGCTCTGGAGTCATTTCGTTTGAAGCGGGTTTGTAAGTGTTCTGGTATCCTTTCGTTGGAAGTGGGTTTTTAAGTGCTCTGGAGTAATTTCGTTGGAAGCGTTTTTTTTTTTTTTTTTTTTAATTGCTGTGGAGTGATTTCATTTTAAGCGAGTTTTTAAGTGCTCTGGAGTCATTTCGTTGCAAGTGGGTTTTTCAGTGCTCTGGAATCATTTTGTTGGAATCGGTTTTTTAAGTTCTCTGGAGTCATTTCTTTGGAAGCGGGTATTTGATTGCTCTGGAGTCATTTCTTTGGAAGCGGGTTTTTAAGTGCTCTGGGGTCATTTCGTTGGAAGCGGGTTTTAGACTGCTCTGGAGTCATTTCGATGTTAGCGGGTTTTAGAGTGCTCTGGAATCATTTTGTTGGAAGCGGTTTTTTAAGTTCTCTGGAGTCATTTCGTTGGACGCGGGTTTTTAAGTGTTCTGATGTCCTTTCTTTGGAAGCGGGTTTTTAAGTGCTCTGGAGTCATGTCGTTTGAAGCAGGTTTGTAAGTGTTTTGGTATCCTTTCATTGGAAGTGGGTTTTTAAGTGCTCTGGAGTCATTTCGTTTTAAGCGGGTTTTTCAGTATTCTGGGATCCTTTCGTTGGAAGCGGGTTCTTAAGTGCTCTAACTTCATTTCGTTGGAAGCTAGTATTTATGTGTTCTGGTGTCCTTTCATTGGAAGTGGGTTTTTAGTTGGTCTGGTATCCTTTCGTTGTAAGCGGGTTTTTAAGTGCTCGGAGTCATTTTGTTGGAAGCATGTTTTTTATTGCACTGAAGTCATTTCGTTGGAAGCAAGTTTTTAAGTGTTCTGGTGTCCTTTCGTTGGAAGTGGGTTTTAAAGTGCTCTGGGGTCATATTATTGGAAATGGGTTTTTAAGTGCTCTGGAATCGTTTCGTTGGAAGCAGATTTTTAAGTGATCTGGTGTCCTTTTGTTGGAAGCGGGTTTTAGAGTGCTCTGGAGTCATTTCTTTGGAAGCAGGTTTTTAAGTGCTCAGGAGTCATTTCCTTGGAAGCGGTTTTAGAGTGCTCTGGAATCATTTCGTTGGAAGCGGGTTTTTGAGTCTTCTGGAGACATTTCGTTGGAAGGGGGTTTTAGAGTGCTCTGGAGTCATTTCTTTGGAAGCACGTTTTTAAGTGCTCTGGAGTGATTTCCTTGCAAGCGCCTTTTTAAGTATTCTCCTTTCCTTTCATTGGAAGCGCGTTTTTAAGTGCTATGGAGTCATTTCATTGGAAGCGGGTTTTTAGTGCTCTGGAATCATTTCGTTGGAAGCGGGTTTTTAAGTGATCTGGAGTCATTTTGTTGGAAGCGGGTTTTAGAGTGCTCTGGAGTCATTTCGTTGGAAGCGGTTTTTTAAGGGCTCTGGAGTCGTTTCTTTGGAAGCAGGTTTTTACGTGCTCTGGATTCATTTCGTTGGAAGGTGGTTTTTAAGTGCTCCTGAGTAATTTTTTTTCGCCGGGTTTTTAAATATTCTGGTGTCCATTCGTTGGAAGAAGGGTTTAAGTACTCTAGGGTCGTTTCTTTGGAAGCAGGTTTTTAAATGCTCTGTAGTCATTTAGTTGGAAGCGGGTTTTTTTGTGCTCTGAGGTCATATCGTTGGAAGCGGGTTTTATGTACTCTGTGGTCATTTTTATTGGAAGCGGTTTTTAAGTGCTCTGAATCATTTTGTTGGAAGTGGGTTTTCAGGGCTCTGGAGTCTTTTCCTTGGAAGTGTTTTTTTAAGTGCTCTGGAGTCATTTTGTTGGAAGCAGGTTTTTGAGTGCTCTGGAGTCATTTCGTTGGAAGCGGGTTTCTGAGTGCTCTGGAGTCATTTCGTTGGAAGGGGTTTTTGAGTGCTCTGGTGTCATTTCTTTGGGCGGGTTTTAAGTGCTCTGTAGTCATTTCATTGAAGCGGGTTTTAAATGCTCTGGAGTCATTTAGTTGGAAGTGGGTTTTTAAGTACTCTGGAGTCATTTCATTGAGGCAGTTTTTAAGTGCTCCAGAGTCATTTCGTTGGAAGCGGGTTTTTAAGTGCTCTGGAGCCATTTCATTGGAAGCGTTTTTTTGTACTCTGGAGTCATTTCATTGGAAGCAGGTTTGTAAGTGTTCTGGTATCCTTTCGTTGGAAGTGGGTTTTTAAGTGCTCTGGAGTAATTTCACAGGAAGCGTTTTTTAATTGCTGTGGAGTGATTTCGCTTCAAAGCGGGTTTTTAAGTCCTCTGGAGTCATTTCGCTTGTAGCGGTTTTTCAGTGTTCTGGGATCCCTATCGTTGGAAGCAGGTTCTTAAGTGCTCTAACTTCATTTCGTTGGAAGCTAGTATTTATATATTCTGGTATCCTTTCTTTGGAAGTGGGTTTTTAAGTGTTCTGGTATCCTTTCGATGGAAGCGGGTTTTTAAGTGCTCTTGAGTCATTTTGTTGGAAGCGGGTTTATAAGTGCTCTGGAGTCATTTCGTTGGAAGTGGGTTTTTAAGTGCTCTGGAGTCATTTCGTTGGAAGTGGGTTTTTAAGTGTTCTGGAGTTATTTCGTTGGAAGGGGGTTTTAGAGTGCTCTGGAATCATTTCTTTATAAGCGCGTTTTTAAGTGCTCTGGAGTCATTTCGTGGAAGCGCGTTTTTAAGTATTCTCCTGTCCTTTCGTTGGAGGTGAGTTTTTAAGTGCTCTGGTTCATTTCGTTGGAAGCAGGTTTTTAAGTGATCTGGAGTCATTTCTTTGGAGGCGGATTATTAAGTGTTCTAGTATCCTTTCGTTGGAATCGGGTTTTTAAGTTTTTTGGAGTCATTTCTTTGGAAGCAAATTTTTAAGTGCTCTGGAGTCATTTTGTTGGATGCGGGTTTTTAAGTGTTCTGGTGTCCTTTCTTTGGAAGCGGGTTTTTAAGTGCTCTGGAGTCATTTCGTTGGAAGCAGGTTTCTAAGTGTTCTGGTGTCCTTTCGTTGGAAGTGGGTTTTTAAGTCCTCTGGGGTCATATTATTGGAAGTTTGTTTTTAAGTGCTCTGGAGTCATTTCCTTGGAAGAAGGTTTTTAAGTGCTCTGGATTCATATCGTTGAAAGCGGGTTTTTAGTGCTCTTGAATCATTTCGTTGGAAGCGGATTTTTAAGTTATCTGGTGTCCTTTTGTTGGAAGCGGGTTTTAGAGTGCTCGGGAGTCATTTCGTTGGAAGAGGGTTTTTAAGTGCTCTGGAGTCATTTCGTTGGAAGCGGGTTTTAGAGTGCTCTGGAGTCATTTCTTTGGAAGCGGTATTTTAAGTGCTCTGGAGTCATTTTGTTGGAAGCGGGTTTTTACGTGCTGTGGATTCATTTCGTTGGAAGGGGGTTTTGAAGTGCTCCTGAGTAATTTTGTTTGAAGCAGGTTTTTAAATGTTCTGGTGTCCATTCTTTGGAAGCAGGGTTTAAGTGCTCTAGGGTCGTTTCGTTGGAAGCAGGTTTTTAAATTCTCTGAAATCATTTCTTTGGAAGCGGGTTTTTATGTGCTCTGAGTTCATTTCTTTGGAAGCGTGTTTTTAAGTGCTCTGTGGTCATTTCGTTGGAAGCAGTTTTTTAAGTGCTCTGGAGTCATTTCGTTGGAAGTGGGTTTTTCAGTTCTCTGGAGTCATTTCGTTGGAAGAGGGTTTTTGATTGCTCTGGAGTCATTTTGTTGGAAGCGTGTTTTTGAGTGCTCTGGAGTCATTTCTTTGGAAGCGGGTTTTTAAGTACTCTTGGGTCATTTCATTGGAAGCGGGTTTTAGAGTGCTCCGGAGTCATTTCTTTGGAGCGGGTTTTAGAGTGCTCTGGAATCATTTCCTTGGAAGCGGGTTTTAGAGTGCTCTGGAATCCTTTCGTTGGAAGCGGTATTTTAAGTGCTCTGGAGTAATTTCGTTGGAAGCGGGTTTTTGATTGCTCTGGAATCATTTTGTTGGAACCGTGTTTCTGAGTGCTCTGGAGTCATTTCCTTGGAAGCGGGTTTTAGAGTGCTCTGGAATCATTTCGTTGGAAGCGGGTTTTTAAGTGTTCTGGAGACATTTCGTTGGAAGGAGGTTTTAGAGGGCTCTTGAGTCATTTCTTTGGAAGCACGTATTTAAGTGCTCTGGAGTCATTTCCTTGCAAGCGCTTTTTTAAATATTCTCCTTTCCTTTCGTTGGAAGCAAGTTTTTAAGTGCTCTGGAGTCATTTCATTGGAAGCGGGTTTTTAGTGCTCTGGAATCATTTCGTTGGAAGCAGGTTTTTGAGAACTCTGGAGTCATTTCGTTGTAAGCGGGTTTCTGCGTGCTCTGGAGTCATTTCGTTGGAAGGGGGTTTTTGAGTGCTCTGCTGTCATTTTGTTGGAAGCAGGTTTTTAAGTGCTCTGTAGTCATTTCATTGGAAGCGGGTTTTTAAGTGCTCTGGAGTCATTTAGTTGGAAGTGGGTTTTTAAGTACTCTGGAGTCATTTCATTGGAAGCGGGTTTTTAAGTGCTCTGGACTCATTTCACTGGAAGTAGGTTTGTAAGTGTTCTGGTATCCTTTCGTTGGAAGTGGGTTTTTAAGGGCTCTGGAGTCATTTCGTTGGAAGCGTTTTTTTAATTGCTGTGGAGTGATTTCGTTTTTAAGCGGGTTTTTAAGTGCTCTGGAGTCATTTCATTGTAAGCGGTTTTTTCAGTGTTCTGGGATCCTTTCGTTGGAAGCAGGTTCTTAAGTGCTCTAATTTCATTTTGTTGGAAGCTATTATTTATATGTTCTGGTGTCCTTTCTTTGGAAGTGGGTTAATAAGTGTTCTGGTATCCTTTCGTTGGAAGCGGGTTTTTAAGTGCTCTTGAGTCATTTCGTTGGAAGCGGGTTTTTAAGTGCTCTTGAGTCATTTCTTTGGAAGCGGGTTTTTAAGTGCTCTGGAGTCACTTCGTTGGAAGTGGATTTTTATTGCTCTGGAGTCATTTCGTTGGAAGCATGTTTCTAAGTGCTCTGTAGTCATTTCGTTGGAAGTGGGGATGTAAGTACTCTGGATTCATTTCTTTGGAAACGTTTTTTTATGTGCGCTGAGGTCATTTTTTTGGAAGCAGGTTTTTAAGTGTTCTAGTATCTTTTCGTTGGAAGCGGATTTTTAAGTGCTATGGAGTCATTTTGTTGGAAGCGGGTTTTAAGTGCTCTGGAGACATTTAGTTGGAAGTGGGTTTTAAGTGTTCTGCTATCCTTTCGTTGTAAGTGGGTTTTAAGTGCTCTGGAGTAATTTCGATGGAAGCAGGTTTATAAGTGCTCTGGAGTCATTTCGTTGGAAGCGGGTTTTAAGTGCTCTGAGTCATTTCATGGTTTTAGAGTGCTCTGGAGTCCTTTCATTGGAAGCGGTATTTTACGTGCTCTGGAGTCATTTTGTTGGAAGCAGGTTTTTTAAGTGCTCCTGAGTAATTTGGTTTGAAGCAGGTTTTTAAATGTTCTGGTGTCCATTCTTTGGAAGCAATGTTTAAGTGCTCTAGGTCGTTTCGTTGGAAGCAGGTTTTTAAATGCTCTGTAGTCATTTAAATCGAAGCGAGTTTCTAAGTCCTCTGGGGTCATTTCTTTGGAAGCGGGTTTTATGTGCTCTGAGGCCATTTTGTTGGAAGCAGTTTTTAAGTGCTCTGGAGTCATTTCGTTTGAATCGGGTATTTGAGTGCTCTGGAGTCATCTTGTTGGAAGTGGGTTTTGAGTGCTCTTGAGTCATTTCATTGAGGCAGATTATTAAGTGTTCTAGTATCCTTTCGTTGAAGCGGGTTTTTAAGTGCTCTGGAGTCATTTCGTTGGGAAGCAGGTTTATACGAGCTCTGGAGTCATTTCTTTGGAAGCAAGGTTATAAGTGCTCTGGGAGTCTTTTTAGTTGGGATGCGGGTTTTAAGTGTTCTGGTATTTTTCGTTGGAAGTGGGTTTTTAAGTGCTCTGGAGTCATATCGTTGGAAGCGGGTTTTTCAGTGCTCTGTGGTCATTTCATTGGAAGTGGTTTTTTAAGTGCTCTGGAGTCATTTCGTTGGAAGTGGCTTTTTCAGTGCTCTGGAGTCATTTCGTTGGAAGCGGTTTTTTAAGTGCTCTTCAGTCATTTTGTTGGAAGCGTGTTTTTGAGTGCTTTGGAGTCATTTTGTTGGAAGTGGGTTTTTCAGTGCTCTGGAGTCATTTCGTTCGAAGTGGTTTTTTAAGTGCTCTGGACTCGTTTCGTTGGAAGCGGGTTTTTATGAGCTCTGAGGTCATTTCGTTGGAAGCGGGTTTTTAATTGCACTGGGGTCATTTCTTTGGAAGCGAGTTTTTATGTGCTCTGAGGCCATTTCGTTGGAAGCGGGTTTGTAAGTGATCTGGTGTCCTTTTGTTGGAAGGGGTTTTAGAGTGCTCTGAGTCATTTCTTTGATGCGGTTTTTAAGTGCTCTAGAGTAAATTCGTTAGGCGGGTTTTTCATTGCTCTGGAGTCCTTTCGTTGGAAGCGGTTTTAGAGTTTTCTGGAATCATTTCGTTTAGGAAGCGGGTTTTTAAGTGTTCTGGAGACATTTCGTTGGAAGGGGTTTTAGAGTGCTCTGAGTCATTTCTTTTGAAGCGCGTTTTTAAGTGCTCTGGAGTCATTTCATTGCAAGCGCGTTTTTAAGTATTCTCCTTTCCTTTTCGTTGGAAATTTCGTTTAAGTGCTCTGGAGTAAATCGTTGAAAGCGTGTTTTTAAGTGCTCTGGAGTCATTTCGTTGGAAGCTGTTTTTAAGAGCTCTGGATTCATTTCTTTGGAGGCAGGTTTTAAGTGTTCAAGTATCCTTTCGTTGGAAACGGTTTTTAAGTGCTTTGGAGTCATTTCGCTTGAAGCGGGTTTTTAAGTGCTCTGGAGTCATTTAGTTGAGCGGGTTTTAGAGTGCTCTGGAGACATTTCGTTGGAAGCGGTATTTTAAGGGCTCTGGAGTCGCTTTCGTTGGAAGCAGGTTTTTACGTGCTCTGGATTCATTTCGTTGGAAGGGGTTTTTAAGTGCTCCTGAGTAATTTTTTTTGAAGCGGATTTTTAAATATTCTGGTGTCCATTCGTTGGAAGAAGGGTTTAAGTACTCTAGGGTCGTTTTGTTGGAAGCAGGTTTTTAAATGCCCTGTAGTCATTTAGTTGGAAGCAGGTTTTTATGTGCTCTGAGGTCATTTCGATGGAAGTAGTTTTTTAAGTGCTCTGGAATCATTTTGTTGGAAGTGGGTTTTTCAGGGCTCTGGAGTCATTTTGTTGGAAGCAGGTTTTTGAGTGCTCTGGAGTCATTTCGTTGGAAGCGGGTTTCTGAGTGCTTTGGAGTCATTTCGTTGGAAGGGAGTTTTTGAGTGCTCTGGTGTCATTTCTTTGGAAGCGGTTTTTTATGTGCTCTGAGGTCATTTCGTTGGAAGCGGTTTTTAAGTGCTCCAGAGTCATTTCGTTGGAAGCGGGTTTTTAAGTGCTCTGGAGTCATTTCATTGGAAGCGGGTTTTTAATTGCTCTGGGGTCATTTCTTTGGAAGCGGGTTTTAAGTGCTCTGAGGTCATTTCGTTGGAAGCGGTTTTTAAGTGATCTGGTGTCCTTTTTTTGGAAGCGGGTTTTAGAGTGCTCTGAGTCATTTCTTTGGAAGCGGGTTTTAAGTGCTCTGGAGTAAATTCGTTGGAAGCGGGTTTTTAAGTGCTCTGAGTCCTTTCGTTTTCGAAGCGGTTTTAGAGTTTTCTGGAATCATTTCATTGGAAGCGGGTTTTAAGTGTTCTGGAGACATTTCGTTGGAAGGGGGTTTTAGAGTGCTCTGGAGTTATTTCTTTGGAAGCGCGTTTTTAAGTGCTCTGGAGTCATTTCGTTGGAAGCTGTTTTTTAAGACCTCTGGATTCATTTCTTCGGAGGCAGGTTTTTAAGTGTTCAAGTATCCTTTCGTTGGAAACGGATTTTTAATTGCTTTGGAGTCATTTCGTTGGAAGTGGGTTTTTAAGTGCTCTGGAGTCATTTCGTTGGAAGCGGGTTTTAGAGTGCTCTGGAGACATTTCGTTGGAAGCGGTATTTTAAGGGCTCTGGAGTCGTTTTGTTAGGCTGTTGGAAGCAGGTTTTTACGTGCTCTGGATTCATTTCGTTGGAAGGTGGTTTTTAAGTGCTCCTGAGTAATTTTTTTTGAAGCGGATTTTTAAATATTCTGGTGTCCATTCGTTGGAAGAAGGGTTTAAGTACTCTAGGGTCGTTTTGTTGGAAGCAGGTTTTTAAATGCCCTGTAGTCATTTAGTTGGAAGCTGGTTTTTATGTGCTCTGACGTCATTTCGTTGGAAGCGGTTTTTTAAGTGCTCTGGAATCATTTTGTTGGAAGTGGGTTTTTCAGGGCTCTGGAGTCTTTTTGTTAGAAGTGGTTTTTTAAGTGCTCTGGAGTAATTTTGTTGGAAGCAGGTTTTTGAGTGCTCTGGAGTCATTTCGTTGGAAGCGGGTTTCTGAGTGCTTTGGAGTCATTTCGTTGGAAGGGGGTTTTTGAGTGCTCTGGTGTCATTTCTTTGGAAGCGGGTTTTTATGTGCTCTGAGGTCATTTCGTTTTTGTGCTCGGTGCGGGTTTTATGTGCTCCAGAGTCATTTCGTTGGAAGCGGGTTTTTAATTGCTCTGGGGTCATTTCTTTGGTAGCGGGTTTTTATGTGCTCTGAGGTCATTTCGTTGGAAGGGGGTTTTTAAGTGATCTGGTGTCCTTTTTTTGGAAGCGGGTTTTAGAGTGCTCTGGAGTCATTTCTTTGGAAGCGGGTTTATAAGTGCTCTGGAGTCCTTTCGTTGGAAGCGGTTTTAGAGTGCTCTGGAATCATTTCGTTGGAAGCGGGTTTTTGAGTCTTCTGGAGACATTTTGTTGGAAGGGGTTTTAGAGTGCTCTGAGTCATTTCTTTGGTTTTTAAATATTCGCCTTTTTAAGTGCTCTGAGTCATTTCCTTGCAAGCAGCGTTTTAAGTATTCTCCTTTCATTTTCCTTGGAAGCACGTTTTTAAGTGCTCGGTTCATTTCTTTGGAAGCAGGTTTTAAGTGCTCTGGAGTCATTTCATTGGAAGGGTTTTTAAGTGATCTGGTGTCCTTTTGTTGGAAGTGGTTTTAGAGTGCTCTGGAGTCATTTCTTTGGAAGCGGGTTTTTAAGTGCTTTGGAGTAAATTCTTGGAGCGTGTTTTTAAGTGCTCTGAGTCATTTCCTTGCAAGCGCTTTTTAAGTATTCTCCTTTCCTTTGAGTTGGAAGCATTTCGCGGCTAAGTGCTCTGGAGTAAATTCGTTGAAAGCGTGTTTTTAAGTGCTCTGGAGTCATTTCGTTGGAAGCTGTTTTTTAAGAGCTCTGGAGTCATTTCTTTGGAGGCAGGTTTTTAAGTGTTCAAGTATCCTTTCGTTGGAAATGGATTTTTAAGTGCTTTGGAGTCATTTCATTGGAAGCGGGTTTTTAAGTGCTCTGGAGTCATTTCCTTGGAAGCGGGTTTTAGAGTGCTCTGGCGTCATTTCGTTGGAAGCGGTATTTTAAGGGCTCTGGAGTCATTTCTTTGGAAGCAGGTTTTTACGTGCTCTGGATTCATTTCGTTGGAAGGTGGTTTTTAAGTGCTCCTGAGTAATTTTTTTTGAAGCGGGTTTTTAAATATTCTGGTGTCCATTCTTTGGAAGAAGGGTTTAAGTACTCTAGGGTCATTTAGATGAAGCAGGTTTTTAAATGCTCTGTAGTCATTTAGTTGGAAGCGGGTTTTTATGTGCTCTGAGGTCATTTCGTTGCTGAAGCGGGTTTTTAAGTGCTCTGGTGTCATTTCGATGGAAGGGTTTTATGTGTGCTCTGAGGTCATTTCGCTCAAAGCGGGTTTTATGTCCTCTGTGTTCATTTCATTGGAAGCGGTTTTTAAGTGCTCTGGAATCATTTTGTTGGAAGTGGGTTTTCAGGGCTTTGGAGTCTTTTTGTTGGAAGTGGTTTTTAAGTGCTCTGGAGTCATTTTGTTGGAAGCAGGTTTTGAGTGCTCTGGAGTCATTTCGTTAGGAAGCGGGTTTCTGAGTGCTTTGGAGTCATTTCGTTGGAAGGGGTTTTTGAGTGCTCTGGTGTCATTTCATTGGAAGAGGGTTTTTAAGTGCTCTGGACTCATTTAGTTGGAAGTGGGTTTTTAAGTACTCTGAGTCATTTCATTGAAGGCGGTTTTAAGTGCTCCAGAGTCATTTCGTTGGAAGTGGGTTTTTAAGTGCTCTGGAGTCATTTCATTGGAACCGGTTTTTAAGTGCTCTGGAGTCATTTCATTGGAAGCAGGTTTGTAAGTGTTCTGGGTATCCTTTCGTTGGAAGTGGGTTTTTAAGTGCTCTGGAGTCATTTCGTTGTGCTTTTTTCAGTGTTCTGGGATCCTTTCGTTGGAAGCAGGTTCTTAAGTGCTCTAACTGCATTTCGTTGGAAGCTAGTATTTATATGTTCTGTTGTCCTTTCTTTGGAAGTGGGTTTTAAGTGTTCTGGTATCCTTTCGTTGGAGCGGGTTTTTAAGTGCTCTGAGTCACTTCGTTGGAAGTGGATTTTTATTGCTCTGGAGTCATTTCGTTGGAAGCATGTTTGTAAGTGCTCTGGAGTCATTTAGATTGGAAGTGGGGATATAAAGTACTCTAGATTCTTTTAGTTGGAAACGGTTTTTATGTGCGCTGAGGTCATTTTTTTGCAAGCGGGTTTTTAAGTGCTCTGGTATCCTTTAGCAGCGGATTTTTAAATGCTATGGAGTCATTTTGTTGGAAGCGGTTTTTAAGTGCTCTGGAGTCATTTAGTTGAAGTGGGTTTTTAAGTGTTCTGGTGTCCTTTCGTTGGAAGTGTGTTTTTAAGTGCTCTGAAGTCATTTCGTTGGAAGTGGACTTTTAGTGTTCTGCGTCCTTTTAGTTGGAAGTGGGTTTTTAAGTGCTCTGGGGTCATATCGTTGGAAGTGTGTTTTTAAGTGCTCTGAGTCATTTCCTTGGAAGAAGGTTGTTAAGTGCTCTGGAGTCATTTCTTTGGAAGCGGGTTTTTAAGTGCTCTGGGCTCATTTAGTTAAAAGCAGATTTTTAAGTGCTCTGGAGTCATTTCTTTGGAAGCACGTTTTTCACGTGCTCTGAGTCATTTCGTTGCAAAGCCGCGTTTTTAAGTATTCTCCTTTCCTTCGTTGGAAACGTTTAAGTGCTCTGGAGTAAATCGTTGAAAGCGTGTTTTTAAGTGCTCTGGAGTCATTTCGTTGGAAGCTGTTTTTAAGAGCTCTGGATTCATTTCTTTGGAGGCAGGTTTTAAGTGTTCAAGTATCCTTCGTTGAAACGGAT
>JAEOAE010003797.1:0-14647 GCA_036365155.1 Meriones psammophilus | reverse complement strand
AAACTGACACCAGAGCACTTAAAACCCGCTAAAAGAAATGACTCAGAGCACTTAAAAAATCCGCTGCCAGTGAAATGTCTGAGAAGTATGTAAAAAACCCGCTTGCAACAAAATGACACCAGAGCACTTAAAAACCCGGTTCCAAGGAAATGACTCCAGAGCACTTAAAAACCTGCTTCCAAAGAAATGACTCCAGAGCACTTAAAAAACCCGCTGCCAGTGAAATGTCTGAGAAGTATGTAAAAACCCGCTTGCAACGAAATGACTCCAGAGCACTTAAAATTCCGCTTCCAGTGAAATGTCTGAGAAGTATTTAGAAACCCACTAGCAAAGAAATGAGTCCAGAGCACTTAAAAACCTGATTGCAACGAACAACTCCAGAACACTTATGATCTGCTTCCAACAAAATGACAGCAGAGCACATAAAAACCATTTGCAACAAAATGACTCCAGAGCACTTGAAAACCAGCTTCTAAAGAAATCACTCCCGAGCAATTAAAAACCTGCTTCCAATGAAATGACTCCAGAGCACTTAATAACCCGCTTCAACGAAATGACTCCAGTTCATTTAATAACCTGCTTCCAACGAAAAGACTCCAGAGTACTTAAAAACGCCCTGGCAATGAAATGACTCCAGAGCACTTAAAAACCCGCTTCCAACGAAATGAGTCCAGAGCACTAAAAACCGGTTCCAATGAAATGACTCAGAGCACTTCAAAACCCGCTTGCAAGGAAATGACTCCAGAGCAATTAAAATCCGCTTCCAACGAAGTGACTCAGAGCACTTAAAAACCGCTTCCAAGGAATTGACTCCAGAGCACTTAAAACCCACTTGAAGAAGGAACTCCAGAACACTTATGACCCACAACGAAAAAGACTCAGAGCACTTAAAAACCCGCTTGCAACAAAATGACTCCAGAGCACTTAAAAACCCACTTCCAGTGAAATGTCTGAAAAGTATGTAAAACCCGCTTGCAAATCGAAATGACTCAGACACTTAAAAACCTGCTTCCAAAGAAATGACTCCAGAGCACTAAAAAGCCCGCTTCAGAATAAATGTCTCCAGAGCAACTAAAACCCCTTCCAAGGAAATGATTCCAGAGCACTTAAAAACCCGCTTCCAACGAAATGACTCCAGAGCACTTAAAAACCTACTTCCAAAGAAATGACTCCAGAGCACATAAAAATACCCGCTGCCAGAAAATGTCTGAGAAGTATGTAAAACCCGCTTACAAAAATGACTCAGAGCACTTAAAAACAAGCTTCCAACGAAATGACTCCAGAGCACTTAAAAACCCGCTTCCAGTGAAATGTCTGAGAAGTATTTAGAAACCCACTTGCAAAGAAAATGAGTCCAGAGCACTTAAAAACCCGATTCCAACGAACAACTCCAGAACACTTATGATCTGCTTCCAACAAAAGGACAGCAGAGCACATAAAAACCATTTGCAACAAAATGACTCCAGAGCACTTGAAAACCAGCTTCTAAAGAAATGACTCCAGAGCAATTAAAAACCTGCTTCCAATGAAATGACTCAGAGCACTTAATAACCCGCTTCACGAAATGACTCAGTTCACTTAATAACCTGCTTCCAACGAAAAGACTCAGAGCACTTGAAATTACTTCAGAGCACTTAAAAAACCTGCTTCCAGTGAAATGTCTGAGAAGTATGTATAAACCCGCTTGCAACAAACTGACACCAGAGCACTTAAAAACCCGCTTCAAAGAAATGACTCAGAGCACTTAAAAAATCCGCTGCCAGTGAAATGTCTGAGAAGTATGTAAAAAACCCGCTTGCAACAAAATGACACCAGAGCACTTAAAAACCCGGTTTCAAGGAAATGACTCCAGAGCACTTAAAAACCTGCTTCCAAAGAAATGACTCCAGAGCACTTAAAAACCCGCTGCCAGTGAAATGTCTGAAGAAGTATGTAAAAACCCGACACTTAAAAACCAAAAAATGACTCAGAGCACTTAAAAACCGCTTCCAGTGAAATGTCTGAGAAGTATTTAGAAACCCACTAGCAAAGAAATGAGTCCAGAGCACGTAAAAACCTGATTGCAACGAACAACTCCAGAACACTTATGATCTGCTTCCAACAAAATGACAGCAGAGCACATAAAAACCATTTGCAACAAAATGACTCCAGAGCACTTGAAAACCAGCTTCTAAAGAAATCACTCCCGAGCAATTAAAAACCTGCTTCCAATGAAATGACTCCAGAGCACTTAATAACCCGCTTCCAACGAAATGACTCCAGTTCATTTAATAACCTGCTTCCAAATCTAAAAGACTCCAGAGTACTTAAAAACGCCCTGGCAATGAAATGACTCCAGAGCACTTAAAAACCCGCTTCCAACGAAATGAGTCCAGAGCACTAAAAAACCCGGTTCCAATGAAATGACTCCAGAGCACTTCAAAACCCGCTTGCAAGGAAATGACTCCAGAGCAATTAAAATCCGCTTCCAACGAAATGACTCCAGAGCACTTAAAAACCCGCTTCAAGGAATTGACTCCAGAGCACTTAAAACCCACTTGAAGAAGGAACTCCAGAACACTTATGACCCGCTAACAACGAAAAAGACTCAGAGCACTTAAAAACTCAGAGCACTTAAAAACCAGTGAAATGTCTGAAAAGTATGTAAAACCCCAGACACTTGCAGTGAAATGACTCCAGACACTTAAAAACCTGCTTTCCAAAGAAATGACTTAAAACAGAGCACTAAAAAAAAGAAATGACTCCAGAGCACATAAAAACCCCTTCTGAGAATAAATGACTCCAGAGCAACTAAAAACCCTTCCAAAGAAATGAAAATGATTGACTCCAGAGCACTTAAAAACCTGCTTCCAAAGAAATGACTCCAGAGCACTTAAAAACCTGCTTCCAGTGAAAAAACTCCAGTCTGAGAAGTATGTAAAAAATGACCCGCACTTAAAAACAACAAAAATGACACCAGAGCACTTAAAAACCCGGTTCCAAAGAAATGACTCAGAGCACTTAAAAAAAATGACACCAGCTTCCAAAGAAATGACTCCAGAGCACTTAAAAAACCCGCTGCCAGTGAAATGTCTGAGAAGTATGTAAAAACCCGCTTGCAACGAAATGACTCCAGAGCACTTAAAAACCCGCTTCCAGTGAAATGTCTGAGAAGTATTTAGAAACCCACTAGCAAAGAAATGAGTCCAGAGCACTTAAAAACCTGATTGCAACGAACAACTCCAGAACACTTATGATCTGCTTCCAACAAAATGACAGCAGAGCACATAAAAACCATTTGCAACAAAATGACTCCAGAGCACTTGAAAACCAGCTTCTAAAGAAATCACTCCCGAGCAATTAAAAACCTGCTTCCAATGAAATGACTCCAGAGCACTTAATAACCCGCTTCGACGAAATGACTCCAGTTCATTTAATAACCTGCTTCCAACGAAAAGACTCCAGAGTACTTAAAAACGCCCTGGCAATGAAATGACTCAGAGCACTTAAAAACCCGCTTCCAAAAATGAGTCCAGAGCACTAAAAACCGGTTCCAATGAAATGACTCAGAGCACTTCAAAACCCGCTTGCAAGGAAATGACTCCAGAGCAATTAAAATCCGCTTCCAACGTGACTCCAGAGCACTTAAAAACCCGCTTCAAGGAATTGACTCCAGAGCACTTAAAACCCACTTGAAGAAGGAACTCCAGAACACTTATGACCCGCTAACAACGAAAAAGACTCAGAGCACTTAAAAACCCGCTTGCAAAGAAATGACTCCAGAGCACTTAAAAACCCACTTCCAGTGAAATGTCTGAAAAGTATGTAAAACCCGCTTTGCAACGAAATGACTCCAGACACTTAAAACCTGCTTCAAAGAAATGACTCAGAGCACTAAAAAACCGCTTCAGAATAAATGTCTCCAGAGCAACTAAAAACCCCTTCAAAGGAAATGATTCCAGAGCACTTAAAAACCCGCTTCCAACGAAATGACTCCAGAGCACTTAAAAACTACTTCCAAAGAAATGACTCAGAGCACATAAAAATACCCGCTGCCAGAGAAATGTCTGAGAAGTATGTAAAACCCGCTTGCAACGAAATGACTCCAGAGCACTTAAAAACAAGCTTCCAACGAAATGACTCAGAGCACTTAAAAACCCGCTTCCAGTGAAATGTCTGAGAAGTATTTAGAAACCCACTTGCAACGAAATGAGTCCAGAGCACTTAAAAACCCGATTCCAACGAACAACTCCAGAACACTTATGATCTGCTTCCAACAAAAGGACAGCAGAGCACATAAAAACCATTTGCAACAAAATGACTCCAGAGCACTTGAAAACCAGCTTCTAAAGAAATGACTCCAGAGCAATTAAAAACCTGCTTCCAATGAAATGACTCCAGAGCACTTAATAACCCGCTTCGACGAAATGACTCCGGTTCACTTAATAACCTGCTTCCAACGAAAAGACTCCAGAGCACTTGAAATTACTTCAGAGCACTTAAAAAAACCTGCTTCCAGTGAAATGTCTGAGAAGTATGTATAAAACCCGCTTGCAACAAACTGACACCAGAGCACTTAAAAACCCGCTTCCAAAGAAATGACTCCAGAGCACTTAAAAAATCCGCTGCCAGTGAAATGTCTGAGAAGTATGTAAAAAACCCGCTTGCAACAAAATGACACCAGAGCACTTAAAAACCCGGTTCCAAGGAAATGACTCCAGAGCACTTAAAAACCTGCTTCCAAAGAAATGACTCCAGAGCACTTAAAAAACCCGCTGCCAGTGAAATGTCTGAGAAGTATGTAAAAACCCGCTTGAAAACCCGCTTGCAACGAAATGACTCCAGAGCACTTTAAAATTCCGCTTCCAGTGAAATGTCTGAGAAGTATTTAGAAACCCACTAGCAAAGAAATGAGTCCAGAGCACTTAAAAACCTGATTGCAACGAACAACTCCAGAACACTTATGATCTGCTTCCAACAAAATGACAGCAGAGCACATAAAAACCATTTGCAACAAAATGACTCCAGAGCACTTGAAAACCAGCTTCTAAAGAAATCACTCCCGAGCAATTAAAAACCTGCTTCCAATGAAATGACTCCAGAGCACTTAATAACCCGCTTCGACGAAATGACTCCAGTTCATTTAATAACCTGCTTCCAACGAAAAGACTCCAGAGTACTTAAAAACGCCCTGGCAATGAAATGACTCCAGAGCACTTAAAAACCCGCTTCCAACGAAATGAGTCCAGAGCACTAAAAACCCGGTTCCAATGAAATGACTCAGAGCACTTCAAAACCCGCTTGCAAGGAAATGACTCCAGAGCAATTAAAATCCGCTTCCAACGAAGTGACTCCAGAGCACTTAAAAACCCGCTTCAAGGAATTGACTCCAGAGCACTTAAAACCCACTTGAAGAAGGAACTCCAGAACACTTATGACCCGCTAACAACGAAAAAGACTCAGAGCACTTAAAAACCCGCTTGCAACAAAAATGACTCCAGAGCACTTAAAAACCCACTTCCAGTGAAATGTCTGAAAAGTATGTAAAACCCGCTTGCAAAGAAATGACTCAGACACTTAAAAACCTGCTTCCAAAGAAATGACTCCAGAGCACTAAAAAGCCCGCTTCAGAATAAATGTCTCCAGAGCAACTAAAAACCCCTTCCAAGGAAATGATTCCAGAGCACTTAAAAACCCGCTTCCAACGAAATGACTCCAGAGCACTTAAAAACCTACTTCCAAAGAAATGACTCCAGAGCACATAAAAATACCCGCTGCCAGAGAAATGTCTGAGAAGTATGTAAAAAAACCGCTTTGCAACGAAATGACTCAGAGCACTTAAAAACAAGCTTCCAACGAAATGACTCCAGAGCACTTAAAAACCCGCTTCCAGTGAAATGTCTGAGAAGTATTTAGAAACCCACTTGCAACGAAATGAGTCCAGAGCACTTAAAAACCCGATTCCAACGAACAACTCCAGAACACTTATGATCTGCTTCCAACAAAAGGACAGCAGAGCACATAAAAACCATTTGCAACAAAATGACTCCAGAGCACTTGAAAACCAGCTTCTAAAGAAATGACTCCAGAGCAATTAAAAACCTGCTTCCAATGAAATGACTCCAGAGCACTTAATAACCCGCTTCGACGAAATGACTCCGGTTCACTTAATAACCTGCTTCCAACGAAAAGACTCCAGAGCACTTGAAATTACTTCAGAGCACTTAAAAAAACCTGCTTCCAGTGAAATGTCTGAGAAGTATGTATAAAACCCGCTTGCAACAAACTGACACCAGAGCACTTAAAAACCCGCTTCCAAAGAAATGACTCCAGAGCACTTAAAAAATCCGCTGCCAGTGAAATGTCTGAGAAGGATGTAAAAACCCGCACTTAAAAACCGGTTGAAAAATGACTCCAGAGCACTTAAAACCCACTTAAAAACCAAATGAAATGACTCCAGAGAACTTAAAAACCTGCTTCCAGTGAAATGTCTGAGAAGTATTTAGAAACCCACATGCAATGAAATGAGTCCAGAGCACTTAAAAACCCGATTCCAACGAACAAATCCAGAACACTTATGATCTGCTTCCAACAAAATGACAGCAGAGCACATAAAAAACATTTGCAACAAAATGACTCCAGAGCACTTGAAAACCAGCTTCTAAAGAAATGACTCCAGAGCAATTAAAAACCTACTTCCAATGAAATGACTCCAGAGCACTTAATAACCCGCTTCCAACGAAATGAGTCCAGAGCACTAAAAAACCTGGTTCCAAGGAAATGACTCCAGAGCACTTCAAAACCCGCTTGCCAGGAAATGACTCCAGAGCAATTAAAAACCCGCTTCAACGAAATGACTCCAGAGCACTTAAAAATCCCGCTTCCAAGGAATTGACTCCAGAGCACTTAAAAACCCACTTGAAGAAGCAACTCCAGAACACTTATGACCCGCTAACAACGAAAAGACTCCAGAGCACTTAAAAAAACCCCATCCAGTGAAATGTCTGAAAAGTATGTAAAAACCCGCTTGCAACAAAATGACTCCAGAGCACTTAAAAACAAGCTTCCAACGAAATGACTCCAGAGCACTTAAAAACCCGCTTCCAGTGAAATGTCTGAGAAGTATTTAGAAACCCACTTGCAACGAAATGAGTCCAGAGCACTTAAAAACCCGATTCCAACGAAATGACTCCAGAACACTTAAAAAATCTGCTTCCAACAAAAGGACAGCAGAGCACATAAAAACCATTTGCAACAAAATGACTCCAGAGCACTTGAAAACCAGCTTCTAAAGAAATGACTCCAGAGCAATTAAAAACCTGCTTCCAATGAAATGACTCCAGAGCACTTAATAACCCGCTTCAAAAGAAATGACTCCAGAGCACTTAAAAACCTGCTTCAAAAAAATGACTCCAGAGCACTTAAAATTACAAAGAAAGAGCACTTAAAAAACCTGCTTCCAGTGAAATGTCTGAGAAGTATGTAAAAAACCCGCTTGCAACAAACTGACACCAGAGCACTTAAAAACCCGCTTCCAAAGAAATGACTCAGAGCACTTAAAAATCCCACTGCCAGTGAAATGTCTGAGAAGTATGTAAAAACCCGCTTGCAACAAAATGACTCCAGAAACTGAAAAACCGGTTTCAATTAAAAACCCAGAGCACTTAAACCAAAATCAAAAAATGACTCCAGAGCACTTAAAAACCTGCTTCCAGTGAAATGTCTGAGAAGTATTTAGAAAACCACTTCACATGAGTAATGAAATGAGTCCAGAGCACTTAAAAACCCGATTCCAACGAACAACTCCAGAACACTTATGATCTGCTTCCAACAAAAATGACAGCAGAGCACATAAAAACCATTTGCAACAAAATGACTCCAGAGCACTTGAAAAAACCAGCTTCTAAAGAAATGACTCCAGAGCAATTAAAAACCTGCTTCCAATGAAATGACTCCAGAGCACTTAATAACCCGCTTCAAGAAATGACTCCAGTTCACTTAAAAACCTGCTTCCAACTGAAATGACTCCAGAGCACTTGAAAACCCACTTAAAACCCGAAATGACTCCAGAGCACTTAAAAACCGCTTCCAACAAAATGACTCCAGAGCACTTAAAAACCCGCTTGCAACAAAATGACTGATTGACTCCAGAGCACTTAAAAAAAACCCTTCAAAGAAATGACTCCAGAGCACTTAAAACCCGCTTCCAAAAAATGACTCAGAGCACTTAAAAACCCGCTTCAACCTCAAAGATGTGAAAAAACCGCTGCTTCAACAAAATGACTCAGAGCACTTAAAAACCCGCTTCAAACTAAATGACTCCAGAGCACTTAAAAACCTGCTTCAGAGCAGAAATGACTCCAGAGCACTTAAAAAAACCTGCTTGCAATGTCTGAAATGACTCCAGAGCACTTAAAAACCCGCTTAAAAACCCCTTCCAACGAAATGACTCCAGAGCACTTAAAAACCCCTTCCAGTGAAATGTCTGAGAAGTATTTAGAAACCCACTTGCAAAGAAATGAGTCCAGAGCACTTAAAAACCCCGATTCCAACGAACAACTCCAGAACACTTATGATCTGCTTCCAACAAAATGACAGCAGAGCACATAAAAACCATTTGCAACAAAATGACTCCAGAGCACTTGAAAACCAGCTTCTAAAGAAATGACTCCAGAGCAATTAAAAACCTGCTTCCAATGAAATGACTCCAGAGCACTTAATAACCCGCTTCAAAAATGACTCCAGTTCATTTAATAACCTGCTTCCAACGAAAAAGACTCCAGAGTACTTAAAAACGCCCTGGCAATGAAATGACTCAGAGAGCACTTAAAAACCCGCTTCCAACGAAATGAGTCCAGAGCACTAAAAACCCGGTTCCAAGGAAATGACTCCAGAGCACTTCAAAACCCGCTTGCAAGGAAATGACTCCAGAGCAATTAAAAACCCGCTTCCAACGAAGTGACTCCAGAGCACTTAAAAACCCGCTTCCAAGGAATTGACTCCAGAGCACTTAAAACCCACTTGAAGAAGGAACTCCAGAACACTTATGACCCGCTAACAAAGAAAAAGACTCCAGAGCACTTAAAAACCCACTTGCAACAAAATGACTCCAGAGCACTTAAAAACCCACTTCCAGTGAAATGTCTGAAAACTATGTAAAACCCCGCTTCCAACGAAATGACTCAGACACTTAAAAACCTGCTTCAAAGAAATGACTCCAGAGCACTAAAAAGCCCGCTTCAGAATAAATGTCTCCAGAGCAACTAAAAACCCCTTCCAAGGAAATGATTCCAGAGCACTTAAAAACCCGCTTCAAAGAAATGACTCCAGAGCACTTAAAAACCCGCTTCCAAAGAAATGACTCCAGAGCACTTAAAAACCCGCTGACTCAGAGAAATGTCTGAGAATGTCTGTAAAAACCAGCTTGCAACAAAATGACTCCAGAGCACTTAAAAACAAGCTTCCAACGAAATGACTCAGAGCACTTAAAAACCCGCTTCCAGTGAAATGTCTGAGAAGTATTTAAAACCCACTTGCAAAGAAATGAGTCCAGAGCACTTAAAAACCCGATTCCAACGAACAACTCCAGAACACTTATGATCTGCTTCCAACAAAAGGACAGCAGAGCACATAAAAACCATTTGCAACAAAATGACTCAGAGCACTTGAAAACCAGCTTCTAAAGAAATGACTCCAGAGCAATTAAAAACCTGCTTCCAATGAAATGACTCCAGAGCACTTAATAACCCGCTTCCAACAAAATGACTCCAGTTCATTTAATAACCTGCTTGCAACGAAATGACTCCAGAGTACTTAAAATTACGCCCTCAGAGCAAATGACTCAGAGCACTTAAAAACCTTCTTCAAAAATGACTCCAGAGCACTAAAAAACCTGGTTCCAATGAAATGACTCCAGAGCACTTAAAAACCCGCTTGCAACAAAATGACTCCAGAGCACTTAAAAACCCGCTTCCAACGAAATGACTCAGAGCACTAAAAAACCGCTTCCAAGGAAATGACTCCAGAGCACTTAAAAAACCACTTGAAGAAAATGACTCCAGAGCACTTAAAACCCGCTTCAACGAAATGACTCCAGAGCACTTAAAAACCTGCTTGTCTGAAAGAAAATGACTCCAGAGCACTTAAAAACCCAAATTCCAGTGAATGTCTGAAAACTATGTAAACCCGCTTCCAAAAATGACTCCAGACACTTAAAAACCTGCTTCAAAAAATGACTCCAGAGCACTTAAAAACCACTTCAGAATAAATGACTCAGAGCAAAAAACCCCTTCAATGAAATGACTCCAGAGCACTTAAAAACCCGCTTCAAAAAAAATGACTCCAGAGCACTTAAAAACCTGCTTCCAAAAAAATGACTCCAGAGCACTTAAAAACCCACTTCCAGTGAAATGTCTGAAAGTATGTAAAAACCCGCTTGCAACGAAATGACTCCAGAGCACTTAAAAACCTGCTTCCAAAGAAATGACTCCAGAGCACTTAAAAAACCCGCTTCAGAAAAAATGTCTCAGAAATGACTTAAAAACCCCCTTCCAAGGAAATGACTCCAGAGCACTTAAAAACCCGCTCCAGAACACTTAAAATCTGCTTCAACAAAATGACTCCAGAGCACTTAAAAACCTGCTTCCAAAAAATGACTCCAGAGCACTTAAAAAAATGACTGACAGCACTTAAAAACCATTCTGAGAAAATGACTCAAAAACCCCCGCTTAAAACGAAATGACTCCAGAGCACTTAAAAACCCGCTTCCAAAACAAAATGACTCAGAATGACCTGCTCCAGAAATGCAGAGCAAAAACCCCCTTCCAACAAAATGTCTGAGAAGTATTTAAAAACCCAAAAATGACTCAAGAAATGACTCCAGAGCACTTAAAAACCCGATTTCAAAAACAAATGAACTCCAGAGCACTTAAAAACCTGCTTCCAAAAAATGACTCCAGAGCACATAAAAAACCCGCTTGCAACAAAAACTGACTCCAGAGCACTTAAAAACCAGCTTCAAAGAAATGACTCCAGAGCACTTAAAAACCCGCTTCCAGTGAAATGTCTGAGAATTATGTAAAAACCGCTTGAAAACCGAAATGACTCCAGAGCACTTAAAAACCCGCTTCCAACGAAATGACTCCAGAGCACTTAAAAACCCCTTCCAGTGAAATGTCTGAGAAGTATTTAAAAACCCACTTGCAAAGAAATGAGTCCAGAGCACTTAAAAACCTGATTCCAACGAACAACTCCAGAACACTTATGATCTGCTTCCAACAAAATGGACAGCAGAGCACATAAAAACCATTTGCAACAAAATGACTCCAGAGCACTTGAAAACCAGCTTCTAAAGAAATGACTCCAGAGCAATTAAAACCTGCTTCCAAAGAAATGACTCCAGAGCACTTAAAAACCCGCTTTGAATAAATGACTCCAGTTAATTTAATAACCTGCTTCCAACGAAAAGACTCCAGAGTACTTAAAAACGCCTGGCAATGAAATGACTCCAGAGCACTTAAAAACCCGCTTCCAAAGAAATGAGTCCAGAGCACTAAAAACCCGGTTCCAAGGAAATGACTCCAGAGCACTTCAAAACCCGCTTGCAAGGAAATGACTCCAGAGCAATTAAAAACCCGCTTCCAACGAAAATGACTCCAGAGCACTTAAAAACCCGCTTCCAAGGAAATGACTCCAGAGCACTTAAAAACCCAGTTGAAGAAAATGAACTCCAGAACACTTATGACCCGCTAACAACGAAAAATGACTCAGAGCACTTAAAAACCCACTTCCAGTGAAATGTCTGAAAAGTATGTAAAAACCCAGTGAAATGCTCAGAATGCAAAACCCGAAATGACTCCAGAGCACTTAAAAACCCGCTTGCAACAAAATGACTCCAGAGCACTTAAAAACCCACTTCCAGTGAAATGTCTGAAAAGTATGTAAAACCCCTTCCAACAAAAATTGCAAAAAACCAGCTTCCAAAATGACTCCAGACACTTAAAAACCTGCTTCCAAAGAAATGACTCCAGAGCACTAAAAAACCCGCTTCAGAATAAATGTCTCCAGAGCAACTAAAAAAAACCCTTCCAAGGAAATGATTCCAGAGAACACTTAAAAACCCGCTTCCAAAGAAATGACTCCAGAGCACTTAAAAACCTGCTTCCAAAGAAATGACTCCAGAGCACTTAAAAACCCGCTGACAGTGAAATGTCTGAGAAGTATGTAAAAACCCGCTTGCAAAAAAAAATGACTCCAGAGCACTTAAAAACCGCTTCCAAACGAAATGACTCAGAGCACTTAAAAACACCCTTCCAGTGAAATGTCTGAGAAGTATTTAAAACCCACTTGCAAAGAAATGAGTCCAGAGCACTTAAAAACCCGATTGCAACGAACAACTCCAGAACACTTATGATCTGCTTCCAACAAAATGACAGCAGAGCACATAAAAACCATTTGCAACAAAATGACTCCAGAGCACTTAAAAACCAGCTTCCAAAGAAATGACTCCCAGAGCACTTAATAAAATGACTCCAGAGCACTTAAAAACCCGCTTCCAAATGACTCCAGTTCATTTAATAACCTGCTTCCAACGAAAAACCCACTTCCAACAACTCCAGAGCACTTAAAAACGCCCTGGCAATGAAAAGACTCCAGAGCACTTAAAAAAAAATGACTCCAGAGCACTTAAAACCTGGTTCCAAGGAAATGACTCCAGAGCACTAAAAACCCTGGTTCCAAGAGAAATGACTCCAGAAATGTCTGACTTAAAAAACCCGCTTGCAAGGAAATGACTCCAGAGCACTTAAAAACCTGCTTCCAACGAAATGACTCCAGAGCACTTAAAAACCCGCTTCCAAGAAAATGACTCCAGAGCACTTAAAAACCCACTTGAAGAAATGAACTCCAGAACACTTAAAACCCGCTAACAAGAGAAAAGACTCCAGAGCACTTAAAAACACACTTCCAGTGAAATGTCTGAAAAGTATGTAAAACTCCCCGCTTGCAAACGAAAAATGACTCCAGACACTTAAAAACCCTGCTTCAAAGAAATGACTCAGAGCACTAAAAAACCCGCTTCAGAATAAATGACTCCAGAGCAACTAAAAACCCCTTCCAAGGAAATGACTCCAGAGCACTTAAAAACCTGCTTCCAAAGAAATGACTCCAGAGCACTTAAAAACCTGCTTCAGTGAAATGTCTGAAATGAAGTATGTAAAAACCCGCTTGCAACAAAATGACACCAGAGCACTTAAAAACCTGCTTCCAAAGAAATGACTCCAGAGCACTTAAAAACCCACTGCCAGTGAAATGTCTGAGAATTATGTAAAAACCCGCTTTGCAACAAAATGTCTGAGAAAAAACCGGTTTCAAAACCCACTTAAAACCTGCTTCCAAATGACTCCAGAGCACTTAAAACCCGCTTCCAGTGAAATGTCTGAGAAGTATTTAGAAACCCACTAGCAAAATGTCTGATGAGTCCAGAGCACTTAAAAACCTGATTCCAACGAACAACTCCAGAACACTTATGATCTGCTTCCAACAAAATGACAGCAGAGCACATAAAAACCATTTGCAACAAAATGACTCCAGAGCACTTGAAAACCAGCTTCTAAAGAAATCACTCCCGAGCAATTAAAAACCTGCTTCCAATGAAATGACTCCAGAGCACTTAATAACCCGCTTCGACGAAATGACTCCAGTTCATTTAATAACCTGCTTCCAAATGAAAAAGACTCCAGAGTACTTAAAAACGCCCTGGCAATGAAATGACTCCAGAGCACTTAAAAACCCGCTTCCAACGAAATGAGTCCAGAGCACTAAAAAACCCGGTTCCAATGAAATGACTCCAGAGCACTTCAAAACCCGCTTGCAAGGAAATGACTCCAGAGCAATTAAAATCCCGCTTCCAACGAAGTGACTCCAGAGCACTTAAAAAACCCGCTTCCAAGGAATTGACTCCAGAGCACTTAAAACCCACTTGAAGAAGGAACTCCAGAACACTTATGACCCGCTAACAACGAAAAGACTCCAGAGCACTTAAAAACCCGCTTGCAACAAAATGACTCCAGAGCACTTAAAAAACCCACTTCCAGTGAAATGTCTGAAAAGTATGTAAAACCCCGCTTGCAACGAAATGACTCCAGACACTTAAAAACCTGCTTCCAAAGAAATGACTCCAGAGCACTAAAAAGCCCGCTTCAGAATAAATGTCTCCAGAGCAACTAAAAACCCCTTCCAAGGAAATGATTCCAGAGCACTTAAAAACCCGCTTCCAACGAAATGACTCCAGAGCACTTAAAAACCTACTTCCAAAGAAATGACTCCAGAGCACATAAAAATACCCGCTGCCAGAGAAATGTCTGAGAAGTATGTAAAAACCCGCTTGCAACGAAATGACTCCAGAGCACTTAAAAACAAGCTTCCAACGAAATGACTCCAGAGCACTTAAAAACCCGCTTCCAGTGAAATGTCTGAGAAGTATTTAGAAACCCACTTGCAACGAAATGAGTCCAGAGCACTTAAAAACCCGATTCCAACGAACAACTCCAGAACACTTATGATCTGCTTCCAACAAAAGGACAGCAGAGCACATAAAAACCATTTGCAACAAAATGACTCCAGAGCACTTGAAAACCAGCTTCTAAAGAAATGACTCAGAGCAATTAAA
>JAEOAE010000951.1:0-14740 GCA_036365155.1 Meriones psammophilus | reverse complement strand
AGAAGATGGAAATTTCCCTAGAAGCTGAAGATTCTGTCTGGACTAGTGAAATAATGAAGGGAATGTATAGAGATGAATCTGGGAACTGTAGCACTCTGTACACAGCCACATCAGTTCATCAGACGCTGTAAGAATGTGGCATGATTGATATGTTTGGGAGCTATGATTCAACAGGCCCATGCTCAGGTGATAGATACAGGAAGGAAGCTTTTAGCTGGGCATATAGGACCTTCTCTCCATGACCCTCAGTGAGTTACCTCTGACATCAGAGACAGTATCTAAAGAATGTACAGCTGCTTCTCCATTGTGGACAACAGTCATACTAACCCACCTGTCCTGAAACATCTGTGTGCCACATCTTGCAAGCCTGGGCAGGTCAGCTCATGGGGAAGGAGAGGCTTGTCTGGCAACACTCAACTCTGATTTGAAAAAGATGGAAGAAACACAAAACATTTCTAAACGTGTTAGAGATTTCTCCTGTTCTTCTAAATAAAAAGCAGCATTTGAAAACCAAAGAGGGGACTCATGTAAAGAATTTTCAACAAACTCATTATCTTCTTCAGGAGCACTCTAACAAGTCATGAGTAACTTGGGTGTCCTTTGAGTATGTTGACACTTGAGCTGGCTCTTGACAATCACCGAATCATTTCACTTGCCTGGGCGGTCCCTTAAAAGCCATGTGTGAGTGAGGCCCTGGGTTGAATACACACAATACGGGCAGAAACCTAAACCTTTGTCTGTAAGTCACGACTCTCAGAGTAAGAAACACATAAGCACATTCACGACCTCCAATTCCTACAACTTGGTGTGTGTCTTAGTCTGTTTTCTGTTGGTGTAACTAAATACCATGCTTTAGTACATTGCTTAAAAGCTTGTGGCTTTCAAGGAACTGAGCCAAAGAAGAGCCTGTAAGAGCCTCCTTACTACGTCATCATAGGGAGGATGACACACGTAACAGAGGGAAAGAAGGCAGCTCTAGAGGCTTTATTGTCTTACAGCATCAGAAAGCACTATATACCATGACCTCATCTAACTATCCCCACCTCCAAACATAATAGCACAGAGGTCAGAGGTTGGGGTTTCACAAAGCATGAGCCTACAACTCCAGGCACATTACCACCTTACTAGGGTGACAAAGAGCAAGCTGTGACCAGCACCTACAAAGGTCTGTCTACACCAATCAAACCCTTTGGCTTTTTGTGACATGAAATCTTTCAAGTGTATTACCTTTTCAATACACAATCCAAATTGTTTATGGGTAAAATTATGAATATATAATGACCAAATACTGAGTGACTCTCTGATGTTTAAATTTTAAAGATTTTATTTATTTGTGTATGTGAGTGCTCTGTTGCATGTCTGTGGGCATGCCAGAAACATCAGATTCAGTATATAGATGGTTGTGAGCCACCATGTGGTTGCTGGGAACTGAACTTAGGACCTCTGGAAGAACAGACATGCTTTTAACAGCTGAGCCATCACACCAACCCCTTCCCCAGTGTTATTAAACTGTAGCAATTAATTATGTCATTGCTATCTACTCTCCATAACTTATTATAATAGCCTTCCTGGTATGATTGAAAAAATGAAATCCTTTCTAGGATTTATCTTTTACTAAACCTAATGTTTATCTTGTGTTTTTGGTCTCATTTTTTTTAGGGCAGGAAACTATATAGGACAAAGTTACAGAATTCAGAGTATAACAATATTAAAAGAAAAAATATTTTATATTATAGACTATTATTATCAGGTTTTTGAGTGCTCTGGAGTCATTTTCTTGGAAGCGGGATTGTAAGTGCTCTGAGCGCATTTCGTTGGAAGTGGGTTTTTAAGTGCTCTGTGGTCATTTCGGTGTAAGCGGGATTTTAAGTGCTCTGGAGTCATTTCATTGGAAGCAAGGTTTTAAGTGCTCAGGAGTCATTTCGTTGGAAGCGGGTTTTTGAGTGCTCTGGAGTCAGTTTGTTGGAGGTGGCGTTTTAATTGCTCTGAGGGCATTTCGTTGGAAGCGGGTTTTAGAGTGCTCTGGAATCAATTCATTGGTAGCGGGTTTTTAAGTGCTCTGTGGTCATTTCGGTGTAAGCGGGTTTTTAAGTGCTCTGGAATCATTTCCTTGGAAGCAAGTTTTTAAGTGCTCAGGAGTCATTTCGTTGGAAGCGGGTTTTTAAGTGCTCTGTAGTAATTTCGTTGGAACCGGGTTTTTACGTGCTCAGGAGTCATTTCGTTGGAAGTTGTTTTTTATTTTCTCTGGAGTCATTTCATTGGACATGGGTTTTAGAGTGCTCTGGAGTCATTTTGTTGGAAGCGGGTTATTGAGTGCTCTGGAGACATTTCGTAGGACACGGGTTTGTTAGTGACCCGGAGTCAATTTGTTGGAAGTAGGATTTTAAGTGCTCTGAGTACATTTCGTTGGAGCGGTTTTTAAGTGCTCTGTAGTCATTGGTGTAAGTGGGTTTTTAAGTACTCAGTCATTTCATTGGAAGCAAGGTTTTAAGTGCTCAGAGTCATTTAGTTTGGAAGCAGGTTTTTTAAGTTCTCTGGATTCATTTCTTTGGAAGCTGTTTTTTAAGTGTTCTGAGTCATTTCATTGGAATCAGGTTTTAAGTGCTCTGGAGTCATTTCGTTGGAAGCGGTTTTTATGTGCTCTGAGTTCATCCTTGGAAACAGGTTTTTGATGCTCTGGGCTCATTTCGTTGGAAAGCAGGTTTTTAAGTACTCTGGATTCATTTCGTTGGAGCTTAGTTTTAGAGTGCTCTGGGGTCATTTAGTTGGAGCGGGTTTTTAGTGCTTTAGAGTCATTTCATTGGAAGTGGTTTTTAAGTGCTCTGGAGTCATTTCGTTGGAAGCAGGTTTTTAGTGCTCTGGTCATTTCATTTGAGCGGGTTTTAAGTGCTCTGGGTCATTTCCTTGGAAGCGGGTTTTTGAGTGCTCTGGAGTCATTTTGTTAGGCGGCATTTAAGTGCTCTGAGGGCATTTAGTTGGACGCGGGTTTTAAGTGCTCTGTGGTCATTTCAGTGTAGCGGTTTTTAAGTGCTCTGTAGTCATTTGTTGGAACCGGGTTTTTCGTGCTGTGTGGTCATTTAGTTGGAAGCGGGTTTTAAGTGCTCTGGAGTCATTTAGTTAAGCGGGTTTAGAATGCCTGGAGTCATTTCATTGGAAATTATTGGAGTGCTCTGGAGACATTTCGTTGGACGTGGGTTTGTGAGTGATCTGGAGTCATTTTGTTGAAGCAATGTTTTAAGTGCTCTGAGGCATTTTTGGATTTGGCGGGTTTTTTAAGTGCTCTGTGGTCATTTAGGTGTAGCGGGTTTTAAGTGCTCTGGAGTCATTTCGTTGGAAGCAATGTTTTAAGTGCTCAGGAGTCATTTCGTTGGAAGCGGGTTTTTAAGTGCTCTGTAGTCATTTGTTGGAACCGGGTTTTTACGTGCTGTGGAGTCATGTGGTTGGAAGCAGGTTTTTAAGTGCTCTGGAGTCATTTAATTGAAAGGTTTAGAAGTGCTCTGGAGTAATTTCGTTGGAAGCGGGTTATTGAGTGCTCTGGAGACATTTCGTTGGACGCGGGTTTTTGATGCTCTGGGCTCATTTCGTTGGAAGCTGGTTTTTAAGTGCATTGTAGTCATTTCGTTGGAAACGGGTTTTTAAGTGCTCTGGAGTCATTTCGTTGGAAGCAGGTTTTTGAGTGCTCTGCAGTCATTTCGTTGGAAGCAGGTTTTTAAGTGCTCTGGGCTCATTTCGTTGGAAGCGGGTTTTAGAGTGCTCTGGAGTCATTTAGTTGGAAGCGGGTTTTTAAGTGCTCTGGGGTCATTTTGTTGGAAACGGTTTTTTATGTGCTCTGGAGTCATTTCGTTGGAAGCAGGTTTTTAAGTGCTCTGTAGTCATTCGTTGAACAGGTTTTTATGTGTTGTGTAGTCATTTTTCATTTAACCGGGTTTTAAGTGCTCATTAATCATTTCTTTGGAAGCTGTTTTAAGTGCTCTGTATTCATTTATCATTGAAGCGGGTTGAATGCTGTTTTATTTCGTTGGAAGCAGGTTCATAAGTGCTCTGGATTTAAGTTGGGAAGTGGGTTTTGAGTGCTCAAAGTCATTTAGTTGTTTTTGAGTGCTCTGGAGACATTTCGTTGGAAGCAGGTTTTTGAGTGCTCTGGAGTCATTTTCTTGGAAGCGGGATTTTAAGTGCTCTGAGGCATTACGTTGGAGCGGGCTTTTGAGTGCTCTTTGGTCATTTCGATTGTGCGGGATTTTAAGTGCTCTGTAGTCATTTCATTGGAAGCAAGGTTTTAATTGCTCAGGAATCATTTAGTTGAAAGCGGGTTTTCTGGATGTTCTGGTATCTTTTCCATGGAAGCGGAGGTTTTAATTGCTCTGTAGTCATTTCATTGGGCGGGTTTTTAAGTGCTCTGTAGTCATTTAGTTGAAGCGGGTTTTAAGTGCTCTGTGGTCATTTGGGTATGTGGCAGTTTTAAGTGATCTGAGTCATTTAAATCGTTGGAGGCAAAGTTTTTAAGTGCTCAGGAGCCATTTCGTTGGAAGCTGTTTTTCGTGCTCTGGGTAATTTCGTTTGGCGGGTTTTTAAGTGCTCTGGAGTCATTTCGTTGGGCGGGTTTTAGAGTGCTCTGGAGTCATTTCGTTAGGCGGGTTATTGGAGTGCTCTGGAGCATTTTGTTGGGCCAGCGGGTTTATGATTTGTCTGGAGTCATTTTGTTAGGCAGGATTTTAAGTGCTCAAGTAGGAGCATTTCGTTGGGCGGGTTTTTTAAGTGCTCTGTAGTCATTTCAGTGTAAGCAGTTTTTAAGTGCTCTGGAGTCATTTCATTGGAAAAAAGGTTTTAAGTGCTCAAGTCATTAGTTGGAAACAGGTTTTAAGTTCTCTGGAGTCATTTCTTTGGAAGCTGTTTTTAAGTGTTCTGGGTCATTTCGATTTGAAGCAGGTTTTTTTTAAGTGCTGTGACAGTCATTCGTTAAACCAGGTTTTTATGTGCTCTGAGTCATTTTAGTTGGAAGCAGGTTTTAAGATGCTCTGGGCTCATTTAGTTGGAGGCGGGTTTTAGAGTGCTCTGGAGTCATTTTCATTAGTAAGCGGGATTTAACTTTTCTGGCGTCATTTCATTTGAAGCGGGTTTTTGTACTGTGGGGTCATTTAGTTGTAAAACGTTTTTATGTGCTGTGGAGTCATTTCGTTGGAAGCAGGTTTTAAGTGCTCATTAGTCATTTCATTTGAATCGGGTTTTTAAGTGCTCTCTGAGTCATTTTTACGTTGGAAGCGGGTTTTGAGTGCTCTGGATACATTTTGTTGGAAGCGGATTTTAAGTGCTCTGAGGGCATTCGTAGGGAACCGGTTTTAAGTGCTCTGTAGTAATTTCGGTGTAAGCTGGATTTTAAGTGCTCTGGAGTCATTTCATTGGAAGCAAGGTTTTAAGTGCTCAGAGTCATTTCGTTTAGAGCGGGTTTTTAAAGTGTTCTGGTATCTTTTCCATGAGGCGGGTTTTTAATTGCTCTGTAGTCATTTCATTGGAAGCAGGTTTTAAGTGCTCTGTAGTCATTTTCGTTGAGCGGGTTTTAAGTGCTCTTTGGTCATTTGGTGTAACGGGTTTTAAAGTGATCTGAGTCATTTAGCTGGAAGCAAGATTATAAGTCCTCAGTGAGACATTTCGTTGGGCTGTTTTTTAAATGCTCTGGAGTCATTTTGTTGGAAGCGGATTATTATGTGCCCAAGAGTTATTTAGTTGCTGGAAGCAGGTTTGTAAGTGCTCTGGAGTCATTTCTTTGGAAGCAGGTTATTGAGTGCTCTGGAGACATTTCGTTGGGTTGGTTTGTGAGTGATCTGGAGTCATTTTGTTGGAAGCGGGATTTTAAGTGCTCTGAGGGCATTTCATTGGAAGCGGGTTTTTAAGTGCTCAGGAGTCATTTTCGGTGTAGCGGGTTTTTTAAGTTCTCTGAGTCATTTCTTTGGAGCTGTTTCTTAAGTGTTCTGGAGTCATTTCGTTGGAGAAGCAGGTTTTTTGATGCTCTGGGCTCATTTAGTTGGAAACAGGTTTTAAGTGCTCTGGAGTCATTTAATTGAAGCGGGTTTTAGAGTGCTCTGGAGTCATTTAGTTAGGCGGGTTTTTAAGTGCCTTGGAGTCATTTCGTTGGAAGTAGTTTTTAAGTGCATTGAGTCATTTCGTTTAGCGGGTTTTGAAGTGTTCTGCTACCTTTTCCATGGAGCCGGTTTTAAGTGCTCTGGAGTCATTTTCTTTAAGTGGGTTTTGAGTGCTCTGGAGTCATTGTTGGAAGCGGGTTTTTAAGTGATCTGTAGTCATTTCGTTGGAACCCGGGTTTTACGCGCTCTGGATTCATTTAGATTTGGAAGTGGGTTTTTTAGTGCTCATTAGTCATTTCATTGGAAGCTGTTTTTAAGTTTTCTGGAGTCATTTTAGATTTAGGCGGGTTGTTATGGTGCCCTTTGAGGGGTATTCGTTGGAAGCAGGTTCCGTAAGTGCTCTGGAGCCATTTCTTTGGACTGTTTTACGTGCTTTGGACTTCTTTCTTTAGAAGCCCATTTGTAAGTCCTCTGGAGTCATTTCATTTTCAGCGGGTTTTTAAGTCCTCTGAGGTCATTTCGTTGGAAGTGAGTTTTTAAAGTGCTCTGTGGCCATTTCGTTTTATAGCGGTTTTTAAGTGCTCTCTGAGTCATTTCGTTAGAAAATGGTTTTATGCTCAGGAGTCATTTTTGTTGGAAGGCGGGTTTTAGGTGCTCTGAGTCATTTTTTGTTGGAAAGGGGTTTAAGTGCTCTGAATCATTTCTTTGGGGCTGGTTTTTAGAGTGCTCTGGAGTCACCCCCTATTTGGGATTTTTATGAGCTCAGGTCATTTTTCATTGAGCAAGTTTTAGAATTGCTCTGGGTCATTTTTGGAAGTGGGTTTTGAGTGCTCTGGGTCATTCGTTGAAGCGGGTTTTTTGAGTGTACTGAGACATTTCCTTGGATGCAGGTTTTGAGTGCTCTGGAGTCATTTTAGGTGGAAAGGATTTTAGTGCTCTGGCGCATTTAGATTTGGAAGTGGGTTTTTGGTGCTCTGTGGTCATTTCGGTGTAGCAGGATTTAAGTGCTCTGAGTCATTTCATTGGAAGCAAGGTTTTTCGTGCTCAGTAGTCATTTCATTGGAGGCGGGTTTTTAAGTGTTCTGGTATCTTTTCAATGGGCGGTTCTTTAATTGCTCTGTAGTCATTTTTCATTGGGCGGGTTTTTAAGTGCTCTGTAGTCATTTAAATGTGAGCGGGTTTTAGAGTGCTCTGGAATCAATTCATTGGTAGCGGGTTTTTAAGTGCTCTGGAGTCATTTCGTTGGAAGAGGGGTTTTAGAGTGCTCAGAGTCATTTCGTTGGAAGCGGTTTTATGAGCTCAGGTCATTTCATTGGAAAAAAAAAAAGGTTTTTAAAGTACACTGGAGTCATTTCGTTGGCAGTTGGTTTTATGGTGCTCTGGAGTCATTTCGTTGGAAGCGGGTTGTTGAGTGCTCTGTAGTCAGTTTGTTGGAGGTGGCATTTTAATTGCTCTGAGGGCATTTCGTTGGAAGCGGGTTTTAGAGTGCTCTGGAATCAATTCATTGGTGGCCGGTTTTGGTGCTCTGTGGTCATTTCTGTGTAAGTGGGTTTTTAAGTGCTCTGAGTCATTTAAGTTGGAAAGCAAGGTTTTAAGTTCTCAGGATTAATTTAGATTGTTGTGGTATTTAAGTGCTCTGTAGTCATTTCGTTGGAACCTGGTTTTTTTTTTTACGTGCTGTGGAGTCATTTCGTTGGAGCGGGTTTTAAGTGCTCAGGAGTCATTTCTTTGGGACTGTTTTTAAGTGCTCTGGAGTCATTTAGTTGGAGCGGGTTATTATGTGCCCTGGGTTATTTAGTTAGGCGCAGGTTTGTAATTGCTCTGGAGCCATTTAGTTGGAAGCTGTTTTTCAAGGCTCTGGAGTCATTTCGTTGAGCGGGTTTTTTAAGTGCTCTGTAGTGATTTAAATGGAAGCAGGTTTTAAGTGCTCTGAAGTCATTCGTGGTAGCGGATTTTTAAGTGCTCTGAGGTCATTTCATTTGCAGGGTTTTTAAGTGCTCTGGGGTCATTTAGTTTGGAAAAGCGGTTTTTAAGTGCTCTGGAGTCATTTCATTGAAGCGGGTTTTAGATTGCTCTTGGAGTCATTTCTTTTAAGCAGGATTTTATGAGCTCAGGTCATTTTCATTGGAGCGGGTTTTTAGTACTATGGAGTCATTTTCGTTGGAAGTGGGTTTTGAGTGCTCTGGAGTCATTTCAGCTGGTTTTAGTGCTCTGGGAGTCATTTTGTTGAAGCCGGTTTTAGTGCTCTGGAGACTTTTCTGTTTTGACGGCTTTTAAGTGCTCTGTAGTCATTTAAGTGTAAGCAGGTTTTTTAAGTATCAGGAGTCATTTATTGGAAGCAAGGTTTTAAGTGCTCAGGAGTCATATCGTTGGAAAAGCAGGTTTTTAAGTTCTCTGGAGTCATTTTGTTCAAGCCGTTTTTTACGTTTTCTGGAGTCATTTCGTTGGAAGCGGGTTGTTATGTACTTGAGTTATTTCGTGGAAGCAGGTTCGTAAGTGTCTGGAGCCATTTCTTTGGAAAGCTTTTTTTATTTGGACTTATTTCTTTAAGCGGATTGTAAAGTCCTCTGGAGTCATTTCATTTAGCGGTTTTAAGTCCTCTGAGGTCATTTAGTTTGGAAGTAGTGTTTAAGTGCTCTGTGGCCATTTAGTTGTAGCGGGTTTAAGTGCTCTGGGAGTCATTTGGATAGAAAAATGGTTTTAAGTGCTCAGGAGTCATTTTGTTGGAAAGCGGGTTTGTAAGTGCCTGGGAGTCATTTCGTTGGAAGGGTTTTAAGTGCTCTGGAATCATTTTTTTGGAAGCTGGTTTTAAGTGTTCTGGGTCATTTCTTTGGAGGCGGGTTTTTGAGCTCAGGTCATTTCATTGGAGCAAGTTTTTAAGTGCTCTGAGTCATTTAGCTTGAAGTGGGTTTTGAGTGCTCTGGAGTCATTTTTAGTTGGAGCGGGTTTTTGGAGTACTGGAGACATTTCCTTGGATGCAGGTTTTTGAGTGCCTCTGGGTCATTTTCTTGGGCGGGATTTTAAGTGCTCTGAGCACATTTCGTTGAAGCGGGTTTTAAGTGCTCTGGGTCATTTAGATTTAGAGCGGTTTTTTAAGTGCTCTGGGTCATTTCATTGGAAACGGTTTTAGAGTGCTCTGGATTCATTTCGTTTGGAGTAGGTTTTTGAGTGCTCTGAGTCATTTCATTAGGCAGGTTTTATGAGTGCTCTGGTGTCATTGTTGGGCGGAATTTTAAGTGCTCTGAGGGCATTTTCGTTGGAGCGGGTTTTTAAAGTGCTCTGTGGTCATTTCGGTGTAAGCAGGTTTTTAAGTGCTCTGGAGTCATTTTTAGATTGGAAGCAAGGCTTTAAGTGCTCAGGAGTCAATTAGTTTGAAAACTGTTTTTAAGTGCTCTGGGTCATTTCTTTGGAAAAGCAGATTTATTATGTGCCCTGGGTTATTTAGATTTGGAAGCAGGTTAAATGGTGCTCTGGAGCCATTTCGTAGCTAACGTTTTAAGTATCTGAGTCATTTCGTTGGAAGTTGGTTTTACAGTTGCCTGGAGTCATTTAGTTTTGAAGGGTTGTTGAGTGCTCTGGAGACATTTGCGTTGGAGCGGTTTTGTGTGATCTGGAGTCATTTTGTTGGAAGTAGGATTTTAAGTGCTCTGAGGGTGGTTTCATTGAAATGGTTTTTCAAGTGCTTTGTGGTCATTGATTGTAAGGGGTTTTTAAGTGTTCTGAGTCATTTCGTTGGAAGTAGGTTTTAGAGTGCTCTGGGAGTCATTTCATTGGTAACTTGATTGTAACTGCTCTGAGTCATTTCATTTGGCGGTTTTTAGTGCTCTGGAGTCATTTCTTTGAAGTGGTTTTTAACTGCTCTGGGCTCATTCGGTGGGAAGCAGGTTTTTTTGAGTGCTCTGCAGTCATTTTAGTTGGAAGCGGTTTTAAGTGCTCTTGGAGTCATTTCGTTGCGGGTTTTAGAAGTACTCTGAGTCATTTCTTTGGAAAGCGTATTTTTAGGTGCTCTGGGCTCCATTTAGCGTTAGGCGGATTTTATGTGCTCTGAGTCATTTTTCGATTGGAAGCGGGTTTTATGTGCTCTGGTCATTTACGTTGGAAAGCGAGGTTTTAAGTGTTCTGGAGTCATTTCTTCAGCGTGTTTTAGGTGCTCTGGAGTCATTTAGTTGGAGGCGGGTTTTTGTACCTCTAGTCATTTCATTGGATGTGGGTTTTTGAGTGCTCTGGAGTCATTTCGTTGGAGCGGGTTTTTATGGGCTCAGTCATTTCATTGGAAGCAGGTTTGTAAGTACTCTGGTGTCATTTTGTTGGAAGTAGGTTTTAGTGCTCTGCAGTCATTTTTAGATTGAGCGGGTTTTTAAGTACCTGGTGTCATTTCGTTTAGGCGGGTTTTCAAGTGCTTTGAGTCATTTTGTTGGAAGTGGGTTGTTAAGTGCATTGGAGTCATTTCGATGGAAGCGGGTTTTAGTATTCTGTTATCCTTTCCATGGAAGCAGTTTTAAGTGCTCTGGAGTCATTTTTAGTTGGCGGATTTAGAGTGCTCTGGAGTAACTTCGTTCAGCCGGGTTTTTAAGTGATATATTAGTCATTTCCGTTGTAGCGGGTTTTAAGTGCTCTGGAGTCATTTCATTAGCTTTTTAAGTGCTCTGAGTCATTTAATTGGAAAGCGGGTTTTTAAGTGCTCTGTAGTCATTTGTTGAACCGGGTTTTCGTGCTGGCAGGAGTCATGTGGTTGGGGCGCAGGTTTTAAGTGCTCTGAGTCATTTAGAAAGCGGGTTTAGAGTGCTCTGGAGTAATTTCGTTGCCGGGTTATTGAGTGCTCTGGAGCCATTTAGATTGAAGTGGGTTTTGAGTGCTCCAGAGTCATTCGTTAGAGGCGGGTTTTTGAGTGCTCTGGAGACATTTAGTTGGAAGCAGGTTTTGAGTGCTCTGGGTCATTTTCTTGGAAGCGGATTTTAAGTGCTCTGGGCATTACGTTGGAGCGGGCTTTTAAATTGCTCTTTGGTCATTTGGTGTAAGCGGATTTTTAAGTGCTCTGTAGTCATTTCATTGGAAGCAGGTTTTAATTGCTCAGGAATCATTTCGTTGGGCGGGTTTTTCTAAGTGTTCTGTTATCTTTTCCATAGGCGGGGTTTAATTGCTCTGTAGTCATTTCGTTGGAGCGGGTTTTAAGTGCTCTGCAGTCATTTCGTTGGAAGCAGGTTTTAAGTGCTCTGTGGTCATTTTGGTGTAAGCGGGTTTTAAGTGATCTGGAGTCATTTAGTTGGAAGACTTAGTTTTAAGTGCTCAGGGCCATTTCGTTGGGAGAAACTGTTTTTCTCTGGAGATAATTTAGAGTTAGCGGGTTTAAGTGCTCTGGAGTCATTTAAATTTAGCGGGTTTAGAGTGCTCTGGAGTCATTTCGTTTGAGCCGGGTTATTGAGTGCTCTGGAGACATTTGTTGGGCAGCGGGTTTATGGTTGTCTGAGTCATTTGTTGGAGGCGGGATTTTAAGTGCTGACAGGGCATTTTTAGTTTGAACAGGTTTTTAAATTGCTCTAGTCATTTCAGTGTAAGCAGTTTTTTAAATGCTCTGGAGTCTTCATTGGAAACAAGGTTTAAGTACCAGGAGTCATTATTTGGAGAAAGCAGGTTTTTAAGTTCTCTGAGTCATTTCTTTGGAAGCTGTTTTTAAGTGTTCTGGAGTCATTTCGTTGGAAGCAGGTTTTAAGTGCTGTGAGTCATTTAAGATTGAAGCAGGTTTTATGTGCTCTGAAGTCATTTCGTTGGAAAGCAGGTTTTAAAGATGCTCTGGGCTCATTTAGTTGGAAGCGGGTTTTAGAGTGCTCTGAGTCATTTCATTATTAGCGGATTTTAATCCTTCTTGACGTCATTTCATTTGAAGCGGGTTTTAAGTACTGTGGGGTCATTTAGTTTAAAACGGTTTTTTGCGTGTGCTGTGAGTCATTTCACAGGAAGCAGGTTTTTAAAGTGCTCATTAGTCATTTCATTTGAATCAGGTTTTTAAATTGCTCTGGAGTCATTTAGTTTAGGCGGGTTTGAGTGCTCTGGATACATTTTGTTGGTGCGGTTTTAAGTGCTCTGAGGGCATTTAAAGGAACCGGGTTTTAAGTGCTCTGTGGTACCTTGATTAAGGCTGGATTTTAAGTGCTCTGGAGTCATTTCATTGGAAGCAAAGGTTTAAGTGTCGGAGTCATTTAGATTTGGAAGCGGGTTTTTAAGTGTTCTGCATCTTTTCCATGGGCCGGGTTTTAATTGCTCTGTAGTCATTTCATTGGAAGCAGGTTTTTAAGTGCTCTGTAGTCATTTTCTTTGGAAGCGGGTTTTAAGTGCTCTTTGGTCATTTTAGTGTAAACGTTTTTAAGTGATCTGGAGTCATTTAGTTGGAAAGCAAGATTATAAGTCCTCAGGAGACATTTCGTTGAAGCTGTTTTTAAGTGCTCTGGAGTCATTTTGTTGGAAGGTTATTATGTGCCCAAGTTATTTCTGTTTGGAAGCAGGTTTGTAAGTGCTCTGAGCATTTCTTTGGAAGCAGGTTATTGAGTGCTCTGGAACTTTTTAGTTGGACAGCGGGTTTGTGAGTGATCTGGAGTCATTTGTTGAAGGCGGGATTTTAAGTGCTCTGAGGGCATTTCATTAGGCGGGTTTTAAGTGCTCAGGAGTCATTTAGATTGTAGCGGGTTTTAAGTTCTCTGGAGTCATTTCTTTGGAAACTGTTTCTTAAGTGTTCTGGAGTCATTTCGTTGGAAAGCAGTTTTTTGATGCTCTGAGCTCATTTAAGTTTGAGCTTAGTTTTTAAGTGCTCTGAGTCATTTAGATTGAAGCAGGTTTTAGGTGCTCTGGAGTCATTCGTTGGAAGCGGTTTTAAGTGCAAGAGTCATTCGTTGGAAAGTAGTTTTTAGTGCATTGGAGTCATTTCGTTAGCCGGGTTTTTGAAGTGTTCTGCTACCTTTTCCATGGGACGGGTTTTTAAGTGCTATAGGTCATTTCTTTGGAAGTGGGTTTTGAGGTGCTCTGGAGTCATTGTTAGACGGGTTTTTTAGTGATCTGTAGTCATTTCGTTGGGCAGGTTTTCGTGCTCTGGATTCATTTAGGTGGAAGTAAGGTTTTTAAGTGCTCATTAGTCATTCATTGGAAGCTGTTTTTAAGTTTCTGGAGTCATTTAGTTGAGGCAGGCCGTTATGTGCCCTTGAGGTATTTAGATGGAAAAAACAGGTTCGTAAGTGCTCTGAGCCATTTCTTTTTGGAAGCTATTTTACGTGCTTTGAACTTCTTTCTTTAGAAAGGATTTGTAAGTCCTCTGGGAGTCATTTCATTTAAGCGGGTTTTTAAGTCTCTGAGGTCATTTCTTGGAAGTGAGTTTTTAAGTGCTCTGTAGCCATTTCGTTTGTGCTTTTTTTAAGTGCTCTGGAGTCATTTCGTTAGAAAAATGGTTTTAAGTGCTCAGGAGTCATTTTGTTGAAGCGGGTTTTGTAAGTGTCTGGAGTCATTTCGTTGGAAAGGGGTTTTAAGTGCTCTGGAATCATTTCTTTGGAAGCTGGTTTTAGAGGTGCCTGGGAGTCATTTCTTTGGAAGCGAGTTTTGTGAGCTCAGGTCATTTAAATTGAGGCAAGTTTTAAGTGCTCTGAAGTCATTTAGATTCAGTGGGTTTTTGAGTATCTGAGTCACTAGGTTGGAGCGGGTTTTTAGTGTACTGAGACATTTCCCTGGATGCAGGTTTTTGAATGCCCTGAGTCATTTTAGTGAGCGATTTTTAAGTGCTCTGAGCGCATTTCGTTGGAAGTAGGTTTTTAGTGCTCTGTGGTCATTTTCGGTGTAAGCAGGATTTTTAAGTGCTCTAGTCATTTCATTGGAAGCAAGGTTTTAAGTGCTCAGTAGTCTCATTTCATTGGAAGGCGGGTTTTTTAAGTGTTCTGGTATCTTTCAATGGGCAGTTCTTTAATTGCTCTGTAGTCATTTCATTGGAAAGCGGGTTTTTAAGTGCTCTGTAGTCATTTTCGTGTGAGCGGGTTTTAGAGTGCTCTGGAATCAATTCATTGTAGCTGGGTTTTAAGTGCTCTGGAGTCATTTCGTTGGAAGAGGGGTTTTAGAGTGCTCAGGAGTCATTTCGTTTGGAAGCGGTTTTATGAGCTCAGGTCATTTCATTGAAGCAGGTTTTTAAGTACACTGGAGTCATTTCGTTGGCAGTGGTTTTATGAGTGCTCTGGGTCATTTCGTTGGAAAGCGGGTTGTTGAGTGCCTGTAGTCAGTTTGTTGGAGGTGGCATTTTAATTGCTCTGAGGCATTTAGCTTTAAGGCGGTTTTAGAGCAGCTCTGGAATCAATTCATTGGTGCGGGTTTTAAGTGTCTGTGGTCACTACGCGTGACAAAGTGGGTTTTTAAGTGCCTTGGATTTGGATTGAAGCAAGGTTTTAAGTTCTCAGGATTAATTTCGTTGGTACTTCGATATTTAAGTGCTTTCTGTGATCATTCGTTGGAACCTGGTTTTTACGTGCTGTGGAGTCATTCGTTGGAAAGCGGGTTTTAAGTGCTCGAGGAGTCATTTCTTTGGGGCAGCTGTTTTTAAGTGCTCGGAGTCATTTCTAGCGGGTTTTTGGTGCCCTGAGTTTTGTGAAGCAGGTTTGTAATTGCCTGGAGCCATTTTGGGGGGAAGGGCCCGTTTT
>JAEOAE010003490.1:0-227519 GCA_036365155.1 Meriones psammophilus | reverse complement strand
CTAAACCTAACACCTAACCCTAACCCTAACCCTAACCCCAACCCCAACCCCAACCCTAACCCTCTAACCCTAAACCTAACCCTAACCCTAGCCCTAACACCTAACCCCTAACCCCTAACCCTACCCCCAACCCTAACCCTAACCCTAACCCTCACCCTCTAACCCTAACCCTAACCGGAACCCGAACCCCTAACACCTAACCATAACCCTGAAAGGCCTGACCCTGACTCTGACAGCACTGAAACTGACCCTGACAACCCTGGCCCTGGCCCTGACAGCCCTGGCCCTGGCCCTGGCAGCCCTGGCCCTGGCAGCCCTAGCCATGGCCCTGGCGGCCCTGGTCCTGGCCTTTACCCTGGCCCTGGCCCTGACCCTTGACCCTAACCCTTGACCCCCTATCCCTAACCCTAACCACTTACCCTAACCCATGCCCTAGCCCACTAGCACTAGCCCTAGCCCCCTAGCCCTAGCCTCCTATCCCCGTAGCCTTCTAGCCCCCTAACCCTAGCCCCCTAGCCCTAGCCTCCTAGCCCCCTAGCACTAGCCCCCTAGCCTTAGCCCTAGCCCTAGCCCTGTAGCCCCATTCCCCTAGCCCCAGCCCTAGCCCCCTAGCCCCAGCCCTAGCCCCCTAGCCCCCTAGCCTCAGCCCTAGCCCTAGCCCCGTAGCCCCATCCCCCTAGCCCCAGCCCTAGCCCCCTAGCCCTAGGCCTAGCCCCCTAGTCCCCAATCCCCCTAAACCTAGCCCCTATCCCTATCCCTAGCCCCCTTAGCCCTAGTCCCAGTCCTAGCCCAATCCCTCGCCGCCAGCCCCTAGCCCCAGCCCCAGCCCTAGCCCCATAGCCCCCTAGCCCCAGACCTAGCCTCCTAGCACCCTAGCCCTAGCCCTAGACCCCTAGTCCCCTAGTTCCAGCCCTAGGCTCCAGCCCCAGCCCCAGAACTAGCCATTGCCCTAGCCCTAACCCTAACACTGACCCTGACACTGACACTGACCCTAACCCTAACCCTGACCCCCTAACCCTAACCCTAACCCCCTAACCCTAACCCTAACCCTAACCCTAACCCCTAACCCTAACCCTAACCTTAACCCCTAACCCTAACCCCCAAACCCTAACCCTAATCCTGACTTTAACTCCTAACCCTAACCCTAACCCTAACCCTGAACCCTAACCCTAACCCCCCAACCCTAACCCTGACCCTGACACCGATCCTGGGACCCTGACCCTGACCCCTAACCCTAACCCTAAACCTAACCCTAACCCTCTAACCCTAACCATAACCCTCTAACCCTAACCCTAACCCTAACCCTAACACTAACCCTAACCCTAACCCTCTAAACCTAACCCTAACCCTAAGCGTAACCCTACCCTAACCCTAACCATAACCCTAACCCTAACACTAACTTATTTCTAACAGGAAAAATTTTCCAACGAAGGAAAATAAATGCAAAGCACTACTTTGTAAACTAAATCACATGTGTGTCACTCGCTCAATTAGGAATACAGAAAAACTGAAAAGTGATATATTACACTGTACAGCACAGGAACAAATTTCCAACAGAAGAACAGAAACGCAAAGCAATACTTTGTAAACTAGATCACATTTTTGTGGCTCGCTCAATTAGGACTACAGGAAAACTGAAAAGTGATATATCGAACTTACAGCAAAGAAACAATTTTTCATCGAAAGAACAGAAATGCAAAGCACAACTTTGTAAACTAATTCACATATGTGTCGCTTGTTCAATTATGTTAACAGGAAAACTGAAAAGTGATATAACCCTAACCCTAACCCTAACCCTAACCCTAGCCCTAGCCCTAACCCTGTCACCATAACCATATCCCTAATCCTAATCCTAACCTGTAACCCTAACCCTACCCCCTAAGCCTACCCTAACCCTAACCTTAACCCTTACTCCTAACCCTAACTTGTTCCTAACAGGAACAAGTTTCAAACTAAAGAATATAAAGACAAAGCACTAGTTTGAAAACTAAATCACATGTGTGTCACTCGCTCAATTAGGAGTACAGGAAAGCTGAAAAGTGATATATCGAACTTTACAGCAAAGAAACAAGTTTTCATCGAAAGAACAGAAACGCAAAGCACATCTATGAAACTAATTCACATACGTGTCGCCTGTTCAATTATTATAACAAGAAAATTGAAAAGTGATATAACCCTAACCCTAACCCTAATCCTAACCCTAACACTAACCCTAACTTGTTCCTAATAGGAACAAGTTACCAACGAATGAACATAACCACAAAGCACTACTTTGTAACCTAAATCACTTGTGTGTCACTCGCTCAATTAGCAATACAGGAAAGCTGAAATGTGATATACCGTATGGTACAGCACAGGAACAAGTTTCGAACGAAAGAAGAGAAAAGCAAAGGACTACTTTTAAACGGAATCACATGAGTGCTGCTCGCTCACTTAGAAATACAGGAAAACGGAAAAGTGTTATCTTGCACAGTACGCCATGGAAACAAGTTTCCATCGAAAGAACAGAAACACAAAGCACAACTTTGTAACCTAATTCACATACGTGTCGCCCGTTCAATTATTATAACAGGAAAACTGAAAAGTGATATATCCCTAACCCTAACCCTAACCCCCTAATCCTAACCCTAACCCTCACCCTAACCCTAACCCTAACCCTCCCACTTTAGAGCACAGAAAGTAGTTCCCAATGAAAGTACAGAAACACAAAGCACAACATTAGAAACTAAATCACAGGTGTGTCACCTGCACAATTAGGAATACAGGAAAACTGAAAAGTGATATCTCCCATTTTAGAGCACAGAAAGAAGTTTCCAATGAAAGAACAGAAACGCAAAGCACAACTTTGGAAACTAAATCACATGTGTGTCACCTGCACAATTAGGAATACAGGAAAACTAAAAAGTGATATCTTGCACTGTACCTCACAGAAACAAGTTTCCAATTAAAGAACAGAAATGTTAAGCACAACATTGTAAACGAAGTAACATGTGTGTCACCTGGTCAATTAGGAATACAGGAGAAATGAAAAGTGATATGTCGCACTGTAGTTCACAGAAACAAGTTTACAAAAAAAGAATAGAAAGGCAAAGCACAACTTTGTAAACTAAGTAACATGTGTGTCTCCTGCAAAATTAGGAATACAGGAAAACTGAAAAGTGATATTTTCCACTTTAGAGTACAGAAAGAAGTATCCAATGAAAGAAAAGCAAGGCAAAGCACAACTTTGGAAACAAAATCACATTTGTGTCGCCCGCTCAATTAGGAATACAGGAAAACTGAATAGTGATATCTTCCACTGTAGTTCACACAAACAAGTTTCCAAATAAAAGAACAGAAAGGCAAAGCACAACTATGTAAACTAAATCACATGTGTGTCACTCGCTCAATTAGGAATACAGGAATACTCAAATTTGATATCTCCCACTCTAGTAAACAGAAACAAGTTTCCAACAATACAACACAAAGGCAAAGCACAACTTGGTAAACTAAATAACATTTGTGTTCCCTGCTGATTTAGGAATACAGGAAAACTGAATAGTGATATCTCCCACTTTAGAGCACAGAAAGAAGTTTCCAATGAAAGAACAGAAACGCAAAGCACAACTCTGGTAACTAAATCAAATGTGTGTCGCCAGTTCAATTAGGATTACATGTAAACTGAAAAATGATATCTCGCACTGTACCTCAAAGAAACAAGTTTCCAACGAAAGAAAAGAAATGTAAAGCACAACTTTGTAAACTAATTAACATGTGTGTCACCTGTACAATTAGGAATACGGGAAAACTGAAAAGTGATATCTCCCACTTTAGAGCAAAGAAAGAAGTTTCCAATAAAAGAACAGAAAGGCAAAGCACAACTTTGGAAACTAAATCACATGTGTGTCGCCCATTGACTTAGGAATACAGGAAAACTGAAAAGTGATATCTCCCACTGTAGTGCACAGAAAGAAGTTTCCAACAAAAGAACACAAATGTAAAAGACAACTTTGTAATCTAAGTAACATGTGTGTCATCCGCTCAATTAGGAATACAGGAAAACTGAAAATTGATATCTCCCACTTTAGAGCACAGAAAGAAGTGTGTAATGAAAGAACATAAACACAAAGCAGAGCTTTGGAAAATAAATCACATCTGTGTCGCCTGCTCAATTAGGAATACAGGAAAACTGAAAAGTGATATCTCGTGACTGGACCTCACAGAAACAAGTTTCCCACAAAAGAACAGAAAGGCAAAGCACAACTTTGAAAAACTACGTAACATGTGTGTCGCCTGCACAATTAGGAATACAGTAAAACTGAAAAGTTATCTCGTGACTGTACCCTCACAGAAACAAGTTTCAAGGAAAGAACAAAATGTAAAGCACAACTTTGTATGCTCAGTAACATGTGTATAGCCCTCTCAATTAGGAATACAGGAAAACTGAAATGTGATATCTCCACAGTAGTGCACAGAAACAAGTTTCCAACAAAGAATAGAAAGGCAAAGCAAAACTTTGCAAACTAAATCACATTTGTGTCGCCTGCTCCATTAGGAATACAGAAAAACTGAAACGTGAGATCTCCCACTTGAGAGCACAGAAAGAAATTTCAATCGAAAAGTACAGAAATGTAAAGAACAACTTTGTAAACTAAGTAACATGTGTGTCACCTGCACTATTAGGAATAGAGGAAAACTGAAAAGTGATATCTCCCACTTTAGAGCAGAGAAAGAAGTTTCCAATAAAAATCAGAAACGCAAAGCACAGCTTTGGAAACTAAATCACATGTGTGTCGCCCGTTCAAATAGGAATACAGGAAAACTGAAAAGTGATATCTTGCACTGTACCTCACAGAAACAAGTTTCCAATGAAAGAACAGAAATGTAAAGCACAACTTTGTAAACTAAGTAACATGTGTGTCACCTGCACTATTAGGAATACAGGAAAACTGAAAAGTGATATCTCCCACTTTAGAGCAGAGAAATGAAAGAACAGAAAGTCAAAGCACAACTTTGGAAATTAAATCACATGTGTGTCGCCCATTGACTTAAGAATACAGGAAAACTGAAAGGTGATATCTCGCATTGTACCTCAGAGAAACAAGTTTCCAATGAAAGAAAAGAAATATAAAGCACAACTTTGCAAACTACTTAACATGTGTGTCGCCCGCTCAATTATGAATACATGAAAACTGAATAGTGATATCTCCCACTTGAGAGTACAGAAAGAAGTTTCCAATGAAAGAAGAGAAACGCAAAGCACAACTTTGGTAACTAAATCACATGTGCGTCGCCAGGTAAATTAGGATTACATGAAAACTGAAAATGATATCTCTCGATGTACCTCAAAGAAACAAGTTTCCAATGAAAGAACAGAAATGTAAAGCACAACTTTGTAAACTAATTAACATGTGTGTCGCCTGTACAATTAGGAATACGGGAAAACTGAAAAGTGATATCTCCCACTTTAGAGCAAAGAAAGAAGTTTCCAATGAAAGTACAGAAAGGCAAAGCACAACTTTGGAAATTAAATCACATGTGTGTCGCCCATTTACTTAGGAATACAGGAAAACTGAAAAGTGATATCTCGCACTGTACCTCACAGAAACAAGTTTCCCACAAAAGAACAGAAAGGCAAAGCACAACTTTGTAAACTAAGTAACATGTGTGTCGCCTGCACAATTAGGAATACAGTAAAACTGAAAAGTTATATCTCGCACTGTACCTCACAGAAACAAGTTTCCAATGAAAGAACAGAAATGTAAAGCACAACTTTGTATGCTCAGTAACATGTGTATAGCCCACTCAATTAGGAATACAGGGAAACTGAAATGTGATATCTCCACAGTAGTGCACAGAAAGAAGTTTCCAACAAAAGAATAGAAAGGCAAAGCAAAATTTGTAAACTAAATCACATTTGTGTCAACCGTTCCTTTAGGAATACAGAAAAACTGAAACGTGAGATCTCCCACTTGAGAGCACAGAAAAATTTCCAACGAAAGTACAGAAATGTGAAGAACAACTTTGTAAACTATGCAACCTGTGTGTCCCCTGCACAATTAGGAATACATGAAAACTGAAAAGTGATATCTTCCACTTTAGAGCACAGAAAGAAGTTTGCAATGAATGAACAGAAAAGCAAAGCACAACATGTGTGTCACCTGTTCAATTAGGAATCCAGAAAAACTGAAAAGTGATATATCGTGTTGTACCTCACACTAACAAGTTTCCAATGAAAGAAAAGAAATATAAAGCACAACTTTGCAAACTACTTAACATGTGTGTCACCCGCTCCATTAGGAATACAGGAAAACTGAAAAGTAATATCTCCCACTGTAGTGCACAGATAGATGATTCCAAAAAAAGAACAGAAATGAAAATCACAAGTTTGTAAACTAAGTAACATGTATGTAGCCCGTTCAATTAGAAATACAAGAAAACTGAAAAGTGATATCTCCCACTGTAGTGCATAGAAACAAGTTTCCAACAAAAGAATAGAAAGGCAAAACACAAATTTTTAAACTAAATAACATTTGTTTCGCCCACTCCATTAGGAATACAGGAAAACTGAATAGTGATATCTCCCACTGTAGAGCACAGAAAGAAGTTTCCAATGAAAGAACAGAAACGCAAAGCACAACTTTGGTAACTAAATCACATGTGTGTCGCCAGTTCAATTAGGATTACATGAAAACTGAAAAATGATATTTCGCACTGTACCTCAAAGAAACAAGTTTCCAATGAAAGAACAGAAATGCAAAGCACAACTTTGGTAACTAAATCACATGGGTGTCGCCAGTTCAATTAGGGATTACATGAAAACTGAAAATGATATTTCGTGACTGTACCTAAAAGAAACAAGTTTCCAATGAAAGAAGAGAAATGTAAAGCACAACTTTGTAAACTACTTAACATGTGTGTCGCCTGTACAATTAGGAATACGGGAAAACTGAAAAGTGATATCTCCCACTTTAGAGCAAATAAAGAAGTTTCCAATGAAAGAACAGAAAGGCAAAGCACAACTTTGGAAACTAAATTACATGTGTGTCGCCCATTGACTTAGGAATACAGGAAAACTGAAAAGTGATATCTCCCACTGTAGTGCAAAGAAAGAAGTTTCCAAAAAAAGAACACAAATGTAAAGCACAATTTTGTAAACTAGGTAACATGTGTGTTGTCTGTTCAATTAGGAATACAGGAAAACTGAAAAGTGATAACTCCCACTTTAGAGCACAGAAAGAATTTTCCAATGAAAGAACATAAACACAAAGCAGAGCTTTGGAAAAGAAATCACATCTGTTTTGCAAGTTCAATTAGGAATATATAAAAACTGAAAAATGATATCTCGCACTGTACCTCACAGAAACAAGTTTCCCACAAAAGAACAGAAATGTAAAGTACAACTTTGTAAACTATGCAACCTGTGTGTCCCCTGCACAATTAGGAATACAAGAAAACTGAAAAGTGATATCACCCACTGTAGTGCATAGAAACAAGTTTCCAACAAAAGAATATAAAGGCAAAGCACAACTTTTTAAAATAAATCACACTTGTGTCGCCCGCTCAATTAGGAATACAGGAAAACTGAATAGTGATATGTCCCACTTTAGAGCACAGAAAGAAGTTTCCAATGAAAGAACATAAACACAAAGCAGAGCTTTGGAAAATAAATCACATCTGTGTCGCCGGTTCAATTAGGAATACAGGAAAACTGAAAAGTGATATCTCGCACTGTACCTCACAGAAACAAGTTTCCCACAAAAGACCCGAAAGGCAAAGCACAACTTTGAAAACTAAGTAACATGTGTGTCGCCTGCACAATTAGGAATACAGTAAAACTGAAAAGTTATATCTCGCACTGTACCTCACAGAAACAAGTTTCCAAGGAAAGAACAGAAATGTAAAGCACAACTTTGTATGCTCAGTAACATGTGTATAGCCCTCTCAATTAGGAATACAGGAAAACTGAAATGTGATATCTCCACAGTAGTGCACAGAAACAAGTTTCCAACAAAAGAATAGAAAGGCAAAGCAAAACTTTGTAAACTAAATCACATTTGTGTCGCCCGTTCCATTAGGAATACAGAAAAACTGAAACGTGAGATCTCCCACTTGAGAGCACAGAAAGAAATTTCCAACGAAAGTACAGAAATGTAAAGAACAACTTTGTAAACTAAGTAACAAGTGTGTCGCCTGCACTATTAGGAATAGAGGAAAACTGAAAAGTGATATCTCCCACTTTAGAGCACAGAAAGAAGTTTCCAATAAAAAACAGAAACGCAAAGCACAACTTTTGAAACTAAATCACATGTGTGTCACCCGTTCAATTAGGAATACAGGAAAACTGAAAAGTGATATCTCGCATTGTACCTCACAGAAACAAGTTTCCAATGAAAGAACAGAAATGTAAAGCACAACTTTGTAAACTATGCAACCTGTGTGTCCCCTGCACAATTAGGAATACAAGTAAACTGAAAAGTGATATCTCCCACTTTAGAGCAGAGAAAGAAGTTTCCAATAAAAAACAGAAACGCAAAGCACAACTTTGGAAACTAAATCATATGTGTGTCACCCGTTCAATTAGGAATACAGGAAAACTGAAAAGTGATATCTCGCATTGTACCTCACACTAACAAGTTTCCAACGAATGAACAGAAATGTAAAGCACAACTTTGTAAACTATGCAACCTGTGTGTCCCCTGCACAATTAGGAATACAAGAAAACTGAAAAGTGATATCTTCCACTCTAGAGCACAGAAAGAAGTTTGCAATGAATGAACAGAAAAGCAAAGCACAACATTGGAAACTAAATCACATGTGTGTCACCTGTTGAATTAGGAATCCAGGAAAACTGAAAAGTGATATCTCCCACTGTAGTGCACAGAAAGATGATTCCAAATAAAGAACAGAAATGTAAATCAAAAGTTTGTAAACTAAGTAACATGTATGTAGCCCGTTCAATTAGAAATACAAGAAAACTGAAAAGTGATATCTCCCACTGTAGTGCATAGAAAGAAGTTTACAACAAAAGAATAGAAAGGCAAAGTACAACTTTTTAAACTAAATCACATTTGTGTGGCCCGCTCAATTAGGAATACAGGAAAACTGAAAAGTGATATCTCCCACTTTAGAGCATAGAAAGAATTTTCCAATGTAAGAACAGAAATGCAAAGCACAACTTTGGAAAATAAATCAAATGTGTGTCGCCTTCAAATAGGAATACAGGAAAACTGAAAACTGATATCTTGCACTGTACCTCACAGAAACAAGTTTCAAATGAAAGAACAGAAATGTAAAGCACAACTTGTAAACTAATTAACATGTGTGTCACCTGAACAATTAGGAATACAGGAATACTGAAAAGTGATATCTTCCACTTTGGATTACAGGAAGAAGTTTCCAATGTAAGAACAGAAAGGTAAAGCACAACTTTGGAAACAAAATCACATGCGTGTTTCCCTGCTCCATTAGGAATACAGGAAAACTGAAAAGTGATATATCGCACCATACAGCACAGGAACATGTTTCCAACCAAAGAACAGAAAAGCAAAGTACTACTTTTAAAAGGAATCACATGTGTGTCGCTCGCTCAATTAGGAATACATGAAAACTCAAAAGTGTTATCTCGCACTGTATGGCACAGAAACAAGTTTCCATCGAAAGAACAGAAAAAGCAAAGCACAACTTTGTAAACTAATTCATATAAGTGTTGCCTGTTCAATTATTATAACAGGAAAACTGAAAAGTGATATAACCCTAACCCTAACCCTAACCCTAACCCTGTAACCCAAAGCCTGTAACCCTAACCCTAACCCTAACCCTGACTCTAACCTTAACCCCTAACCCTAACCCTAACCCTAACTCTAACCCTAACCCAGTAACCCTAACCCTAACGCTAACCCTAACCCTAACCCCCCTAACCCTAACCCTAACCCTAACCTAACCCTAACCCTAACCCCCTAATTTGTTCCTAAAAGGAACAAGTTTCCAACGAAAGAACAGAAAACCAAAGCACTACTTTTAAACAGAATCACATGTGTGTTGCTCGCTCAATTAGGAATACAGGAACACTGAAAAGTGTTATCTTGCACTGTACGGCACAGAAACAAGTTTCCATCGAAAGAACAGAAACGCAATGCACAACTTTTTAAACTAATTCACATAAGTGTTTCCCGTTCAATTATGATAAAAAGAAAATTAAATAGTGATATATCACACTGTACAGCACAGCAAAATTTTCCAACAGAAGAACAGAAACGCAAAGCACTTCTTTGTAAACGAAATCACATGTGTGTCGCTAGCTCAATTAGGAATACAGAAAATCTGAAAAGTGATATATTGAAATGTACGGCAAAGAAACAAGTTTTAATCGAAAGAACAGAAACACAAAGCACAACTTTGCAAACTAATTCACATACGTGTCGACTGTTCAATTATTATAACTGGAAAACTGAAAATTGATATAACCCTAACCATAACCCTAACCCCTAACCCTAACCCTAACCCTAACCCTAACCCTTACCTAACCCTAACTTGTTCCTAACAGGAACAATTTCAAATGAAAGAACATAAACGCAAAGCACTACTTTGTAAACTAAATCACATGTTTGCCACTCGCTCAATTAGGAATACAGGAAAACTTAAAAGTGATATAATGCACTCTACACCACAGGAAAAAGTTTCGAACAAAAAAACTGAAAAGCAAAGCACTACATTTAATCGAATCACATGTGTGTCGCCGCGCCATTAGGAATACAGGAAAACTGAAAAGTGTTATCTCGCAACTGTGTATGGCACAAAAACAAGTTTCCATCGGAGGAAGAGAAACGCAAAGCACAACTTTGTAAACTAATTCACACACGTGTCACCCGTACAATTATTATAACAGGAAAACTGAAAAGGGATACATCGAACTGTACAGCACAGGAACACGTTTCCCTCGAAAGAACAGAAACTCAAAGCACAACATTGTAAAATAATTCACATACGTGTCGTCCATTCAAATATTATAACAGGAAAACTCAAAAGTGATATATAACACTTTACAGCATATAAACAAGTTTCCAACAGAAGAACAGAAACGCAAAGCACTACTTTCTAAACTAAATCACATGTGTGTTGCTCACTCAGTTAGGAATACAGGGAAACTGAAAAGCGATATATGGAAATTATGACAAAGAAACAAGTTTTCATCAAAAGAACAGAAACGCAAAGAACAACTTTGTAAACTAATTCACATACGTGTTGCCGGTTCAATTAATATGACAGGAAAACTGAAAAGGGACCTAACCCTAACCATAACCCCCTAACCCTAACCCTAACCTCCTAAACCTACCCCTAACGCTAACCATAACCCTACCATAACACAAACTCTAACCCTAACCCTAACGCCTAACCCTAACCGTAAACCTACCATAACCCTAACACTAACCCTAACCCTAACCCTAACCCTTACTTGTCCCTAACAGGAACAAGTTTCCAAGGAAAGAACATAAACGCAAAGCACTACTCTCTAAACTAAATCACATGTGTGTCACTTGCTCAATTAGGAATACAGGAAAACTGAAAAGTGATATATCGCACTGTATGGTACAGAAACAAGTTTCCATCGAAATAACAGAAGAACAAATCACTACATTTAAACGGAATCACATGTGTGTCGCTCGCTCAAATAGGAATACAGGAAAACTGAAAAGTGATATATTGCACTGTACAGCACAGAAACAAGTTTCCATCGAAAGAACAGAAAAGCATAGCACATCTTTGTATACTAATTCACATACGTGTCGCCAGTTCAATTATTATTACAGGAAAACTGAAAAGTGATATATCGCACTGTACAGCACAAGAACAAGTTTCGAACGAAAGAACAGAAAAGCAAAGCACTACTTTTAAACAGAATCACATGAGTTTCGCTCGCTCAATTAGGAATACAGGAAAACTGAAAAGTGATATATCCCAGTATATAGCACAGAAACACATATCCATCGATAGAACAGAAACGCAAAGCACAACTTTGTAAACTAATTCACATAAGTGTCGCCCGTTCAATTATTGTAACAGGAAAACTGAAAAGTGATATAACCCTAACCCAAACTCTAACCCCCTAACCCTAACCCTAACCCTAAACCTAATCCTAACCCCTAACGCTAATCCTAACCCTAAACCTAACCCTACGCTAACGCTAACCCTAACCCTAACACTAACCCTAACCCTAACTTGTTCCTAATAGGAACAAGTTTCCAAGGACAGACCATAAACGCAAAGCACTACTTTGTAAATTAAATCACATGTGTGTCACTTGCTAAATTAGAAATACAGGATAACTGAAAAGAGAAATATCGCACTGTACAGCACAGGAACAACTTTCGAATGAAAGAACAGAAAAGCAAAGCACTACTTTGTAAACTAAATCACATGTGTGTCGCTTGCTCAATTAGGAATACAGGAAAACTGAAAAGTGTCATTTCGGCACTGTAAGACACAGAAACACGTTTCCATCAAAAGAACAGAAACGGAAAGCACAACTTTGTAAAATAATTCACATACGTGCCGCCCATTCAATTATTATAAGAGGAAAACTGAAAAGGGATATATTTCACTGTATAGTACAGGAACAAGTATCGAGCAAAAGATCAGAAACTCAAAGCACTACTTTGTAAATTAAATCACATGTTTGTTGCTCGCTCAATTAGGAATACAGGAAAACTGAAAAGTGATATGTCGCACTGTACAGCACAGGAACAAGTTTCCAACAGAAGAACAGAAACGCAAAGCACTACTTTTAAACGGAATCACATGTGTGTCGCTTGCTCAATGAGGAATACAGGAAAACTGAAAAGTGTCATTTCGCACTGTAAGACATAGAAACACGTTTCCATCGAAAGAACAGAAACGGAAAGCACAACTTTGTAAAATAATTCACATACGTGCCGCCCATTCAATTATTATAAGAGGAAAACTGAAAAGGGATATATTTCACTGTATAGTACAGGAACAAGTATCGAGCAAAAGATCAGAAACGCAAAGCACTACTTTGTAAATTAAATCACATGTGTGTCGCTCGCTCAATTAGGAATACAGGAAAACTGAGAAGTGATATATCGCACTGTACAGCACAGGAACAAGTTTACAACAGAAGAACAGAAAAGCAAAACACTACTTTTAAATGGAATCACATGTGTGTCGCTCAGTCAATTAGGAATACAGGAAAACTGAAAAGTGATATATTGCACTGTACAGCACAGGAACAAGTTTCCATAAAAAGAACAGAAACGCAAAGCACAATTTTGTAAAATAATTCTCCTATGTGTCACCCGTTCAATTATTATAACAGGAAAATTGAAAAGTGATATATTACACTGTACAGCACAGACAAGTTTCCAACAGAAGAACAAAAACGGATAGTAATACTTTGTAAACTAAATCACATGAGTGTCGCTCGCTCAATTAGGTATACAGGAAAACTGAAAAGCGCTATATAGAAATGTATGGCAAAGAAACCAGTTTTCATCGAAAGAACAGAAATGCAAAGCACAACTTTGTAAACTAATTCACATTTGTGTGGCCTGTTCAATTATTATAACAGGAAAACTGAAAATTGATATAATCCTGACCCTACCCCTAAGCCCCTAACCCTAACCCTAACCCTAACCCTAACCCTAACCCTAATCCTAACCCCTAACCCTAACTCTAACCCTAACCCTACCATAACCCTAACCCTAACCCTACTTGTTCCTAACAGGAACAATTTTCCAATGAAAGAACATAAATGCAAAGCACTACTTTGTTAAATAAATCACATGTGTGCCACTCGCTCAATTAGGAATACAGAAAAATTCAAAAGTGATATAAGGCACTGTATAGCACAGGAACAAGATTTGAACGAAAGAACAGAAAGGCAAAGCACTACTTTTAAACGGAATCACATGTGTGTCGCTAACTCAATTAGGAAAAAGGAAAACTGAAAAGTGTTATCTTGCACTGTAAGGCCCAGAAACAAGTTTCCATCGAAAGAACAGAATCGCAAAGCACAACTTTGTAAACTAATTCAAATACGTGTCGCCCATTCAATTATTATAACAGGAAAACTGAAAAGTGATATATCGAACTGTACAGCACAGGAACAAGTTTCCATTGAAAGAAAAGAAACGCAAAGCAAAACTTTGTGAACGAATTCACATACGTGTAGCCTGTTCAATTATTATTAACAGGAAAACTGAAAAGTGATATATCACATTGTACAGCACAGAAACAAGTTTCCATCAGAAGAACAGAAACAAAATACACTACTTTGTAAACTAAATCAAATGTGTGTTGCTCGCTCAATTAGGAATACAGGAAAACTGAAAAGCGATATATCGAAATGTATGGCAAAGAAACAAGGTTCTTCAAAAGAACAGAAAAGCAAAGCACAACTTTGAAAACTAATTCACATTCGTGTCGCCTGTTCAATTATTATAACAGGAAAACTGAAAAGTGATATAAGCCTAACCCTAACCCTAACACCCTAACCCTAACCCTAACCCCTAACCCTAACCCTAACCCTAACCCTAACCCTAACCCTAAACCCTACCCTAACCCTAACACTAACCCTAACCCTAACCCTAACCCTAAATTGTTCCTAACAGGAACAAGTTTCCAACGAAAGAAAAGAAACGCAAAGCACTACTTTGTAAACTAAATCACATGTGTGCCACTCGCTCAATTATGAATACAGGAAAACTGAAAAGTGATATATCACACTGTACAACACAGGAACAGGTTCAGAAAGATAAAACAGAAAAGCAAAGCACTACTTTTAAACGGAATCACATGTGTGTCACTTGCTCAATTAGGAATACAGGAAAACTGAAAAGTGATATATCGCACTGTAGGGTACAGAAACAAGTTTCCATCAAAAGAACAGAAATGCAAAGCACTACTTTGTAAAATAATTCACATGCGTGTGGCTCGTTCAATTATTATAGGAGGAAAACTGAAAAGTGATATATCGCACTGTACAGCACAGGAACAAGTTCCCAAGGAAAGAACAAAAAAGCAAAGCACTACTTTTAAACAGAATCATATGTGTGTCGCTCGCTCATTTAGGAATACAGGAAAACTGAAAAGTGACATATCGAACTTGATGGCAAAGAAACAAGTTTTCATCGAAAGAACAGGAAGGCAAAGCACAACTTTGTAAACTAATTCACATACGTGTCGCCTGTTCAATTAATATAACAGGAAAACTGAAAAGTGACCTAACCCTAACCATAACCCCCTAACCCTAACCCTAACCTCCTAAACCTACCCTTAACGCTAACCCTAACCCTACCATAACCCAAACCCTAACCCTAACCCTAACCCTAACGCCTAACCCTAACCGTAAACCTACCATAACCCTAACACTAACCCTAACCCTAACCCTTACTTGTCCCTAACAGGAACAAGTTTCCAAGGAAAGAACATAAACGCAAAGCACTACTCTCTAAACTAAATCACATGTGTGTCACTTGCTCAATTAGGAATACAGGAAAACTGAAAAGTGATATATTGCGCAGTATGGTACAGAAACAAGTTTCCATCGAAAGAACAGAAGAACAAATCATGACATTTAAACGGAATCACATGTGTGTCGCTCGCTCAAATAGGAATACAGGAAAACTGAAAGTGATATATCGCACTGTACAGCACAGAAACAAGTTTCCATCGAAAGAACAGAAAAGCATAGCACATCTTTGTATACTAATTCACATACGTGTCGCCAGTTCAATTATTATTACAGGAAAACTGAAAAGTGATATATCGCACTGTACAGCACAGGAACAAGTTTCGAACGAAAGAACAGAAACGCAAAGCACTACTTTTAAACCGAATCACATGAGTTTCGCTCGCTCAATTAGGAATACAGGAAAACTGAAAAGTGATATATCCCAGTATATAGCACAGAAACACATATCCATCGATAGAACAGAAACGCAAAGCACAACTTTGTAAACTAATTCACATAAGTGTCGCCCGTTCAATTATTGTAACAGGAAAACTGAAAAGTGATATAACCCTAACCCAAACTCTAACCCCCTAACCCTAACCCTAACCCTAAACCTAATCCTAACCCCTAACGCTAATCCTAACCCTAAACCTAACCCTACGCTAACGCTAACCCTAACCCTAACACTAACCCTAACCCTAACAAGTTTCCAAGGACAGACCATAAACGCAAAGCACTACTTTGTAAATTAAATCACATGTGTGTCGCTCGCTCAATTAGGAATACAGGAAAACTGAAAAGTGATATGTCGCACTGTACAGCACAGGAACAAGTTTCCAACAGAAGAACAGAAACGCAAAGCACTACTTTTAAACGGAATCACATGTGTGTCGCTTGCTCAATGAGGAATACAGGAAAACTGAAAAGTGTCATTTCGCACTGTAAGACTTAGAAACACGTTTCCATCGAAAGAACAGAAACGGAAAGCACAACTTTGTAAAATAATTCACATACGTGCCGCCCATTCAATTATTATAAGAGGAAAACTGAAAAGGGATATATTTCACTGTATAGTACAGGAACAAGTATCGAGCAAAAGATCAGAAACGCAAAGCACTACTTTGTAAATTAAATCACATGTGTGTCGCTCGCTCAAATAGGAATACAGGAAAACTGAGAAGTGACATATCGCACTGTACAGCACAGGAACAAGTTTACAACAGAAGAACAGAAAAGCAAAACACTACTTTTAAACGGAATCACATGTGTGTCGCTCAGTCAATTAGGAATACAGGAAAACTGAAAAGTGATATATTGCACTGTACAGCACAGGAACAAGTTTCCATCAAAAGAACAGAAAGGCAAAGCACAACTTTGTAAAATAATTCTCCTACGTGTCGCCCATTCAATTATTATAACAGGAAAACTGAAAAGTGATATATCGAACTGTACAGCACAGGAACAAGTTTCCATTGAAAGAAAAGAAACGCAAAGCAAAACTTTGTGAACGAATTCACATACGTGTAGCCTGTTCAATTATTGTTAACAGGAAAACTCAAAAGTGATATATCACATTATACAGCACAGAAACAAGTTTCCATCAGAAGAACAGAAACACAACACACTACTTTGTAAACTAAATCACATGTGTGTTGCTCGCTCAATTAGGAATACAGGAAAACTGAAAAGCGATATATCGAAATGTATGGCAAAGAAACAAGGTTCTTCGAAAGAACAGAAACGCAAAGCACAACTTTGAAAACTATTTCACATACGTGTGGCCTGTTCAATTAATATAACAGGAAAACTGAAAAGTGACCTAACCCTAACCATAACGCCCTAACCCTAACCCTAACCTCCTAAACCTACCCCTAACGCTAACCCTAACCCTATTATAACCCTAACCCTAATCCTAACCCTAAACCTAACCCTAACGCCTAACCCTATCCCTAAACCTACCATAACCCTAACACTAACCTAACCCTAACCCTAACCCTAACCCTAACTTGTTCCTAATTTCCAAGGAAAGAACATAAACGCAAAGCACTACTCTCTAAACTAAATCACATGTGTGTCACTTGCTCAGTTAGGAATACAGGAAAACTGAAAAGTGATATATCGCACTGTATGGTACAGAAACAAGTTTCCATCGAAAGAACAGAAGAACAAATCACTACATTTAAACGGAATCACATGTGTGTCGCTCGCTCAAATAGGAATACAGGAAAACTGAAAGTGATATATCGCACTGTACAGCACAGAAACAATTTTCCATCGAAAGAACAGAAAAGCAAAGCACATCTTTGTATACTAATTCACATACGTGTCGCCAGTTCAATTATTATTACAGGAAAACTGAAAAGTGATATATCGAACTGTACAGCACAGGAACAAGTTTCCATTGAAAGAAAAGAAACGCAAAGCAAAACTTTGTGAACGAATTCACATACGTGTAGCCCGTTCAATTATTATTAACAGGAAAACTGGAAAGTGATATATCACACTGTACAGTACAGAAACAAGTTTCCATCAGAAGAACAGAAACATAACACACTACTTTGTAAACTAAATCACATGTGTGTTGCTCGCTCAATTAGGAATACAGGAAAACTGAAAAGCGATATATCGAAATGTATGGCAAAGAAACAAGGTTCTTCGAAAGAACAGAAATGCAAAGCACAACTTTGAAAACTAATTCACATACGTGTCGCCTGTTCAATTATTATAACAGGAAAACTGAAAAGTGACCTAACCCTAACCATAACCCCCTAACCCTAAACCTAACCTCCTAAACCTACCCCTAACGCTAACCCTAACCCTATCATAACCCTAACCCTTACCCTAAACCTACCATAACCCTAACACGAACCCTAACCCTAACCCTAACCTTAACTTGTTCCTAACAAGTTTCCAAGGAAAGAATATAAACGCAAAGCACTACTCTCTAAACTAAATCACATGTGTGTCACTTGCTCAAATAGGAATACAGGAAAACTGAAAAGTGATATATCGCACAATATAGCACAGAAACAAGTTTTCATCGAAAAAACAGAAAAGCAAAGCACATCTTTGTATACTACTTCACATACGTGTCGCCAGTTCAATTATTATTACAGGAAAACTGAAAAGTGATATATCGCACTGTACAGCACAGGAACAAAGTTTCGAACGAAAGAACAGAAAAGCAAAGCACTACTTTTATACCGAATCACATGAGTTTCGCTCGCTCAATTAGGAATACAGGAAAACTGAAAAGTGATATATCCCAGTATATAGCACAGAAACGCATTTCCATCCATAGAACAGAAACGCAAAGCACAACTTTGTAAACTAATTCACATAAGTGTCGCCCGTTCAATTATTATAACAGGAAAACTGAAAAGTGATATAACTCTAACCCTAACCCTAACCCCTAACCCTAACCCTAACCCTAACCCTAATCCTAACCCCTAACGCTAACCCTAACCCTAAACCTAACCCTACCCTAACGCTATCCCTAACCCTAACACTAACCTAACCTAACCCTAACTTGTTCCTAACAAGTTTCCAAGAAAGACCATAAAAGCAAAGCACTACTTTGTAAACTAAATCACATGTGTGTCCCTTGCTAAATTAGAAATACAGGATAACTGAAAAGTTTCACTGTACAGCACAGGAACAACTTTCACCAGAAAAGCAAAGCACTACTTTGTAAACTAAATCACATGTGTGTCGCTTGCTCAATTAGGAATACAGGAAAACTGAAAAGTGTCATTTCGACTGTAAGACACAGAAACAAGTTTCCATCGAAAAAGAACAGAACCGAAAGCACAACTTTGTAAAATAATTCACATACGTGCCGCCCATTCAATTATTATAGGAGGAAAACTGAAAAGTGATATATTTCACTGTATAGTACATGAACAAGTATCGTTTAAAAGATCAGAAACGCAAAGCACTACTTTGTAAATTAAATCACATGTGTGTCGCTCGCACAATTAGGAATACAGGAAAACTGAAAAGTGATATATCGCACTGTACAGCACAGGAACAAGTTTCAAACAGAAGAACAGAAACGCAAAGCACTACTTTTAAACGGAATCACATGTGTGTTGCTCGATCAATTAGGAATACAGGAAAACTGAAAAGTGATATATCGCACTGTACAGCACAGGAACAAGTTTACAACAGAAGAACAGAAAAGCAAAACACTACTTTTAAATGGAATCACATGTGTGTCGCTCAGTCAATTAGGAATACAGGAAAACTGAAAAGTGATATATTGCACTGTACAGCACAGGAACAAGTTTCCTCAAAAGAACAGAAACGCATAAAAGCACAACTTTGTAAAATAATTCTCCTACGTGTCGCCCGTTCAATTATTATAACAGGAAAACTGAAAAGTGATATATTACACTGTCCAGCACAGACAAGTTTCCAACAGAAGAACAAAAACGGAAAGTAATACTTTGTAAACTAAATCACATGAGTGTCGCTCGCTCAATTAGGAATACAGGAAAACTGAAAAGCGCTATATCGAAATGTATGGTAAAGAAACCAGTTTTCATCGAAAGAACAGAAACGCAAAGCACAACTTTGTAAACTAATTCACATTCGTGTCGCCTGTTCAATTATTATAACAAGAAAACTGAAAAGTGATATAATCTTAACCCTTACCCTAAGCCCCTAACCCTAACCCTAACCCTAACCCTAATCCTAACCCCTAACCCTAACTCTAACCCTAACACTACCATAACCCTAACCCTAACCCTACTTGTTCCTAACAGGAACAATTTTCCAATGAAAGAACATAAACGCAAAGCACTACTTTGTTAAATAAATCACATGTGTGCCACTCGCTCAATTAGGAATACAGAAAAATTCAAAAGTGATATAAGGCACTGTACAGCACAGGAACAAGATTTGAACGAAAGAACAGAAAGGCAAAGCACTACTTTTAAACGGAATCACATGTGTGTCGCTCACTCAATTAGGAAAAAGGAAAAATGAAAAGTGTTATCTTGCACTGTAAGGCCCAGAAACAAGTTTCCATCGAAAGAACAGAATCGCAAAGCACAACTTTGTAAACTAATTCAAATACGTGTCGCCCATTCAATTATTATAACAGGAAAACTGAAAAGTGATATATCGAACTGTACAGCACAGGAACAAGTTTCCATTGAAAGAAAAGAAACGCAAAGCAAAACTTTGTGAACGAATTCACATACGTGTAGCCTGTTCAATTATTATTAACAGGAAAACTGAAAAGTGATATATCACATTATACAGCACAGAAACAAGTTTCCATCAGAAGAACAGAAACACAACACACTACTTTGTAAACTAAATCACATGTGTGTTGCTCGCTCAATTAGGAATACAGGAAAACTGAAAAGCGATATATCGAAATGTATGGCAAAGAAACAAGGTTCTTCGAAAGAACAGAAACGCAAAGCACAACTTTGAAAACTAATTCACATTCGTGTCGCCTGTTCAATTATTATAACAGGAAAACTGAAAAGTGATATAAGCCTAACCCTAACCCTAACACCCTAACCCTAATCCTAACACCCTAACGCTAACCCTAACCCTAAACCTAACCCTACCCTAATGCTAACCCTAACCCTAACACTAACCCTAACCCTAACTTGTTCCTAATAGGAACAAGTTTCCAAGGAAAGACCATAAACGCAAAGCACTACTTTTAAACTAAATCACATGTGTGTCACTTGCTAAATTAGAAATACAGGATAACTGAAAAGTGAAATATCGCACTGTACAGCACAGGAACAACTTTTGAACGAAAGAACAGAAAAGCAAAGCATAACTTTGTAAACTAATTCACATACGTGTCGCCTGTTCAATTATTATAACAGCAAAACAGAAAAGTGATATATCACACTGTACAGCACAGAAACAAGTTTCCAAAAGAAGAACAGAAATGCAAAGCACTACTTTGTAAACTAAATCACATGTGTGCTTCTCTCTCAATTAGCAATACAGGAAAACTGAAAAGTGATATATCAAACTGTATGGCAAAGAAACAAGTTTTCATTGAAAGAACCAAAATGCAAAGCACAACTTTGTAAACTAATTCACATACGTGTCGCCTGTTCAATTATTATAACAGGTATACTGAAAAGTGATATAATACTATCCGTAACCCTCACAACCTAACCCTATCCCTAACCCTAACCTTAACCCCTAACCCTAATCCTAACCCTAACCCTAACTTGTTCCTAACAGGAACAAGTTTCCAAGGAAAGACAATAAACGCAAAGCACTACTTTGTAAACTAAATCACATGTGTGTCACTTGCTAAATTAGAAATACAGGAAAACTGAAAAGTGATATATCACACTGTACAGCACAGCAACAAGTTTAGAACGAAAGAACAGAAGAACAAATCACTACTTTTAAATGGAATCACATGTGTGTCGCTTGCTCAAATAGGAATACAGGAAAACTGAAAAGTGATATATCGCACTGTAAGGCACAGAAACAAGTTTCCAAAAGAAGAACAGAAATGCAAAGCACTACTTTGTAAACTAAATCACATTTGTCTTGCTCTCTCAATTAGTAGTACAGGAAAACTGAAAAGTGATATATTAAACTGTACGGCAAAGAAACAATTTTTCATCGAAAGAACAGAAACGCAAAGCACAACTTTGTAAACTAATTCACATACGTGTTGCTTGTTCAATTATTATAACAGGAAAACTGAAAAGTGATATAACCCTAATCCTAACCCTAACCCTACCCTAACCCTAACACTAACCCTAACCCTAACCCTAACCCTAACCCTAACCCTAACCCTAACCCTAACCCTAACCCTAACCCTAACCCTAACCCTAACCCTAACCCTAACCCTAACCCTAACCTAACCCTAACTTGTTCCTAACAGGAACAAGTTTCCAAGGAAAGACCATAAACGCAAAGGACTACTTTGTAAACTAAATCACATGTGTGTCACTTGCTAAATTAGAAATACAGGATAACTGAAAAGTGATGTATCCCACTGTACAGCAAAGGAACAAGTTTAGAACGAAAGAACAGAAGAACAAATCACTACTTTTTTTTTTATTCATCAGTTACATTTTATTAACTCTGTATCCCAGCCGTGTCCTGATCCCTCATTTCCTCCCAGTCCCTCCCTCCCTCCCTCATCTCCACCTTGCCCCTTTCCAAGTCCACTGATAGGGGGGACCTCCTCCCCATTCATCTGATCCTATTTTATCAGGTATCTTCAGGACTGGCTGCAAAGCCCTCCTCTGTGCCCTAACAGGACTTCTCCTCCCTTCGGGGGTGGGGAGACCAAAGAGCCAGTCATTGGGTTTTGATAGAAATAGTCCTTGTTCCCCTCACTTTGGGAAACCAATTGGTTACTGAGCTACCACAGGCTACATCTGAGCGGAGGTTCTAGGTTATATCCATTCATGGTCCTTGGTTGAATGTCAGTCTCAGAAAAGACCCTGTGCCCAGATATATTTGGTCCTTGTGGAGCTCCTATCGTTTCCCCATCAGACTAACTCCCCTTCTTTCTTATGATTCCCTGTACTCTGCCAAATGTTTGGTCATGAGTCTTTGCTTTGAAAACACTGCTAGTTAGAGTCTTTCAGATGCACTCAGTAGACTCCTGTCATACATTCAATGCACATCCCATCTGTCTTTCTAAGGGAGGATTGATCATCTTACCCCATGTCCACTCAATTGATTATCTTTTTTAGGTGTATAGATTTCATTATGTTTATCATATCTTATAGGTCTATATAAGTGAGTATATCCCATGTTTGTCTTTCTCCTTCTGGGATATTTCACTCAGAATGATCTTTTCTAGATCCCACCATTTGCCTTCAAATTTCATGATTTCCTCCTTTTTGATTGCTGAGTAGTATTCCATTGTATAAAAATACCACAATTTCTGTACCCATTTCACCAGATGTTGATGGACATCTGGGTTGTTTCCAGGTTCTGGCTATTACAAATAGAGCTGCTATAAACATGGTTGAGCAAGTGTCCTTTTGTGTACTTGAACAAACGTTGGGTATATACCTAGCAGTGGTATAGCTGGGTCTGGAGGAAGCACTATTCCTATTTGTGTTAGAAAGCGCCAGATAATTTTCCAGAGTGGTTGTACCAGTTTATATTCCCACCAGCAGTGGAAGAGGGTTCCCCTTTCTCCACAACCTCTCCAGCATGTGTTATCGCTTGAGTTTTTCATCTTGGCCATTCTGATGGGTGTAAGGTGATATCTCAGAGTCGTTTTGATTTGCATTTCCCTGATGACTAATGAGGATGAGCATTTCTTTAAGTGTTTTTCTGCCATTCGATATTCCTCTGTCGAGAATTCTCTGTTTAGCTCTGTTCCCCATTTTTTATTTGGATTACTTGGATTGCTGCTTTTCAGCTTCTTTAGTTCTTTGTATATACTGGATATTAGTCCTCTGTCAGATAAAGGGTTAGTGAAGATTCTTTCCCAATCTGTAGGCAGTCATTTTGTTTTGATGACGGTATCCTTTGCTTTACAGAAACTTTTCAGTTCCATGAGTTCCCATTTATTGATTGTTGCTCTTAGAGCCTGTGCTGTTGGTGTTCTGTTCAGGAAGTTGTCTCCTGTGCCAATGAGTTCTGTTCTAGGCTGTTACCCACCTTTTTTCCAATTGATTTAGGGTATCTGGTTTTATGTTGAGGTCCTTGATCCACTTTGACTTTAGTTTTGTGCAGGGTGATAAATATGGATCTATTTTCATTTTTCTGCATGTAGACATCCAGTTGGTCCAGCACCATTTGTTGAAGATGCTGTCTTTTTTTCATTGAATGGATTTGGCTTCTTTGTCAAATATCGAGTATTCATAGGTGTGTGGATCTATTTCTGTGTCTTCTATGCGGTTCCATTGATCCTCCTTTCTGTTTCTATGCCAATACCATGCAGTTTTTATTACTGTTGCCCTGTAGTACAGCTTGAGATCAGGAATGGAGATACCTCCAGATGATCTGTTGTTGTACAGGATCGTTTTGGAGATTCTGGGTTTTTTGTTTCTCCATATGAAGCTGAGAATCTTTGTTTCGAGGTCTGTAAAGAATTGAGTTGGTATTTTGATGGGAATTGCATTGAATCTGTAGATTGCTTTTGGCAGTATGGCCATTTTCACAATGTTAATCCTACCAATCCATGAGCACGGGAGATCTTTCCATCTTCTGATATCTTCTTCGATTTCTTTCTTTTGAGACTTGAAGTTTTTCTCAAACAGGTCTTTCACTTGCTTGGTTAGAGTCACACCAAGGTACTTTATGTTATTAGTGGCTATTGTGAAGGGTGTTGTTTCCCTAATTTCTTTATCAGCCTTTTTGTCTTTGGTATATAGGAGGGCTTCTGATTTTTTTGAGTTGATTTTGTATCCTGCCACTTTGCTGAAGGTGTTTATCAGCTGAAGGAGTTCTCTGGTTGAATTTTTGGGGTCGCTCATGTATACTATCATATCATCTGCAAATAGTGACACTTTGACCTCTTCCTTTCCGATTTGTATCCCCTTGATCTCCTTTAGTTGTCTTATTGCTCTGGCTAGGACTTCAAGTACTATGTTGAAGAGATATGGGGACAATGGACAGCCTTGTCTTGTCCCTGATTTCAGTGGGATTGATTTAAGTTTCTCTCCATTGAGTTTGATGTTAGCTGTAGGCTTGCTATATATTGCCTTTACTATGTTTAGGTATGTGCCTTGTATCGCTGATCTCTCCAAGACTTTAAACATGAATGGGTGTTGGACTTTGTCAAATGCTTTTTCGGCATCTAAGGAGATGATCATGTGGTTTTTCTCCTTCAGTTTGTTTATGTAGTGGATTACATTGATGGATTTCCGTATGTTGAACCACCCTTGCATGCCTGGGATGAAGCCTACTTGGTCATGGTGGATGATATCTTTGATATGTTCTTGGATTCGGTTTGCAAGTATTTTATTGAGTATTTTTAAGCGTCAATGTTCATAAGAGAGATAGGCCTGAAGTTCTCTTTTTTTTTTGTTGGGTCTTTGTGTGGTTTAGGTATTAAGGTGACTGTGGCTTCATAGAATGAGTTTGGTAGTGTTCCTTCTGTTTCTATTTTGTGCAATAGCTTGAGGAGAATTGGAGTTAGCACTTCTTTGAAGGTCTTGTAGAATTCTGGGCTGAAGCCATCTGGTCCGGGGCTTTTTTGGAGGGGAGACTGTTAATGACTGCTTTGATTTCCTTGGGAGATATAGGGCTATTCAGTCTTTCTACCTGATCTTGACTTAGTTTTGGTAGATGGAATCTTTCAAGAAAATTATCCATTTCATTTAGATTCTCAAATTTTGTGGCATATAGGCTTTTGTAGTATGACCTAATAATTGTTTGGATTTCCTCAATGTCTGTGGTTATGTCCCCATTTTCATTTCTGATTTTGCTGATCTGGATAGTTTCCCTCTGCTTTTTAGTTAGTTTGGCTAAGGGTTTGTCTATCTTGTTGATTTTCTCAAAGAACCAGCTTTTTGTCTCATTGATTCTTTGGATAGTTTTATTTGTTTCTAGTTGATTGATTTCAGCCCTTAGTTTGATTATTTCCAGCCATCTGCTCCTCTTGGGTGTATCTGCTTCTTTTTTTTTCCTAGGGTTTTCAGTTGGGCCATTAAGTTGTTTGTATGTGATGTTACAATTTCTTCTTGCAGGCACTTAGTGCTATAAATTTTCTTCTGAGCACTGCTTTCAATGTGTCCCATAAATTTGGGTATGTTGTGCCTTCCTTTTCATTGAATTCTAGGAAGTCTTTAATTTCTTTCTTTATTTCTTCCTTAACCCAGCTGTCATTGAGTAGTAAGTTGTTCAGTTTCCATGTGCATGTTGGCTTTTTGTTGTTTCTGTTGTTGTTGATGTCTAGCTTTAGTCCATAGTGGTCAGATAGTATACAAGGGTTTATTTCAATCCTTTTGTATCTGTTGAGGCTTGCTTTGTGACCCACTATATGGTCTATTTTGGAAAAGGTTCCATGCGGTGCTGAAAAGAAGGTGTACTCTTTTGAGTTTGGGTGAAACGATCTGTAGACGTCTATTAGGTCCATTTGATTTAGGAATTCTGTGAGTGCTTTTATTTCCCTATTTGGTGTCTGTCTAGTTGATCTGTCCCTTGGTGAGAGTGGAGTGTTGAAGTCTCCCACTATTAAGGTATTAGGATCAATGTATGATTTAAGCTTTAATAATGTTTCATTTACTTAATGTCGGTCCTCTTGTATTTGGGGCATAGATATTCAAGATTGTGATGTCCTCTTGAAGGATTTTTCCTTTGATGAGAATATAGTGGCCCTCCTTATCTTTTTTTATTAACTTGGGTTGAAAGTCTATTTTATTAGATATTAGGATGGCTACTCCAGCTTGTTTTCTGGAACCATTTGCTTGAAAAACAGTTTTCCAGCCCTTTACTCTGAGGTAATGTTTGTCTTTGTTGCATAGGTGTGTTTCTTGGATGCAACAGAATGTTGGATCCTGTTTCCTTAACCATTCTGGTAGCCTTTGTCTTTTTATTGGTGAGTTGAGTCCATTGATATTGATAGATAATAGTGACCAATGCATGTTAGTTCCTTTTGTAATGGAGTCGATGATCTAACCCTGTTTCATTGCTGGTTTTCTTTTCATTTTTGTTGGGACATTATCTGTATGCCCTGTTTTCTTGGGTGAGTTTGTTTTCATTGGATTGGAGTTTTCCTTCTAGTATCTTCTGTAGGGATGGTTTGCTGTGTAGATATTGTGTAAACTTAGTTTTGTCATGGAATATTTTGTTTTCTCCATCTATGTTGATTGAAAGCTTTGCAGGGTATAGTAGTCTGGGTTGACACTTGTGATCTCTTAGAGTCTCCATGATACTTGCCCAGGCCCTTCTGGCTTTCATAGTTTCTGATGAGAAGTCTGGTGTGATTCTGATAGCTCTACCTTCATATGTTACTTGGCCTTTTTCCTTTGCTGCTTTTAATATCTTTTCTTTGTTCTGTAGATTTAGTGTTTTGACTATGATGTGACGTGATGTGTTTCTTTTCTGGTCTAGTCTATTTGGAGTTCTGTAGGCCTCCTGTATATTTATGGACATCTCTTTCTTTAAGTTGGGAAAATTTTCTTGTATGTTTTTCTTGAAAATATTTTCTGGACCTTGGAGTCTGGAGTCTTCTTTTTCATGAATTCCTATTATTCTTAGATTTTGTCTTTTCATAGCATCCTTGATTTCTTGGATATTTTGTGATTGGAACTTTTCTGATTTTACTTTTTCTTTGAGAGAAGTATCCATTTCTGCAAGTGTGTCTTCAGCTCCAGAGATTCTCTCTTCCATCTCTTGTATTCTGTTGGTGATGCTTACTTTTGTGGTTCCTGATCTTTTCTCCAAGTTCTCCAGCTCAAGTGTTTTCTCATTTTGTGTTTTCTTTATTGATTCTAATCCTGTTTTCATGTCTTGCACCATTTCTTTCATGTGTTTGAATTTGGATTCCTGACTTTCTACGATGGCCTCTATTTCTTTTTTCATTTCCTTCTTATATGCCACTAATTTTTCCTCTACTTGTGTATCTATTTGTTTGGCTATGTTTCCCTGTGTTTCTTTAAAGATATTGTCTATTTCTTCTTTCTTTGCCTCCAATTGACTGGCCATTTCTTTGAAAGACTTGTTCATTTCCTCCTTATGAGCCTCAAATAATTGGGCAAGCATGGGTTTAAAATCATTTTCCTGTGCTTCTGCTGAATTGGAGTATCCATCGATTTTGGGGTTTGTTGGTGAAGTCATGATGTCCTGATTTATGTTGGAAGTGTTCTTTCGCCTACCCCTGGCCATTGGCTTATCTGAAACCTTCCCTGTTTGTTTTTGGATTCTGCAGATCAGACAGGTGCTGTCTCTCTCTGGTATCTGGAGAGTTCTTCAGGAAGCTGAGCACTCTCAGCATGTGCTGAGGACTAGCTGTACCTGTGGGAGGAAAGTACGCAGGCTCAAACGGGGCAAATGCAAGCGTGTGTGCGCGTGCACGTGTGTGTGTCTGTGTGTGTAAGTGTGCGTGGATGAGTTTCTCGAGGGACAGAGTGATGGCTAATGTTGAACCCTTGAGTATGTGGGAGGGGCTCTGCACTGTATATGTCACAGGCGCTAATGATGATCGCAGTGCAATTTCTGGCATTAATTGTCTTAACTCCTCAATCAGGCCCACAGGGCAGGAACTTCAATGTCCCTAGTGCCCCTCTGTTTCCCAAAGTGGGTATGTGGGTGGGAGGGGGGTTCGATGCCTGGCTTCTGATTTAGAAGGACCCAGGATCTGGGGAACTGCAGATTCTCAAGGGTGCACTCACTTACAGGCAGGTTTCCTGGCAGAGATCGTGGTATCCGGGGCTCTCTGCTCTCTGGTTTGTCCCTGCTCCTTTGATGTGTTCCGCCAGTTCTGTGCTGCTGTCACTGCCAGGTTCTGAGGTCTTGCTGCAGCTGGAGATTTCAGGGTGGTCACTACAGCAGGGATGCTGTAATTTGCTCAATTAGAAATACAGGAAAAATGAAAAGTGATATATTGAACTGTACAGCACAGGAACAAGTTTAGATCTAAAGAACAGAAAAACAAATCACTACTTTTAAACGGAATCACATGTGTGTCGCTCGCTCAATTATTAATACAGGCAAACTGAAAAGTGATAAAGGCTAACCCTAACCCTAACACTAACACCCTAACACTAACCCTAACCCGAACGCCTAACCCTAACCGTAACCCTAACCCTAACCCTACCCTAACCCTAACCCTGACCGTAACATTAACCCTAACTGTTCCTAAACCTAACAGGAAAAGTTTCCAAGGAAAGAACATAAATGCAAAGCACTACTTTGTAAACTAAATCATATGTGTGTCACTCACTCAATTAGGAAAACAGGAAAACTGAAAAGTGATATATCGCACTGTACAGCACAGAAACAGGTTTAGAACGAAAGATCAGAAAAACAAATCACTACTTTTAAACGGAATCACATGTGTGTTTTGTTCTCAAATATTAATACAGGAAAATTGAATGGTGCTATATATCGCACTGTACAGCACAGAAACAAGTTTCCATCGAAAGAACAGAAAGGCAAAGAACAACTTTGTATACTAATTAACATATATGTCGCCCGTTCAATTATTATAACAGGAAAACTGAAAAGTGATATATCGCACTATACAGCACAGGAACAAGATTCGAACTAAAGAACAGAAAAGGAAAACACTACTTTGTAAACTAAATCACATGTGTGTCGCTCACACAATTAGGAAGACAGGAAAACTGAAAAGTGATATATCGCAGTGTATGGCACAGAAACAAGTTTCCAACAGAAGAACAGAAACACAAAGCACTACTTTGAAAACTAAATCACATGTGGGTCACTCGCTAAATTAGGAATACAGGAAAACTGAAAAGGGATATATGGCACTGTACAGCAGAGGAACAAGTTTCAAAAAAAAGAACAGAAAAGGAAAGCACTACTTTTAAATGGCATCACATTTGTGTTGCTTGCTCAATTAGGAATACAAGAAAACTGAAAAGTGATATATCGAATTGTACGGCACAGAAACAAATTTTCATTGAAAGAACAGAAACGCAAAGCACAACTTTGTAAACTAATTCACATTTGTGTGGCCAGTTCAATTATTATAACAGGAAAACTGAAAAGTGATATAACCCTAAACCTAACCCTAACCCTAACCCTATCCTAACCCTAACCCTAACCCCCTACCCCTAACCCTAACCGTAAACCTAACCCCTAACTCTACCCTAACCCTAACCCTAACCCTAACCCTAACCCTAACCCTAACCCTAACCCTTACTTGTTCCTAACAGGAACAAGTTTCCAATGAAAGAACATAAACGCAAAGCACTCCTTTGTAAACTAAAACAACTGTGTGTCACTCGCTCAGGTAGGAATACAAGAAAACTGAAAAGTGATATATCTAACTGTATGGCAAAGAAACAAGTTTTCATCGAAAGAACAGAAAGGCAAAGCACAACTTTGTAAACTAATTCACATACCTGTCGCCTGTTCAATTATTATAACAGGAAAACTGAAAAGTGATATAACCCTAACCCTAACCCTAACCCTAATCCTAACCCCCTAACCCTACCCTAACCCTAACCCTAACCCTGACCCTAACCCCTAACCCTAACACCTAACATTAACCCTAACCCTAACCCTAACCCTAACCCTAACCCTAACCCTAACACCTAACCTTAACCCTAACCCTAACACTAACCAAACTTGTTCCTAACAGGAACAAGTTTTCAACAAAAAGAACATAAATCACATTTAATATTACAGGAAAACTGAAAAGTGATATATCGCACTGTACTGCAGAGAAACAAGATTCCAACTGAAGAACAGAAACACAAAGCTCTACTTTGTAAACTAAATCAAATGTGTGTGGCTCACTCAATTAGGAATACATGAAAAGTGAAAAGTGATATACCGTGATCTACATCACAGGAACAAGTTTCCAACAAAAGAACAGGAAAGCAAAGCACTACTTTGTAAAGGGAATCACATGTGTGTCGCTCGCTCAATTAGGAATACATGAAAACTGAAAAGTGATATAACCCTAACACTAATCCTAACCTAACCCTAACTTGTCCTAAAAGGAACAAGTTTCCAACAAAAGAACAGAAACGCAAAGCATTACATTCTAAACTAAATCACAAGTGTGTCGCTCACTCATTTAGAAATACAGGAAAACTGAAATGTGATATATCGCACTATACAGCACAGGAACAAGTTTCCAACAATTAACAGAAACGGAAAGCACTATTTCTAAACTAAATCACATGTGTGTCGTTCGCTCAATTAGGAATACAGGAAAACTGACAAGTGATATATCGCACTTTACAGCACAGGAACAAGTTACCAACGGAAGAACAGAAAAGCAAAGCACTACTTTGTAAACTAAATCACATGTGTGTCGCTCGTTTAATTAGGAATACAGGAAAACTGAAAAGTGATATATCGCACTTTAAAGCACAGGAACAAGTTTCCAACGAAAGAACAGTAAAGCAAAGCACTACTTTGTAAAGAGAATCACGTGGGTGTAGCTCACTCAATTTGGAATACAGGAAAACTGAAAAGTGTTATCTCCCACTATACAGCACAGAAACAAGTTTCCATCGAAAGAACAGAAACGCAAAGCACAACTTTGTAAACTGATTCACATATGTGTCACCCGTTCAATTATTATAACAGGAAAACTGAAAAGTGATATATCGCACTGTACAGCACAGGAACAAGTTCTGAACGAAAGAACAGAAAAGCAAATCACTACTTTGTAAACTAAATCACATGTGTGTCGCTCACTCAATTATGAATATAGGAAAACTGAGAATTGATATATCACACTGTACAGCACAGGAACAAGTTTCCAACAAAATAACAGAAACACAAAGCACAACTTTGTAAACTAAATCACATACGTGTCACCTGTTCAATTATTATAACAGGAAAACTGAAAAGTGATATAACCCTAACACTAACCCTAACCCCTAACACTAACCCTAACCCTAACCCTAACCCTAACCCCTAACCCTAACACTATCCCTAACCCCAACCCTAACACTAACCCTACCCTAACCCTCACCCTAACCGTAACCTAACCTTCAACCTAACACTAAATCGTTCCAAACAGTAACAAGTTTCCAACAAAAAAGAACATAAACGCAAAAAGCACTACTTTTAAACTAAATCACATGTGTGTCACTCGCTCAGTTAAGAATACAGGAAAACAGAAAAGATATATATCTCTCAGTACAGCACAGGAACAAGTTTCGAACGAAAGAATAGAAAAGCAAAGCAATACTTTGTAAACTGAATCACATGTGTGTCGCTCACTCAATTAGGAATACAAGAAAACTGAAAAGTCATATATTGAACTGTGCGGGAAAGAAACAAGTTTTCATCGAAAGAAGAGAAACACAAAGCACAACTTTGTAAAGTAATTCACATACGTGTCACCTGTTCAATTATTATAACAGGAAAACTGAAAAGTGATATATCCCTAACATTAACCCTAACATTAACCCTTCCCCTAACCCGCTAAACCTAACCCTAACCCTAACGCTAACCCTAACCACCTAATCGTAAACTTAACCCTAACCGTAACCCTACCCTAACCCTAACCCTAACCCTATCCCTAACCCCCTAACCCTAACCCTAACCCTAACCCTACCCTAACCCTAACCCTAACCCTAACCCTAACTCCTAACAGGAACAAGTTTCAAACGAAAGAACATAAACGCAAAGCATTACTTTGTAAACTAAATCACATGTGTGTTACTCGCTCAATTAGGAATACAGGAAAACTGAAAAGCGATATATCGAAATGTACGGCAAAGAAGCAAGTTTACATCGAAAGAACAGAAACACAAAGCACAACTTTGTAAAGTAATTCACATACGTGTCACCTGTTCAAATATAATAACAGGAAAACTGAAAAGTGATATAACCCTAACCCTATCCCTAACCTTAAACTCAACCTAACCTTCAGCATAACCCTAACTTGTTCCTAACAGGAACAAGTTCCCAATGAAAGAACTTAAACGCAAAGCACTACTTTGTAAACTAAATCACATGTGTGTCACGTGCTCAGTTAAGAACACAGGAAAACAGAAAAGTTATATATAGCACTGTACAGCACAGGAAAAAGTTTCGAACGAAAGAACAGAAAAGCAAAGCACTACTTTGTAAACTGAATCACATGTGTGTCGCTCGCTCAATTAGGAATAGAGGAAAACTGAAAAGAGATATATCGAACTGTTCTGCAAAAAGTAAGTTTTTTTGGAAACAAAATCACATCTGTGTCATCCGTTCAATTAGGAATACAGGAAAACTGAAAAGTGATATCTCGCACTGTACCTCACAGAAACAAGTTTCCAATGAAAGAACAGAAATTTAAAGCACAACTTTGTAATCTAAGTAAGATGTTTATAGCCCTCTTAATTAGGAATACAAGAAAAATTAAAAGTGATATCTCCCTCTTTAGAGCACAGAAAGAAGTTTCCAATAAAAGAACAGAAACGAAAAGCAAAACTTTGGAAACTAAATCACATGTGTGTCACCCGTTGAATTAGGAATACAGGAAAACTGAAAAGTGATATCTCCCACTGTAGTGCACAGAAACAAGTTTCCAATGAAAGAAAAGAAATATAAAGCACAACTTTGCAAACTAACTAACATGTGTGTCGTCGGTTCAATTAGGAATACAGGAAAACTGAAAAGTGATATCTCCCACTGTAGTGCACAGAAACAAGTTTCCCCCAATAGAACTGAAAGGAAAGTCACAACTTTGTAAACTAAATCACATTTGGGTCGCCCGCTAAATTAGGAATACAGGAAAACTGAAAAGTGATATCTCCCATTTTAGAGCACAGAAAGAAGTTTCTAATGAAAGCACAGAAACACAAACCACAACTTTGGAAAATAAATCACATGTGTGTGGCCAGTTCCATTAGGAATACAGAAAAACTGAAAAGTGATATCTCCCACTTTAGAGCACAGAAAGAACTTTCCAATGAAAGAACATAAACACAAAACAGAGCTTTGGAAAGGAAATCACATCTGTGTCATCCGTTCAATTAGGATTACAGGAAAACTGAAAAGTGATATCTCAAACTGTACCTCACAGAAACAAGTTTCCAATGAAAGAACAGAAATGTAAAGCACAACTTTGTAATCTAACTAAGATGTGTATAGCCCGTTCAATTAGGAATACAGGAAAACTGAAAAGTTATATCTCCCATTTTAGAACACAGAAAGAATTTTCCAATAAAAGAACAGAAACGAAAGCAGAGCTTTGGAAAATAAATCACATTTGTGTTGCCCGTTGAATTAGGAATACAGGAAAACTGAAAAGTGATATCTCGCACTGTACCTCACAGAAACAATTTTCCAGTGAAAGAACAGAAATGTAAAGCACAACTTTGTAATCTAAGTAAGATGTTTATAGCCCTTTCAATTAGGAATACAGGAAAAATGAAAAGTGATATCTCCCATTTTAGAGCACAGAAAGAAGTTTCCAATAAAAGAACAGGAAGGAAAAGCACAACTTTGGAAACTAAATCACATGTGTGTCACCCGTTGAATTAGGAATACAGGAAAATTGAAAAGTGATATCTTGCATTGTACCTCAGAGAAACAAGTTTCCAATGAAAGAAAAGAAATATAAAGCACAACTTTGCAAACTAAGTAACATGTGTGTCATACGTTCAATTAGGAATACAGGAAAACTGAAAAGTGATATGTCCCACTGTAGTGCACAGAAACAAGTTTCCACCAAAAGAATAGTAAGGAAAGTCACAACTTTGTAAACTAAATCACATTCGTGTCGCCTGTTCAATTAGGAATACAGGAAAACTGAAAAGAGATATCTGAACTGTAGTGCACAGAAACAAGTTTCCAACAAAAGAATAGAAAGGCAAAGCAAAACTTTTTAAACTAAATCAAATTAGTGTTGCCCGCTAAATTAGGAATACAGGAAAACTGAAAAGTGATATCTCCCATTTTAGAGCACAGGAAGAAGTTTCCAATGAAAGCACAGAAACGAAAAGCACAACTTCGTAAACTAAATCACATGTGTGTCGCCCGTTCCATTAGGAATACAGGAAAACTGAAAAGTGATATCTCCCACTTGAGAGCACAGAAAGAAGTTTCCATCGAAAATACAGAAATGTAAAGCACAACTTTGTAAACTAAGTAACATGTGTGTCAACCATTCAATTAGGAATACAGGAAAACTGAAGAGTGATATCTTGCAGTGTAGCACACAGAAACAAGTTTCCAACGTAAGAAGAGAAATGTAAAGTACAAATTTGTAAACTAAGTAACATGAGTGTTGCCCGTTCAATTAGGAATACAGCAAAACTGAAAAGTTATATCTCCCACTGTAGAAAACAGAAACATGTTTCCACCAAAAGAATAGAAAGGAAAGTCACAACTTTGTACACTAAATCACATTTGTGTTGCTCATTCAATTAGGAATACAGGAAAACTGAAAAGTGATACCTCCCACTTTAGAGCACAGAAAGAAGTTCCCAATGAAAGAACATAAACACAAAGTAGAGCTTTGGAAAATAAATCACATCTGTGTCATCCTTTCAATTAGGAATACAGGAAAACTGAAAAGTAATCTCTTGCACTGTATCTCACAAAAACAATTTTCCAACGAAAGAAGAGAAATGTAAAGTACAAATTTGTAAACTAAGTAACATGAGTGTCGCCCGCATAAATAGGATAACAGGAAAACAGAAAAGTGATATCTGGCACTGTACCTCACAGAAACAAGTTTCCAATGAAAGAACAGAAATGTAAAGCACAACTTTGTAATATAAGTAAGATGTTTATAGCCCTTTCAATTAGGAATACAGGAAAAATGAAAAGTTATATCTCCCATTTTAGAGCACAGAAAGAAGTTTCCAATAAAAGAACAGAAACGAAAAGCACAACTTTGGAAACTAAGTCACATGTGTGTCACCCGTTGAATTAGGAATACAGGAAAACTGAAAAGTGATACCTCGCATTGTACCTCAGAGAAACAAGTTTCCAATGAAAGAAAAGAAATATAAAGCACAACTTTGCAAACTAAGTAACATGTGTGTCATACGTTCAATTAGGTATACAGGAAAACTGAAAAGTGATATGTCCCACTGTAGTGCACAGAAACAAGTTTCCACCAAAAGAATAGTAAGGAAAGTCACAACTTAGTAAACTAAATCACATTTGTATCGCCCGTTCAATTAGGAATACAGGAAAACTGAAAAGTGATATGTCCCACTGTAGTGCACAGAAACAAGTTTCCACCAAAAGAATAGTAAGGAAAGTCACAACTTTGTAAACTAAAGCACATTCGTGTCGCCTGTTCAATTAGGAATACAGGAAAACTGAAAAGAGATATCTGAACTGTAGTGCACAGAAACAAGTTTCCAACAAAAGAATAGAAAGGCAAAGCAAAACTTTTTAAACTAAATCAAATTAGTGTTGCCCGCTAAATTAGGAATACAGGAAAACTGAAAAGTGATATCTCCCATTTTAGAGCACAGAAAGAAGTTTCCAATAAAAGCACAGAAACACAAAATACAACTTTGTAAACTAAATCACATGTGTGTCGCCCGTTACATTAGGAATACAGGAAAACTGAAAAGTGATATCTCCCACTTGAGAGCACAGAAAGAAATTTCCATCGAAAATACAGAAATGTAAAGCACAACTTTGTAAACTAAGTAACATGTGTGTCGACCATTCAATTAGGAATACAGGAAAACTGAAGAGTGATATCTTGCAGTGTAGCACACAGAAACAAGATTCCAACAAAAGAAGAGAAATGGAAAGTACAAATTTGTAAACTAAGTAACATGAGTGTTGCCCGTTCAATTAGGAATACAGGAAAACTGAAATGTGATATCTCCCACTTTAGAGCACAGAAAGAAGTTCCCAATGAAAGAACATAAACACAAAGCAGAGCTTTGGAAACTAAATCACATCTGTGTTGCACTTTCAAATAGGAATACAGAAAAACTGAAAAGTGATATCTTGCACTGTAGTGCACAGAAAAAAGTTTCAATGAAAAAATAGAAAGGAAAGTAACAACTTTGTAAACTAAATCACATTTGTGTCGACCGTTCAATTAGGAATACAGGAAAACTGAAAAGTGATATCTCCCACTTTAGAGCACAGAAATAAGTTCCCAATGAAAGAACAGATATGTAAAAAGCACAACTTTGTAATCTAAGTAAGATGTGTATAGCCCTCTCAATTAGGAATACAGGAAAACTGAAAAGAGATATCTCCCAATTTAGAGCACAGAAAGAAGTTTCCAATAAAAGAACAGAAACAAAAAAGCACAGCTTTGGAAACTAAATCACATGTGTGTCACCCTGTTCAAATAGGAATACAGGAAAACTGAAAAGTGATATCTTGCACTCTACCTCACAGAAACAAGTTTCCAATTAAAGAACAGAAATGGAAAAAGCACAACTTTGTAAACTAAGTAACATGTGTGTCACTTGCACAATTAGGAATACAGGAAAAAAATTTAAAAAGCGATATCTTCCACTTTGGAGTACAGGAAGAAGATTTCAATGTAAGAATAGAAAGGTAAAAGCAAAACTTTGGAAACTAAATCACATGTGTGTTGCCAGTTCCATTAGGAATACAGGAAAACTGAAAAGTGATATCTCCCACTTGAGAGCACAGAAAGAAGTTTCCAACGAAAATACAGTAATGTAAAGCACAAGTTTGTAAACTAAGTAACATGTGTGTCATCATCCGTTTAATTAGGAATACAGGAAATGGAAAAGTCATATCTCCCACTGTAGTGCACAGAAACAAGTTTCTACCAAAAAGAATAGAAAGGAAAGTCACAACTTTGTAAACTAAATCACATTTGTGTCGCCTGTTCAATCAGGAATACAGGAAAACTGAAAAGTGATATCTCCCACTTTAGAGCACAGAAAGAATTTTCCAATGAAAGAATATAAACGCAAAGGAGAGCTTTGGAAAATAAATCCCATCTGTTTTGCCCCTTCAATTTGGGTACAGGAAAACTGAAAAGTGATATCTCCCACTGTACCTCACAGAAACAAGTTTCCAATGAAAGAACAGAAATGTAAAGCACAACTTTGTAAACTAAGTTACATGTATGTTGCCCATTCAAGTAGGAATACAGGAAAAATGAAAAGTTATATCTCCCACTGTAGTGCACACAAAAATAAGTTTCCAACAAAAAGAACAGAAAGGCAAAGCACAACTTTGTAAACTAAATCACATCTGTGCCACCTGTGTAATTAGGAATACAGGAAAACTGAAAAGTGACATCTTCCACTGTACCACACAGAAACAAGTTTCCAATGAAAGAACAGCAAATTTGTAAACTAAATAACACAACTTTGTAAACTAACAAAAGAACAGGAAGGCACATGTAAATCACATGTTGTCCCATTCAATTAGGAATACAGGAAAACTGAAAAGTGATATCTCCCACTGTACCTCACAAAAACAAGTTTCCAATTAAAGAACAGAAATGTAAAGCACAACTTTGTAAACTAAATAACATGTGTGTCACCTGCACAATTAGGAATTAAGGAAAACTGAAAACTGATGATATCTTCCATGTTAAACAGAAGAAGTTTCAATGAAAGAACAGAAACGAAAAGCACAACTTTGGAAACTAAATCACATGTGTGTCACCTGCTCAATTAGGAATACAGGAAAACTGAAAAGTGATATCTCACACTGAACCTCACAGGAAACAAGTTTCCAACTAAAGAACAGAAATGTAAAGCACAACTTTGTAAACTAAATAAAATGTGTGTTGCCAGTTCAATTAGGAATACACAAACAAACTGAAAAGTGATATCTCCCACTTTACCACACAGAAAAAAGTTTCCAACAAAAGAACAGAAAAGTAAAGCACAACTTTGTAAACTAAATAACATTTGTGTTCCCTGTTCAATTAGGAATACAGGAAAACTGAAAAAAGTGATATTTCCCACTTTAGAGCACAGAAAGAATTTTCCAATGAAAGAACAGAAACGCAAAGCACAACTTTGGAAACTAAATCACATGTGTGTCGCCCCTTCAATTAGGAATACAGGAAAACTAAAAGTGATATCTTGCCACTGTACCTCACAGAAACAAGTTTCCAATGAAAGAAGAGTAATGTAAAGCACAATTTTGGAAAATAAATCACATGTGTGTTGCCCTGTTCAATTAGGAATACAGGAAAACTGAAAAGTGATATCTCCCACTGTACCTCACAGAAACAAGTTTCAATGAAAAAACAGAAATGTAAAGCACAACTTTGAAAAGAAACTAAATAACATGTGTGTCTACCTGTTCAATTAGGAATACAGGAAAACTGAAAAGTGATATCTTGCACTGTACCTCACAGAAACAAGTTTCCAATGAAAGAACAGAAAGGCAAAGCACAACTTTGGAAACTAAATCACATGTGTGTCGCCTGTTCAATTAGGAATACAGGAAATCTAAAAAGTGATATCTCCCGCTGTACCTCACAGAAAAAGTTTTCTCAAGAAAGAACAGAAATGTAAAGCACAACTTTGTTAACTAAATAACATGTGTGTTGCCTGCACAATTAGGAATATAGGAAAACTGAAATGTGATATCTTCCGATTTAGAGCACAGAAAGAAGTTTCCAATGAAAGAACAGCAACTCAAAGCACAACTTTGAAACTAAATTACATGTGTGTCGCCTGCACAATTATAAATGCAGGAAAACTGAAAAGTGATATCTTCCACGTTAGAGCACAGAAAGAAGTTTCCAATAAAAGAACAGAATGGCAAAGCACAACTTTGTAAACTAAATCACATGTGTGTCGCCTGTGTAGCCCTGTTCAATTAGAATTACATGAAAACTGAAAAGTGATATCTCACTGAACCTCACAGAAACAAGTTTCCAACTAAACAACAGAAATGTAAAGCACAACTTTGTAAACTAAGTAAAATGTGTTTTGCCAGTTCAATTAGGAATACAAACAAACTTAAAAGTGAAATCTATCTTCATACCACATAGAAAAAAGTTTCCAACAAAAGAACAGAAAAGCAAAGCACAACTTTGTAAACTAAATATCATTTGTGTTCCCCACTCATTTAGGAATATAGGAAAACTGAAAAGTGACATTTCCCACTTTAGAGCACAGAAAGAATTTTCCAATGAAAGAACAGAAACGCAAAAGCACAACTTTGGAAACTAAATCACATGTGTGTCGCCTGTTCAATTAGGAATACAGGAAAACTAAAAAGTGATATCTTGCCCTGTACCTCACAGAAACAAGTTTCCAATGAAAGAAGAGTAATGTAAAGCACAACTTTTAAAATAAGTGGCATGTGTGTTGCCCAGCCTCAATTAGGAATACAGAAAAACTGAAAAGTGATATCTCCCACTGTAGTGCACAGAAACAAGTTTCCAACGAAAGAAGACAAAAGTAAAGCACTACTTTTAAACGGAATCACAAGTGTGTTGCTCGCTCAATTAGGAATACAGGAAAACTGAAAAGTGTTATCCTCACTGTAGGGCACAGAAACAAGTTTCCATCGAAAGAACAGAAACGCAAACACAACATTGAAACTAATTCACATATGTGTCGACTGTTCAATGGAGAAAGGGGAACCTCCTCCATTGCTGGTGGGAATGTAGTCTGGTACAACCACTTTGGAAGTCAATCTGGCGCTTTTTCAGACAATTAGGAATAGCGCTTCCTCAAGATCCAGCTATACCACTGCTAGGCATATACCCAAAATTTGCTCAAGTACACAATAAGGACATTTGCTCAACCATGTTTGTAGCAGCTTTATTTGTAATAGCCAGAACCTGAAACAACCCAGATGTCCATCAACGGAGGAATGGATACAGAAATTGTGGTATTTCTACACAATGGAATACTACTCAGCAATCAAAAAGGAGGAAATAATGAAATTTGCAGGCAAATGGTGGGATCTAGAAAAGATCATTCTGAGTGAAGTATCCCAGAAGGAGAAAGACAAACATGGAATATACTCAATTATATAGACCTAAAAGATAGGATAAACGTAATGAAATATAAAGAAGATAATCAAGAAACCAGACACGGGGTATGATGATCTATCTTCATTTAGAAAGACAAATGGGATATGCATTGAACGGTTCCAACAGGAGTCTACCGCAGAAAGCATCTGAAAGACTCTACATGTGCAGTGCTCCAAAATAGATACTAAGACTCACAACCAAACCTTCGCAGAGTGCAGGGAATCATATGAAAGAAGGGGAGTTTGATGTGGAAGAGGATAGGAGCTCCACAAGGACCAAACGTATCTGGGCACAGGGTCTTTTCTGAGATGGACACTCAACCAAAGTCCATGAGAGGATAAAATCTAGAACCTCTGCTCAGATGTGACCCGTGATAGCTCAGTAATCAATTGGTTTCCCACAGTAAAGGGAACAAGGACTATTTCTAACATGAACTCAATGACTGACTCTTTGACCTCCCCACCTCCCAAGGGAGGAGCAGTACTGTTAGGCCACAGAGGAGGACTTTGCAGCCAGTCCTGAAAATACCTGACAAAAAAAGTGATATATAAAAGGGGGAGGAGGTCCTCCCTATTAGTGGACTTGAAAAGGACAGGGAGGAGATGAGGAAGGGAGGGTGGGATTGGGGAGGGAATGAGGGATACAGCTGGGATACTGAAATTAACAAAATGTAACTAATGAGAAAAATAAAATTATGGAGAAAAAAAAAAAAAAAAAAAAAAAACTAATTCACATACGTGATGCCTGTTCAATTATTATAACAGGAAAACTGAAAGGTGATATAAAACTAACCCTAACATTAACCCCTTAACCCTAACCCTAACCCTAACCCTAACACTAACCCTAACCTTAACCCCTAACCCTAACCCTAACCATAACCCTAAACCTAACCCTAACCCTACCCTAACACTAACCTTAACCCTAACCCTGAACCTAAACCTAATCCTAACCCTAACCCTAACTTGTTCCTAGAACATAAACACAAAGCACTACTTTGTACACTAAATCACATATGTGTCACTCGCACAATTAGGAATACAGGAAAACTGAAAAGTGATATAATGCACTGTACAGCACAGGAATAAGTTTAGAACGAAAGAACAGAAAAGCAAAGCACAACTTTGTAAACTAATTCACATATGTGTCCCCGCTCAATTATTTTAACAGGAAAACTGAAAAGTGATATAACCCTAACCCAAACCCAAGTTTCCATCGAACCCTAACCCTAACGCTAACCTTAACCCCTAACACTAACCCTAACCTAACTCTAACCCTAAAACTAACCTAACTTGTTCCTAACAGGAACAAGGTTCCAACTAAAGAACATAAACACAAAGCACCACTTTGTAAACTAAATCACATGTGTGTGGCTCCCTCAATTAGGAATACAGAAAATTGGAAAAGTGATATATCGCATTGTACAGCACAGGAACAAGTTTCAAATGAAAGAACAGAGAAGCCAAGCACTACTTTGTAGACTAAATCGCATGTGTGTCACTCTGTTCAATTATTAATACAGGAAAACTGAAAACTGATATATTGCACCATACAGCACAAGAATTAGTTTCCAACAAAAGAACAGAAAAGCAAGGTACAATTTTAAACTGAATCACATGTGTGTCGCTCGCTCAATTAGGAATACAGGAAAAAAGAACTACTGAAAAATCACATGTGTTATCTCAGGAAAAGAAAAAGTGATATAACGACTGTACAGCACAGAAACAAGTTTCCATCAAAAGAACAGAAAGGCAAAGCACAACTTTGTAAACTAATTCACATACGTGTTGCCATTCCAATTATTATAACAGGAAAACTAAAAAGTGATATATAACACTGTATAGCAGAGAAACAAGTTCCCAACGGAAGAACAGAAAAGCAAAGCACAACTTTTAAACGGAATCACATGTGTGTCGCCCATTCAATTAGGAATACAGGAAAACTGAAAAGTGCTATCCCGCACTGTAGGGCACAGAAACAAGTTTCCATCGAAAGAACAGAAACAAAAAGCACAACTTTGTAAACTAATTCACATAAGTGTCGCCTGTTCAATTAGAATAACAGAAAAACTGAAAAGTGATATAACCCTAACCCTAACTTAACCCTAACCCCATAACCCTAACCCTAACCCTACTAACCTAACCCTTAATCCTAACCCTAACCATAACCCTAACCCTAACCCTACCCTAACCCTAACCCTAAATCTAACCCTCACACTAACCGTAACTTGGTCCTAACAGGAACAAGTTTAGAACAAAAGAACATAAACACAAAGCACTACTTTGTAAACTAAATCACATGTGTGTCACTCGCTCATTTAGGAATACAGGAAAACTGTAAAGTAATATAACGCACTGTTCAGCACAGGATCAAGTTTAGAACGAAAGAACAGAAAAGCAAATCACTACTTTTAAACGGAATCACATGTGTGTCGCTCGCTCAATTAGGAATACAGGAAAACTGAAAAGTGTTATCTCGCACTGTATGGCACAGAAACAAGTTTCCATCGAAAGAACAGAAACGCAAAGCACAACTTTGTAAACTAATTCACATACATGTCGCCCGTTCAATTATTATAACAGTAAAACTGAAAAGTGATATGTCACACTGTACAGCACAGAAACTAGTTTCCAAAAGAAGAACAGAAACACAAAGCACTACTTTGGAAACTAAATCATATGTGTGTCGCTCACTCAATTAGGAATACAGGGAAATTGAAAAGAAATAAGTCGAAATGTACGGCAAAGGAACAAATTTTCATCGAAAGAACAGAAACGGAAAGCACAACTTTGTAAACTAATTCACATTCGTGTTGCCTGTTCAATTATTATAACAGGAAAATTGAAAAGTGATATATCCCTCACCCTAACCCTAAGCCCATAACCCTAACCCTAACCCTAACCCTAACCGCTTAACCCTAACCCTAACCCTAACCTAACCCTAACCCTAACACTAACCCTAACCCTAACTTGTTCCTAACAGGAACAAGTTTCCAATGAAAGAACAGAAACGCAAAGAACTACTTTTTAACGGAATCACATGTGTGCCACTCGCTCAATTAGGAATACAGGAAAAGAGAAAAGTGATATAACGCACTTTACAGCACAGGAACAAGTTTCGAACAAAAGAACAGAAAAGCAAAGCACTACTTTTTAATGGAATCAAATGTGTGTCGTTCAATCAATTAGGAATACAGGAAAACTGAAAAGTGTTATCTCGCACTTTATGGCACAGAAAGAATTTTCCATCGAAAGAAGAGAAACGCAATGCACAACTTTGTAAACTAATTCACATATGTGTCGCCCATTCAATTATTATAACAGGAAAGCTGAAAAGTGATATATCGAACTGTATAGCACAGGAACAAGTTTCCATCGAAAGAACAGAAATGCAAAGAACAACCTTTTAAACTAATTCACATTCGTGTCGCCTTTTCAAATATTATGTGATTTAACCCTAACCCTAACCCTATTCCCCTAACCCTAACCATAACCCTAAACCTAACACTAACCCTAACCCTAACAATAACCCAAACCCTAACCCTAAGCCCCTAAACCTAACCCTAACCCTAACCCTAACCCTAACTTGTTCCTAACAGGAACCTGTTTCCAACGAAGAACATAAACGCAAAGCACAACATTGTAAACTAAATCACATGTGTGCCACGCTCTCAATTAGGAATACAGGAAAACTGAAAAGAGATATTAAGCACTGTACAGCACAGCAACAAGTTTCGAACGAAAGAACAGAAAAGCAAAGCACGACTTTTAAAGGGTATCACATGTGTGTCGCTCGCGCAATTAGGAATACAGGAAACTGAAAAGTGTTATCTCGAACTGTATGGCACAGAAACAAGTTTCCATCAAAATAAGGGAAACGCAAAGCAAAACTTTGTAAACTAATTCACATACATGTCGCCCGTTCAATTATTATAACAGGAAAACTCAAAAGTGATATATCGCACTGTACAGCACAGAAACTAGTTTCCAACAGAAGAACAGAAACGCAAAACAGTACTTTGTAAACTAAATCACATGTGTGTTGCTCACTCAATTAGGAATACAGGGAAACTGAAAAGCAATAAATCGAAATGTAAGGCAAAGAAACGAGTTTTCATAGAAAGAACGGAAACGCACAGCACAACTTTGTAAACTAATTCACATTCGTGTCTCCCGTTCAATTATTATAACAGGAAAACTGAAAAGTGCTATAACCCTAACCCTAACAATAAGCCCCTAACCCTAACCCTAACCCTAACCCTAAGCCTAACCCTAACCCTAACCCTAAGCCCCCTAACCCTAACCCTAACCCTAACCCTAACCCTAACTTGTTCCTAACAGGAACAAGTTCCCAATGAAAGAACAGAAACGCAAAGCACTACTTTTTAAACTATATCACATGTGTGCCACTCGCTCAATTAGGAATACAGGAAAACTGAAAAGTGATATAATGCACTGTACAGCACAAGAACAAGTTTCAAACAAAAGAACAGAAAAGGAAAGCACTACTTTTAAACGGAATCACGTGTGTCACTTGCTCAATTAGGTATACAGGAAACCTGAAAAGTGTTATCTCCCACTGTACGGCACAGAAACAAGTTTCCATCAAAAGAAGAGAAACACAAAGCACAACTTTTTAAACTAATTCACATACATGTTGCCCTTTCAATTATTATAACAGGAAAACTGAAAAATGATATATCACACTGTTCAGCACAGAAACAAGTTTCCAACAGAAGAACAGAAACGCAAAACAGTACTTTGTAAACTAATTCACATGTGTGTCGCTCACTCAATTAGGAATACAGGGAAACTGAAAAGAGATATATCGAAATATATGGCAAAGAAACAAGTTTTCATCGAAAGAACAGAAACACAAAGCACAACATTGTAAACAAATTCACATTCGTGTCGCCTGTTCAATTATTATAACAGGAAAACTGAAAAGTGATATAACCCTAATCCTAACCCTAAGCCCCTAACCCTAACCCTAACCCTAACCCAAACCCTAACCCTAAACCTAACCCTAACTTGTTACTAACAGGAACAAGTTTCCAACGAAAGAACATAAACGCAAAGCACTACTTTGTAAACTAAATCACATGTGTGCCACTCGCTCAATTAGGAATACAGGAAAACTGAAAAGAGATATACCGCACTGTACAGCACAGGAACAAGTTTTGAACGAAAGAACAGAAAAGCAAAGCACTACTTTTAAACGGAATCACATGTGTGTTTCTCGCTCAATTAGGAATACAGGAAACTGAAAAGTGTTATCTCGCACTTTATGGAACAGAAACAAGTTTCCATCGAAAGAAGAGAAACGCAAAGCACAACTTTGTAAACTAATTCATATACGTATCGCCCTTTCAATTCTTATAACAGGAAAACTGAAAAGTGATATATCACACTGTACAGCACAGAAACAAGTTTCCAAAAGAAGAACAGAAACGCAAAGCACTACTTTGTAAACTAAATCACATTTGTGTCGCTCACTCAATTATGAATACAGGGAAACTGAAAAGCAATAAATCGAAATGTATGACAAAGAAACAAGTTTTCATCGAAAGAACAGAAATGCAAAGCACAACTTTGTAAACTAATTTACATTCGTGTCGCCTGTTCAATTATTATAACAGGAAAACTGAAAAGTGATATAACCCTATCCTCACCCTAAGCTCCTAACTCTATCCCTAACCATAACCCAAACCCCTAACCCTAACACTAACCCTAACCCTAACTTGTTCTTAACAGGAACAAGTTTCCAACGAAAGAACATAAACGCAAAGCACTACTTTGTAAAGTAAATCACATGTGTGCCACTCGTTCAATTAGGAATACAGGAAAACTGAAAAGTGATATAACGCACTGTACAGCACAGGAAAAAGTTTCGATCAAAAGAACAGAAAAGCAAAGCAATACTTTTAAATGGAATAACATGTTTGTCGCTTTCTCAATTAGGAATACAGGAAACTGAAAAGTGTTATCTCGCAATGTAAGGCACAGAAACAAGTTTCTATGGAAAGAAGAGAAACACAAAGCAAAACTTCATAAAGTGAAAAGTGATATATCACACTGTACAGCACAGAAAGAAGTTTCCAAAAGTAGAACAGAAACACAAAGCTCTACTTTGTAAACTAAATCACATGTGTGTCGCTCACTCAATTAGGAATACAAGGAAACTGAAAAGAGATAAATCGAAATGTACGGCAAAGAAACAATTTTCATTGAAAGAAGAGAAACGCAAAGCACAACATTGTAAACTAATTCACATTCGTGTCGCCTGTTCAATTATTATAAGAGGAAAACTGAAAAGTGATATAACCCTAATCCTCACCCTAAGCCCCTAACCCTAACCCTACCCCTAACCCTAACACTAAGCCCCTAACCCTAACACTAACCCTAACCCTAACCCTAACTTGTTCCTAACAGGAACAAGTTTCCAATCAAAGAACATAAACACAAAGCATTATTTGTAAACTAAATCACATCTGTGCCACTCGCTCAATTAGGAATACAGGAAAACTTAAAAGTGATATAACGCACTGTACAGCACAGGAACAAATATTGACAGAAAAAACAGAAAAGCAAAGCACTACTTTTAAATGGAATCACATGTATGTCGCTTGCTCAATTAGGCAAACAGGAAAACTGAAAAGTGTTATCTCGCACTTTACGGCACTGAAACAAGTTGCCATCGAAAGAAGAGAAACACAAAGCACAACTTTGTAAACTAATTTACATACGTGTTGCCCGTTCAATTATTATAACAGGAAAACTGAAAAGTGATATATCGAACTGTACAGCACAGGAACCTGCTTCCATCGAAAGAACAGAAACGAAAAGCACAACTTTGTAAACTAATTCACATACGTGTTGCCCGTTCAATTATTATAACAGGAAAACTGAAAAGTGATAGAGCACACTGTACAGCACAGAAACAAGTTTCCAAAAGAAGAACAGAAACGCAAAGCACTACTTTGTAAACTAAAACACATGTGTGTCGCTCACTCAATTAGGAATACAGGGAAAGTGAAAAGCAATAAATCAAAATGTACGGCAAAGAAACATGTTTTCATTGAAAGAACAGAAACGCAAAGCACAACTTTGCAAACTAATTCACATATGTGTCGCCTGTTCAATTATTATAACAGGAAAACTGAAAAGTGATATAACCCTCACCCTAACCCTAAGCTCCTAACCCTAACCCTAACCCTAACCCTACCCTACACCTAACCCTCATCCTACCCTAACCCTAACCCTAATCCTGAACCTAACTTGTTCCTAAGAGGAACAAGTTTACAAGGAAAGAACAGAAACGCAAAGCACAACTTTGTAAACTAATTCACGTTCGTGTCGCCTGTTCAATTATTATAACAGGAAACCTGAAAAGTGATATAACCCTAACCCTAACCCTAAGCCCCTAACTCTAACCTTAACCCTAACCCTAACCCCTAACCCTAATCCTAACCCTACACCTAACCCTAACTTGTTACTAACAGGAACAAGTTTCCAAAGAAAGAACATAAAGGCAAAGCACTACTTTGTAAAGTAAATCATATGTGTGCCACTCGCTCAATTAGGACTACAGGAAAACTGAAAAGAGATATAACGCACTGTACAGCACACTAACAAGTTTTGAACGAAAAAACAGAAAAGCAAAGCACTACTTTTAATAGGAATCACATGTGTGTCGCTCGCTCAATTAGGAATACAGGAAAATTGAAAAGTGTTATCTCGCACTGTACGGCACATAAACAAGTTTCCATCGAAAGAACAAAAACGCAAAGCACAACTTTGTAAACTAATTCACATATGTGTCACCCATTCAATTATTATAATAGGAAAACTGAAAAGTGACATAACGAAATTTAAAGCACAGGAACCTGCTTCCATCAAAAGAACAGAAATGAAAAGCACAACTTTGTAAACTAATTCATATTCGTGTTGCCTGTTCAATTATTATAACAGGAAAACTGAAAAGTGGTATAACCATAATCCTAACCCTAAGCCCCTAACCCTACCCTAACCCTAACCCTAAAACTAACCCTAACCCCTAACCCTAACCCTAACCCTAAGCCTACCCTAACCCTAACTCTACCCCTAACCCTAACCCTAACTCTAAGCCCCTAACCCTAACCCTAACCCTAAGACCCTAACCGTAACCCTAACAATAACTTCTTCCTAACACGAACTAGTTTCCAACGAAAGAACAGAAACGCAAAGCACTACTCTGTAAACTAAATCCCATGTGTGCCACTCGCTTAATTAGGAATACAGGAAAACTTAAAAGTGATATAACGCACTGTACAGCACAGGAACAAGTTTCGACAAAAGAAAAGAAAAGAAAAGCACTACTTTTAAACGGAATCACATCTGTCTCGATCGCTCCATTAGGAATACAGGAAAACTTAAAAGTGTTATCTCACTCTGTATGGCACAGAAACAAGTTTCCATCGATAGAAGAGAAATGCAAAGCACAACTTTGTAAACTAATTCATATCCATGTTGCCCATTCAATTATTATAACAGGAAAACTGAAAAGTGATATATCACACTGTACAGCACAGAAACAAGTTTCCAACAGAAGAACAGAAACGCAAAGCACTACTTTGTAAACTAAATCACATGTGTGTCGCTCACTCAATTAGGAATACAGGGAAACTGAAAAGCAATATATGGAAATTATGGCAAAGAAACAAGTTTTCATCAAAAGAACAGAAACGCAAAGCACAACTTTGTAAACTACTTCACATTCGTGTCGCCTGTTCAATTAGTATAAGAGGAAAACTGTAAAGTGATATAACCTAACCCTAACCCTAAGCCCCTAACCCTAACCCTAAACCCCTAACCCTAACACTAACCCTAACCCTAACCCTAACCCTAACCCTAACCCTACCCTAACCCTAACCTTAACCCAAACCCTAACCCTAACCCTAAACCTAAATCTAACCCTAACAGGAACAAGTTTCCTACGAAAGAAAATAAACGCAAACACTACTTTTTCAATTAAATCAAATGTGTGCCACTCGCTCAATTAGGAATACAGGACAACTGAAACGTGATATATCGCACTGTACAGCAAAGGAACAAGTTTCGAATGAAAGAACAGAAAAGCAAAGCACTACTTTTAAATGGAAACACATGTGTGTCGCTCACTCAATTAGGAATACAGGAAAACTGAAAAGTGTTATCTAGCACTGTACAGCACAGAAAGAAGTTTCCATCGAAAGAACAGAAACACAAAGCACAACTTTGTTATGTAATTCACATACATGTTCTATTATTATGACAGGAAAACTGAAAAGTGATATATGGAACTGTACAGCACAGAAAAAAAGTTTCCAACAGAAGAACAGAAACACAAAGCACTACTTTGTAAACTAAATCACATGTGTGTCACTTGCTCAACTAGGAATACAGGAAAACTGAAAAGCGATAAATCAAATGTAAGGCAAAGAAACAAGTTTTCATCGAAAGAATAGAAAAGCAAAGCACTACTTTGTAAAGTAAATCATATTCGTGTCGCCTGTTCAATTATTATAGCAGGAAAACGGAAAAGTGATATAACCCTAATCCTAACCTAAGCCCCTAAACCTACCCGCACCTTAACCCTAACCCTAACCATAACCCTAACCTAACCTAAGCCTAACTTGTTCCTAACAGGAACAAGTTTCAACGAAAGAACATAAATACAAAGCAGTACTTTGTAAACTAAATCACATGTGTGCCACTCGCTCAATTAGGAATACAGGAAAACTGAAAAGTGATATAACGTGCTGTATGGCACAGAAACAAGTTTCAATCAAAAGAAGAGAAACATAAAGCACAACTTTTAACTAATTCACATATGTGTCTCCTGTTCAATTATTATAACAGGAAAACTGAAAAGTGATATATCAACTGTACAGCACAGAAAAAAGTTTCCAACAGAAGAACAGAAACACAAAACACAACTTTGTAAACTAAATCACATATGTGTCTCCTGCTCAATTATTATAACAGGAAAACTGAAAAGTGATATATCAATACAGGAATCAAGTTTCAACAGAAGAAGATACTTTGTAAACTAAATCACATGTGTGTCGGTTGCTCAATTAGGAATACAGGAAATATGAAGATCGAAAATGTACAGCAAAGAAACAAGTTTTCATCGAAAGAAATGGAAAGCAAAGCACAACTTTGTAAACTAATTCAAATTCGTGTTGCCTGTTCAATTATTAAAACAGGAAAACTGAAAAGTGATATATCCCTAACCCTAACCCTAAGCTACTAACCCTACCCCCAACCCTAACGCTAACCCTAACACCTAAATCTAACCCTAACCCTAACCTAACCCTAACCCTACCCTATCCCTAACCCTAACCCTAACCCTAACTTGTTCCTAACAGGAACAAGATTCCAAAGAAAAAAACATAAACGCAAAGCACTACTTTGTAAACTAAATCACATGTGTGTCACTCGCTCAATTAGGAATACAGATAAACTGAAAAGTGTTATCTCGCACTGTACGGCACAGAAACAAGTTTCCATCGGAAGAACAAAAAAGCAAAGCACAACTTTGTAAACTAATTCATATCCATGTTGCCCATTCAGTTATTATAACAGGAAAACTGAAAAGTGATATATCAAACTGTACAGCACAGAAACAAGTTTCCAACAGAAGAACAGAAACACAAAGCACTACTTTGTAAACTAAATCACATGTGTGTCGCTCACTCAATTAGGAATACAGGGAAACTGAAAAGCAATATATGGAAATTATGGCAAAGAAACAAGTTTTCATCAAAAGAACAGAAACGCAAAGCACAACTTTATAAACTAATTCACATACGTGTTGCCCGTTCAATTCTTATAACAGGAAAACTGAAAAGTGATATAACACACTGTACATCACAGAAACAAGTTTCCATCGAAAGAAAAGAAACCCAAAGCACAATTTTGTAAACTAATTCACATAAGGTTTGCCAGTTCAATTATTATAAAAGGAAAACTGAAAAGTGATATATACCAATTGTACAGCAAAGAACAAGTTTCCATCTAAAGAACAGAAACGCAAAGCACAACTTTGTAAACTAATTCACATGTGTGCGCCCCGCTCATTTATTATAACAGGAAAACTGAAAAGTGATATATCACACTGTACAGCACAGAAACAAGTTTCCAACAGAAGAACAGAAACGCAAAGCACAACTTTGTAAACTAATTCACATTGTGTCGCTCACTCAATCATTAAACAGGAAAACTGAAAAATTATATATCCAACTGTACAGCACAGGAACATGTTTCCATCGAAAAGAACAGAAAGGCAAAGCACAACTTTGTAAACTAATTCACATACGTGTTGCCCGTTCAATTAATATAACAGGAAAACTGAAAAGTGAAATATCACACTGTAAAGCACAGAAAAAAGTTTCCAACAAGAAGAACAGAAACGCAAAGCACTACTTTGTAATCTAAATCACAGGTGTGTTGATCAATTAGGAATACAGGGAAACTGAAAAGCGATAAATTCAAAATGTATGACAAAGAAACAAGTTTTCATCGAAAGAACAGAAACGCAAAGCACAACTTTGTAAAACTAATTCACATTCATGTTGCCTGTTCAATTATTATAACAGGAAAACTGAAAAAGTGATATAACCCTAACCTCTAACTCTAAGCCCCTAACTCTAACCCTAACCCTAACCCAAACCCTAAAACACCTAACCCTAACGCTAACCCTAACCCTTACCATAACCCTAACCTAACTAACCCTAACCCTAACCCTAACCCTAACAGGAACCCTAAGTTGTTCCTAACAGGAACAAGTTTCCAACGTAAGAACATAAACGCAAAGCACTACTTTGTAAACTAAATTACATGTGTGCCACTTGCTCAATTAGGAATACAAGAAAACTGAAATTTGATATAACGACTGTACAGCACAGGAACAAATTTCAAAGGAAAGAAGAGAAAAGCAAAGGACTACTTTTAAACGGAATCACATGATTGTTGCTCGCGTTCAATTAGGAATACAGGAAAACTGAAAAGTGTTATTTTGCACTGTACAGCACAGAAACAAGTTTCCATCGAAAGAACAGAAACACAAAGCACAACTTTGTAAAGTGAAAAGTGATATATCACACTGTACAGCACAGAAATTAGTTTACAAAGTAAAACAGAAACACAAAGAAAAGTGATAAACTAAATCACATGTGTGTCACTCAATTAGGAATACACTGAAAAGAGATAAATCAAATGCAGAAAGAAACAAAAACTAAAGAAGAGAAACGCAACACAACATTGTAAACTAATTCACATTCGTTCGCCTGTTCAATTATTATAAGAGGAAAACTGAAAAGTGACTAACCCTAAACTCACCTAAAACCCTAACCCTGTGTTAACCCTAACACTAAGCCCCTAATACACTAAAACTAAAAAACCCTAATATAACCCTAACTTACAGGCAACAGGAACAAGTTTCCAATCAAAGAACATAAACACAAAAGCATTATTTTGTAAACTAAATCACATCTGTGCCACTCGCTCAATTAGGAATACAGGAAAACTTAAAAGTGATATAACGCACTGTACAGCACAGGAACAAATATTGACAGAAAAAACAGAAAAGCAAAGCACTACTTTTAAATGGAATCACATGTATGTCGCCCTCAATTAGGCAAACAGGAAAACTGAAAAGTGTTATCTCGCACTTTACGGCACTGAAACAAGTTGCCAATCAAAGAAGAGAAACACAAAGCACAACTTTGTAAACTAAATCACATACGTGTTGCCCGCTCAATTATTATAACAGGAAAACTGAAAAGTGATATATCGAACTGTACAGCACAGGAACAAATATCCATCAAAAGAACAGAAAAGCAAAGCACAACTTTTGTAAACTAATTCACATACGTGTTGCCCGTTCAATTATTATAACAGGAAAACTGAAAAGTGATAGAGCACACTGTACAGCACAGAAACAAGTTTCCAAAAGAAGAACAGAAACACAAAGCACTACTTTGTAAACTAAAACACATGTGTGTCGCCACTCAATTAGGAATACAGGAAAACTGAAAAGTGAATAAATCAAAATGTACAGCAAAGAAACATGTTTTCATTGAAAGAACAGAAACGCAAAAGCACAACTTTGTAAAACTAATTCACATATGTGTGTCGCCTGTTCAATTATTATAACAGGAAAACTGAAAAGTGATATAACCCTCACCCTAACCCAGAAACAAGCTTCTAACCCTAACCCAGAACCCTAACCACTACCCTAAACCTAAACTCATCCTACCCTAACCCAATTAGGAATACAGAAAACTAAAAGCAATAAATCTAAATTGAGGAACAAACAAGTTTACAAAAAAAGAACAGAAACATAAAAGCACAACTTTGTAAACTAATTCACGCTGTGTCGCCTGTTCAATTATTATAACAGGAAAACTGAAAAGTGATATAACCTAACCCTAACCCTAAGCCCCTAACCCTAACCTTAACCTAACCCACACCCCTAACCCTAATCCTAACCCTACACCTAACCCTAACTTGTTACTAACAGGAACAAGTTTCCAAAGAAAGAACATAAAGGCAAAGCACTACTTTGTAAAGTAAATCATATGTGTGCCACTCGCTCAATTAGGACTACAGGAAAACTGAAAAGAGATATAACGCACTGTACAGCACACTAACAAGTTTTGAACGAAAAAACAGAAAAGCAAAGCACTACTTTTAATAGGAATCACATGTGTGTCGCTCGCTCAATTAGGAATACAGGAAAATTGAAAAGTGTTATCTCGCACTGTACGGCACATAAACAAGTTTCCATCGAAAGAACAAAAACGCAAAGCACAACTTTGTAAACTAATTCACATATGTGTCGCCCATTCAATTATTATAATAGGAAAACTGAAAAGTGACATAACGAAATTTAAAGCACAGGAACCTGCTTCCATCAAAAGAACAGAAATGAAAAGCACAACTTTGTAAACTAATTCATATTCGTGTTGCCTGTTCAATTATTATAACAGGAAAACTGAAAATAATCCTAACCCTAACCATAATCCTAACCCTAAGCCCTAACCCTAACCCTAAACCCTAACCCTAAAACTAACCCTAACCCTAACCCTAACCCTAACCCTAACCTAAGCCTAACCCTAACCCTAACCCTAAGACCCTAACCCTAACCCTAACTCTAAGCCCTAACCTAACCCAACGAAAGAACAGAAATGCTAACCTCTAACCTAAGACCCATAACCACTAACCCTAAATACAATAACTTCTGTTATCTAACACAGAAACAAGTTTCCAACGAAAGAACAGAAATGCAAAGCACAACTTTGTAAACTAAATCCCATGTTGCCACTTCAATTAGGAATACAGGAAAACTTAAAAGTGATATAACACACTGTACAGCACAGAAACAAGTTTCCAACAAAAGAAAAGAAAAGAAAAGCACTACTTTTAAAACGGAATCACATCTGTCTCGACGCTCAATTAGGAATACAGGAAAACTGAAAAGTGTTATCTCACTCTGTATGGCACAGAAACAAGTTTCCATCGAAAAGAAGAGAAATGCAAAGCACAACTTTGTAAACTAATTCATATCCATGTTGCCCATTCAATTATTATAACAGGAAAACTGAAAAGTGATATATCACACTGTACAGCACAGAAACAAGTTTCCAACAGAAGAACAGAAACGCAAAGCACTACTTTGTAAACTAAATCACATGTGTGTCGCTCACTCAATTAGGAATACAGGGAAACTGAAAAGCAATATATGGAAATTATGGCAAAGAAACAAGTTTTCATCAAAAGAACAGAAACGCAAAGCACAACTTTGTAAACTACTTCACATTCGTGTCGCCTGTTCAATTAGTATAAGAGGAAAACTGTAAAGTGATATAACCCTAACCCTAACCCTAAGCCCCTAACCCTAACCCTAACCCCTAAACCCCTAACCCCTAACACTAACCCTAACCCTAACCCTAACCCTAACCCTACCCTAACCCTAACCTTAACCCAAACCCTAACCCTAACCCTAAACCTAAATCTAACCCTAACAGGAACAAGTTTCCTCTGAAAAGAAAATAAACGCAAACACTACTTTTTCAATTAAATCAAATGTGTGCCACTCGCTCAATTAGGAATACAGGACAACTGAAACGTGATATATCGCACTGTACAGCAAAGGAACAAGTTTCGAATGAAAGAACAGAAAAGCAAAGCACTACTTTTAAATGGAAACACATGTGTGTCGCTCACTCAATTAGGAATACAGGAAAACTGAAAAGTGTTATCTAGCACTGTACAGCACAGAAAGAAGTTTCCATCGAAAGAACAGAAACACAAAGCACAACTTTGTTATGTAATTCACATACATGTTCTATTATTATGACAGGAAAACTGAAAAGTGATATATGGAACTGTACAGCACAGAAAAAAGTTTCCAACAGAAGAACAGAAACACAAAGCACTACTTTGTAAACTAAATCACATGTGTGTCACTTGCTCAACTAGGAATACAGGAAAACTGAAAAGCGATAAATCGAAATGTAAGGCAAAGAAACAAGTTTTCATCGAAAGAATAGAAAAGCAAAGCACTACTTTGTAAAGTAAATCATATTCGTGTCGCCTGTTCAATTATTATAGCAGGAAAACGGAAAAGTGATATAACCCTAATCCTAACCCTAAGCCCCTAAACCTACCCGTACCCTTAACCCTAACCCTAACCATAACCCTAACCCTAACCCTAAGCCTAACTTGTTCCTAACAGGAACAAGTTTCGAACGAAAGAACATAAATACAAAGCAGTACTTTGTAAACTAAATCACATGTGTGCCACTCGCTCAATTAGGAATACAGGAAAACTGAAAAGTGATATAACGTACTGTATGGCACAGAAACAAGTTTCAATCAAAAGAAGAGAAACGCAAAGCACAACTTTGTAAACTAATTCACATACTTTGCCTGTTCAAACAGGAAAACTAAAAGTGATATATGGAACTGTACAGCACAGGAAAAAGTTTCCGTTCAACTTTTAAACTAATTCAGTGAAATTATTATAACAGGAAAACTGAAAAGTGATATATCACACTGTACAGCACAGAATCAAGTTTCCAACAGAAGAAGAGAAACACAAAACACTACTTTGTAAACTAAATCACATGTGTGTCGGTTGCTCAATTAGGAATACAGGAAATATGAAGATCGATATATCGAAATGTACAGCAAAGAAACAAGTTTTCATCGAAAGAAATGGAAAGCAAAGCACAACTTTGTAAACTAATTCAAATTCGTGTTGCCTGTTCAATTATTAAAACAGGAAAACTGAAAAGTGATATATCCCTAACCCTAACCCTAAGCTACTAACCCTACCCCTAACCCTAACGCTAACCCTAACACCTAAATCTAACCCTAACCCTAACCCTAACCCTAACCCTACCCTATCCCTAACCCTAACCCTAACCCTAACTTGTTCCTAACAGGAACAAGATTCCAAAGAAAAAAACATAAACGCAAAGCACTACTTTGTAAACTAAATCACATGTGTGTCACTCGCTCAATTAGGAATACAGATAAACTGAAAAGTGTTATCTCGCACTGTACGGCACAGAAACAAGTTTCCATCGGAAGAACAAAAAAGCAAAGCACAACTTTGTAAACTAATTCATATCCATGTTGCCCATTCAGTTATTATAACAGGAAAACTGAAAAGTGATATATCAAACTGTACAGCACAGAAACAAGTTTCCAACAGAAGAACAGAAACACAAGCACTACTTTGTAAACTAAATCACATGTGTGTCGCTCACTCAATTAGGAATACAGGGAAACTGAAAAGCAATATATGGAAATTATGGCAAAGAAACAAGTTTTCATCAAAAGAACAGAAACGCAAAGCACAACTTTGTAAACTAATTCACATACGTGTTGCCCGTTCAATTCTTATAACAGGAAAACTGAAAAGTGTTATCTCGCACTGTACATCACAGAAACAAGTTTCCATCGAAAGAAAAGACACCCAAAGCACAATTTTGTAAACTAATTCACATAAGGTTTGCCAGTTCAATTATTATAAAAGGAAAACTGAAAAGTGATATATACGAATTGTACAGCACGGGAACAAGTTTCCATCTAAAGAACAGAAACGCAAAGCACAACTTTGTAAACTAATTCACATACGTGTGCCCGTTCATTTATTATAACAGGAAAACTGAAAAGTGATATATCACACTGTACAGCACAGAAACAAGTTTCCAACAGAAGAACAGAAACGCAAAGCACAACTTTGTAAACTAATTCACATTCGTGTCGCCTGTTCAATCATTATAACAGGAAAACTGAAAAATTATATATCCAACTGTACAGCACAGGAACATGTTTCCATCGAAAGAACAGAAAGGCAAAGCACAACTTTGTAAACTAATTCACATACGTGTTGCCCGTTCAATTAATATAACAGGAAAACTGAAAAGTGAAATATCACACTGTAAAGCACAGAAAAAAGTTTCCAACAGAAGAACAGAAACGCAAAGCACTACTTTGTAATCTAAATCACAGGTGTGTTGATCGCTCAATTAGGAATACAGGGAAACTGAAAAGCGATATTTCAAATGTACGGCAAAGAAATAAGTTTTCATCGAAAAGAACAGAAACGCAAAGCACAACTTTAAACTAATTCACATTCATGTTGCCTGTTCAATTATTATAACAGGAAAACTGAAATGTGATATAACCCTAACCCTAACTCTAAGCCCCTAACTCTAACCCTAACCCTAACCCAAACCCTAACCCTAACACCTAACCCTAACGCTAACCCTAACCCTTACCATAACCCTACCCTAACCCTAACCCTAACCCTAACCCTAACCCTAACCCTAACTCCTAACCCTAACTTGTTCCTAACAGGAACAAGTTTCCAACGTAAGAACATAAACGCAAAGCACTACTTTGTAAACTAAATTACATGTGTGCCACTTGCTCAGTTAGGAATACAAGAAAGCTTAAATTTGATATATCGCACTGTACAGCACAGGAACAAATTTCGAAGGAAAGAAGAGAAAAGCAAAGGACTACTTTTAAACGGAATCACATGATTGTTGCTCGCTCACTTAGGAATACAGGAAAACTGAAAAGTGTTATTTTGCACTGTACGGCATGGAAACAAGTTTCCATCGACAGAACAGAAACACAAAGCACAACTTTGTAACCTAATTCACATACGTGTCGTCCGTTCAATTATTATAACAGGAAAACTGAAAAGTGATATATCGCACTGTACAGCAAAGAAACAAGTTTCGAACGAAAGAACAGAAAAGCAAAGCACTACTTTGTAAACTAAATCACATGGGGGTTACTAGCTCAATTGGGAATACAGGAAAACTGAAAATTGTTATCTCGCGCTGTATGGCACAGAAACAAGTTTCCATTGAAAGAACAGAAACGCAAAGCACAACTTTGTAAACTAATTCACATATGTGTCGCCTGTTCAATTATTATAACAGGAAAAATGAAAAGTTATATATCCCTAACCCTAACCCTAACCCCTAACCCTAACCTCACCCTAACCCTAACCCTAACCCTAACCCTAACCCCTAACCCTAACCCTCCCACTTTAGAGCACAGAAAATAGTTCCCAATGAAAGTACAGAAACGCAAAGCACAACATTCGAAAATAAATCACATGTGTGTTGCCCGTTCAATTAGGAATACATGAAAACTGAAAAGTGATATCTCCCACTGTAGTACACAGAAACAAGTTTCCACCAAAAGAATAGAAAGGCAAAGCACAACTTTGTAAATTAAATCACATTTGTGTCGCCCGCTCAATTAGGAATACAGGAAAACTGAAAAGTGATATCTCCACTTTAGAGCAGAGGAAGAAGTTTCCAATGAAAGAACAGAAACACAAAGCACAACTTTGGAAACTAAATTACATGTGTGTCACCTGCACAATTAGGAATACAGGAAAACTGAAAAGTGATATCTCCCATTTTAGAGCACAGAAAGAAGTTTCCAATGAAAGAACAGAAACGCAAAGCACAACTTTGGAAACTAAATCACATGTGTGTCACCTGCACAATTAGGAATACAGGGAAACAAAAAAGTGATATCTTGCACTGTACCTCACAGAAACAAGTTTCCAACTAAAGAACAGAAATGTTAAGCACAACATTGTATAAGAAGTAACATGTGTGTCACCTGCACAATTAGGAATACAGGAAAACTGAAAAGTGATATCTTCCACTTTAGAGTACAGAAAGAAGTATCCAATGAAAGAAAAGCAAGGCAAAGCACAACTTTGGAAACTAAATCACATTTGTGTCGCCCGTTCAATTAGGAATACAGGAAAACTGAAAAGTGATATCTCCCACTTTAAAGCACAGAAACATGTTTCCAAAAAAAAGAACAGAAAAGCGAAGCACAACTATGTAAACAAAATCACATGTGTGTCCCCCACTCAATTAGGAATATAGGAATACTGAAAAGTGATATCTTCCACTGTAGTGCACAGAAACAAGTTTCCAACAAAAGAACAGAAAGGCAAAGCACAACTATGTAAACTAAATCACATGTGTGACACCCGCTCAATTAGGAATACAGGAATACTGAAAATTGATATCTCCCACTCTAGTACACAGAAACAAGTTTCCAACATTACAACAGAAAGGCAAAGCAAGTTTGTAAACTAAATAACATTTGTGTTCCCTGCTGATTTAGGAATACAGGAAAACTGAATAGTGAAATCTCCCACTTTAGAGCACAGAAAGAAGTTTCCAAAGAAAGAACAGAAACGCAAAGCACAACAACTAAATCACATGTGTGTCGCCAGTTCAATTAGGATTACATGAAAACTGAAAATGATATCTGACTTTACCTCAAAGAAACAAGTTTCCAACGAAAGAACAGAAATGTAAAGCACAACTTTGTAAACTAATTAACATGTGTGTCGCCTGTACAATTAGGAATACGGGAAAACTGAAAAGTGATATCTCCCACTTTAGATCAAAGAAAGAAGTTTCCAATGAAAGAACAGAAAGGCAAAGCACAACTTTGGAAACTAAATCACATGTGTGTCTCCCATTGACTTAGGAATACAGGAAAACTGAAAAGTGATATCTCCCACTGTAGTGCAAAGAAAGAAGTTTCCAAAAAGAACACAAATGTAAAGCACAATTTTGTAAACTAGGTAACATGTGTGTCAGTCCGTTCAATTAGGAATACAGGAAAACTAAAAAGTGATATCTCCCACTTTAGAGCACAGAAAGAAGTTTCCAACGAAAATACAGAAATGTAAAACACAACTTTGTAAACTAAGTAACATGTGTGTTGTCCGTTCAATTAGGAATGCAGGAAAACTGAAAAGTGATATCTCCCACTTTAGAGCACAGAAAGAAGTTTCCAATGAAAGAACATAAACACAAAGCAGAGCTTTGGAAAATAAATCACATCTGTGTCGCCTGCTCATTAGGAATACAGGAAAACTGAAAAGTGATATCTCGTGACTGTACCTCACAGAAACAAGTTTCCCACAAAAAGAACAGAAAGGCAAAGCACAACTTTGTATACTAAGTAACATGTATATAGCCCTCTCAATTAGGAATACAGGAAAACTGAAATGTGATATCTCCACAGTAGTGCACAGAAACAAGTTTCCAACAAAAGAATAGAAAGGCAAAGCAAAACTTTGTAAACTAAATCACATTTGTGTCGCCCATTCCATTAGGAATACAGAAAAACTGGAAAGTGAGATCTCCCACTTGAGAGCACAGAAAGAAATTTCCAACGAAAGTACAGAAATGTAAAGAATAACTTTGTAATCTAAGTAACATGTGTGTCGCCTGCACTAATAGGAATACAGGAAAACTGATAAGTGATATCTCCCACTTTAGAGCAGAGAAAGAAGTTTCCAATAAAAAACAGAAACGCAAAGCACAACTTTGGAAACTAAATCACATGTGTGTCTCCCGTTCAATTAGGAATACAGGAAAACTGAAAAGTGATATCTTGCATTGTACCTCACACTAACAAGTTTCCAACGAAAGAACAGAAATGTAAAGCACAACTTTGTAAACTATGTAACCTGTGTGTCCCCTGCACAATTAGGAATACAAGAAAACTGAAAAGTGATATCTTCCACTTTAGAGCACAGAAAGAAGTTTGCAATGAATGAACAGAAAAGCAAAGCACAACATTGGAAACTAAATCACATGTGTGTCACCTGTTCAATTAGGAATCCAGGAAAACTGAAAAGTGATATCTCGCATTGTACCTCAGAGAAACAAGTTTCCAATGAAAGAAAAGAAATATAAAGCACAACTTTGCAAACTACTTAACATGTGTGTCGCCCACTCAATTAGGAATACAGGAAAACTAAACGGTGATGTCTTCCACTGTAGTGCACAGAAAGATGATTCCAAAAAAAGAACAGAAATGTAAATCACAAGTTAGTAAACTAAGTAACATGTATGTAGCCCGTTCAATTAGAAATACAAGAAAACTGAAAAGTGATATCTCCCACTGTAGTGCATAGAAACAAATTTCCAACAAAAGAATAGAAAGGCAAAGCACAACTTTTTAAACTAAATCACATTTGTGTCGCCCGCTCAATTAGGAATACAGGAAAACTGAAAAGTGATAACTCCCACTTTAGAGCATAGAAAGAATTTTCCAATGAAAGAACAGAAATGCAAAGCAAAACTTTGGAAAATAAATCAAATGTGTGTCGCCCGTTCAAATAGGAATACAGGAAAACTGAAAAGTGATATCTTGCACTGTACCTCACAGAAACAAGTTTCCAATGAAAGAACAGAAATGTAAAGGACAACTTTGTAAACTAAGTAACATGTGTGTCACCTGCACAATAAGGAATACAGGAAAACTGAAAAGTGATATCTTCCACTTTGGAGTACAACAAGAAGTTTCCAATGTAAGAACAGAAAGGTAAAGCACAACTTTGGAAACAAAATCACATGTGTGTTTCCCGTTCCATTAGGAATACAGGAAAACTGAAAAGTGATATATCGCACCATACAACACAGGAACATGATTCCAACGAAAGAACAGAAAAGCAAAGTACTACTTTTAAAAGGAATCACATGTGTGTCGCTCGCTCAATTAGGAATACATGAAAACTGAAAAGTGTTATCTCGCACTGTATGGCACAGAAACAAGTTTCCATCGAAAGAACAGAAACGCAAAGCACAAATTTGTAAACTAATTCACATATGTGTCGCCTGTTCAATTATTATAACAGGAAAACTGAAAAGTGATATATCCCTAACCCTAACCCTGTAACCCTAACCCTGTAACCCTAACCCTAACACTAACCCTAATCCCTAACCCTAACCCTAACCCTAACCCTAACCCTAAACCTAACCCTAAACCTAACCCTGTAACCCTAACCCTGTAACCCTAACCCTGTAACCCTAACCCTAACACTAACACTAACCCTAACCCCTAACCCTAACCTAACCATAACCAAAACCCCTAAACCTAACCCTAACCCTAACCATAACCCCAACCATAACCCCAGCCCCAACCCTAAACCTAACCCTAACCCTAACCCTAACCTAAACCCTAACTTGTTCCTAAAAGGAACAAGTTTCCAACGAAAGAACAGAAAAGCAAAGCACTACTTTTAAATGGAATCACATGTGTGTTGCTCCCTCAATTAGGAATACAGGAAAACTGAAAAGTGTTATCTGGCACTGTACAGAACAGAAACAAGTTTCCATCGAAAGAACAGAAACGCAAAGCACAGCTTTGTAAACTAATTCACATAAGTGTTTCCCGTTCAGTTATGATAAAAGGAAAACTAAATAGTGATATATCACACTGTACAGCACTGAAAAAGTTTCCAAAAGAAGAACAGAAACGGAAAGCACTTCTTTTTAAACAAAATCACATGTGTGTCGCTAGCTCAATTACGAATACAGGAAATCTGAAAAGTGATATATTGAAAAGTATTGCAAAGAAACAAGTTTTCATCGAAAGAACAGAAACACAAAGCACAACTTTGCAAACTAATTCACATAAGTGTCGACTGTTCAATTATTATAACAGGAAAACTGAAAAGTGATATAACCCTAACCATAACCTAACCCCCTAACCCTAACCCTATCCCTTACCTAACCCAAACTTGTTTAACAGGAACAAGTTTCCAATGAAAGAACATAAACGCAAAGCACTATTTGAAAACTAAATCACATGTGTGCCACTCGCTCAATTAGGAATACAGGAAAACTTAAAAGTGATATAATGCACTGTACACCACAGGAACAAGTTTCGAACAAAAGAACTGAAAAGCAAAGCACTACATTTAAATGGAATCACATGTGTGTTGCTCGCTCAATTAGGAATACAGGAAAACTGAAAAGTGTTATCTGGCACTGTACGGAACAGAAACAAGTTTCCATCAAAAGAACAGAAACGCAAAGCACAGCTTTGTAAACTAATTCACATAACTGTTTCCCGTTCAGTTATGATAAAAGGAAAACTAAATAGTGATATATCACACTGTACCCTAATCCCTAACCCTAACAGTAACCCTAACCCTAACCCTAACCCTGTAACCCTAACCCTGTAACCCTAACCCTGTAACACTAACACTAACCCTAACCCCTAACCCTAATGCTACCTTGTTCCTAACAGGAACAAGTTTCCAACAAAAGAACATAAACGCAAAGCACTACTTTGGAAACTGAATCACATGTGTGTCACTCGCTCAATTAGGAATATAGGAAACCTGAAAAGTGATATATCACACTGTACAGCACAGGAACAAGTTTCCAACAGATGAACAGAAACGCAAAGCACTACTTTGGAAACTTAATCACATGTGTGTCGCTCACTCAGTTAGGAATACAGGGAAAATGGTTTTCAATCTGACTTGTAAATTGGATTCATTTAAGGGATAAATTAGAGAATGAAAAGTTAAAATGAGAACACATCTCAAAAGTATTGAATGGTTGTAGCCAGTGACTGCATAAGGTAGATTAATTTTAAAAATATGAAACATTAAAAAATATGAGTTATTTCCCTCAGAATGATCTTTTCTAGATCCCACCATTTGCCTGCAAATTTCATGATTTCCTCCTTTCTCATTGCTGAGTAGTATTCCATTGTATAAAAATACCACAATTTCTGTACCCATTCCTCCATTGATGGACATCTGGGTTGTTTCCAGGTTCCGGCTATTACAAATAAAGCTGCTATAAACGTGGTTAAAAAAAAAATGAAAGAACAGAAATGAAAAGCACAACATTGTAAAAAACTTCACATGCGTGTGTCCCGTTCAATTATTATAACAGGAAAAATAAAAGTGATATATCACACTTTACAGCACAGAAACAAGTTTCTAACACAAGAACAGAAACGCAAAGCACTACTTTGTAAAGTAAATCACATGTGTGTCGCTAGCTGAATTAGGAATATAGGAAAACTGAAAAGTGATGTATGGAACTGTACTGCAAAGAAACAAGTTTTCATCGAAAGAACAGAAACAAAAAGCACAACTTTGTAAACTAATTCACATGCGTGTCGCCTGTTCAATTATTATAACAGGAAAACAGAAAAGTGATATAACCCTAACCTTTACCTAACACTAACCCTACCCCCCTAACACTAACCCTGACGATAACCCTACCCCTAACCCTAAACGTAACTTGTTCCTACAAAGTACTAATTTGTAAACATAATTACATGTGTGTCGCTTGCTCAATTATGAATACAGGAAAACTGAAAAGTGATATATCACACTGTACAGCAGAGGAACAGGTTTCGAACGAAAGAACATAAAAGCAAAGCACTACATTGTAAACTAAATCACATGTGTGTTGCTCGCACAATTAGGAATACAGCAAAACTGAAAAGTGATATATCGAATTGTATGGCAAAAAAACAAGTTTTCAATGAAAGGACAGAAACAAAAAGCACAACTTTGTAAACTAATTCACATACGTGTTGCCCGTTCAATTATTATAACAGGAAAACTGAAAAGTGATATAACGCACTGGACAACACAGAAATAAGTTTCCAACAGAAGAACAGAAACGCAAAGCACTAATTTGTAAACTAAATCACATGTGTGTTTCTCCTTCAATTAGGAATAAAGGAAAACTGAAAAGTGATATATCGCACTGTACAGCACAGAATCAAGTTTCCATCTAAAGAACAGAAACGCAAAGCACAACTTAGTAAACTAATTCTCATATGTGTCGCATGTTCAATTATTATAAAAAGGAAAACTGAAAAGTCATATAACCCTCACCCTAACCCTAATCCTAATCCTAAACCTAACCATAAACCTAACCCCTAACCCCAACCCTAACCCTAAACATAACCCTAACACTAACCCTAACGCTACCTTGTTCCTAACAGGAACAAGTTTCCAACAAAAGAACATAAACGCAAAGCACTACTTTGGAAACTGAATCACATGTGTGTCACTCGCTCAATTAGGAATAAAGGAAACCTGAAAAGTGATATATCACACTGTACAGCACAGGAACAAGTTTCTAACGAAAGAACAGAAAAGCAAAGACTACTTTTAAATGGAATCACATGTGTGTCACTCGCTCAATTAGGAATACAGGTAAACTGAAAAGTGATATATCACACTGTACAGCACAGAGACAAGTTTCCAACAGAAGAACAGAAGCGCAAAGCACTACTTCGTAAACTAAGTCACATGTGTGTTGCTCGCTCAATCAGGAATACAGGAAAACTGAAAAGTGATATATCGCAGTGTACAGCACAGGAAGAAGTTTCCAACGGAAGAACAGAAAAGCAAAGCACTACTTTTAAATGGAATCACATGTGTGTTGCGTGTGCTCCACTAGGAATACAGGAAAACTGAAAAGTGTTATCTCGAACTGTCCTGCACAGAAACAAGTTTCCATCGAAAGAACAGAAATGCAAAGCACAACTTTGTAAACTAATTCACATATGTGTCGCCCGTTCAATTATTATAAAAGGAAAACTGAAAAGTGATATAAACCTAACCCTAACTCCCTAACACTAACCCTAACGATAACCCAAAACGCTAACCCTAACCGTAACCGTAACCCTAACCCTAACCCAAAAACCTAACCCTACACTAACCCTAACCCTAACCTTAACAATAAAGCTAACTTGTTCCTAACAGGAACAAGTTTCCAACGAAAGAACATAAACGCAAAGCACTACTTTGTAAACTAAATCACATGTGTATCACTTGCTCAATGAGGAATACAGGAAAACTGAAAAGCACTACATTTAAACAGAATCACACATGTGTGGCTCACTCAATTAGGAATACAGGAAAACTGAAAAGTTTCATCTCGCACTGTATGGCACAAAAGCACAGAAACAAGTTTCCATAGAAAGAACACGAAAAGAACACGCGAAAGCTGGTGACAGCTGAAGATGATATTTCCACAGATACACCTGCTACCACTTGAAGAGTCAAGGGCTGCAAGGATGACCACTAATTCTACTCGAGTGGATTCATCGCCCACAGATGGCTTATTACCCTGGGTTACTTCTGCCTTTTCTTACTTTAAGATTGGGTGGGGGTTGGAATGTTTGGTGCAGCACTAGGTTGGGGCTTAGTGTTTTTACTCTGGTTGTTCTGCAAACTCAATACCCAACATAAACGTGACTAGGTCGCGATCGCGCAAACACTTGTGGCCTTGAAACAAGGATCATCTCCCAAAATTTGGTTATCCATGTTAAAAAATTAAAACAGACTGTGACACTCAGTCGATGCACCTCAGGGGTTTTACCTATTGCCCTGAGTCGATGAGTGATCCAAGTCAATGTTGCCTTTGCCTAAGCGGCTATGGTACCTAGATAGGAGGATGACAGCCCTTGCACTCCCTGCAATTTTATTCCATTGCACGGGAATGGGTGTCACCTCCTTTTTTAATCTTCTCCCTTAGCCCCTGCACCCAGAGGACTTGTCTCCATTGCACCTGGTGGGGTAAGGAAGTAATCTAAAGCTCTTGATCGCTTACTCCCCAAAGAAGGAACTCGCTTGATCGAGCTTAGGGCTCTCTTGTGCCACGCTTATAGGCTTTAAGGCAGTTTTCATTTATTAAAACAAAAGGGGGATGTGGAGAGCTGAGACTCAGACGCCACTAGGTGGCGCTGACATTTTGCCCTCAAAACTGTAAAAAAAAAACCCTCCAGTACAGATGCACGGATTGCGCAAATTGCATAAGCAAGCTAAGCACACTGGGCCCAAGTCATCAGGCGGGGTAAAGCCAATCAGGGTATTGACAAGTCACTTAGGTGCGACCAGGGCTTATATAAACAGCGCCACTTCTAGGCCCTGGCGCTCTCCTCCCTCTCCTCATCCCCCTCTCTCTGCCCAGTGCTTGCCCACCCTGGCCACGGCCCGCGGGACGCCGCGGTGTCCATTGGCCAATGCGAGCGCCGCCCGCGCCCGCGAGGTGGCCGGCCCGCTCTACTCTCCTCCTTTCATCAATTGACTGTAATAAAGGCTTGTTGCGGAAGGACCCTTGTACCCGGGTGCGTTTCTGCTGGCGAGAAAATCACGCGGATTCCAACACCCTGACAGACCTGGCCCTGACCCTGACAGCCCTGGCCCTGGCCCTGACAGCCCTGGCCCTGGCCGTTTTAGCCCTGGCCCTGGCCATGACAGCCATGGCCCTGATCATGACAGCCCTGGCCCTGACTCTGACAGCCCTGGCCCTGGCAGCCCTGACCGTGGCCCTGATAGCCCTGACGGCCCTGACCCTGTCAGCACTTGCGGCCCTCTCCCTGGCCCTGGCCCTGGCCCTGGCAGCCCTGGCCCTGGCCCTTGACCCTTGACTCTAACCTTTGACCCACTAACCCTAACACCTAACCCTAACCCCTAACCCTAACCCTAACCCTGACAGCCCTGGCCCTGACCCTGACAGCCCTGGCCTTGGCCCTGACAGCCCTGGCCCTGACCCTGACCCTGGCCCTGACTGTTGACCCTAAACCTTGACCCCCTAACCCTAACCCTAACCCCTAAACCTAACCCTAGCCTTAGCCCCCTAGCCCTAGCCCGCTAGCCCACCCCCCTTGCCCTAGCCCCCTAGCCCAATCCCTAGCCCCTAGTCTATCCTCCTAGCGCCCTAGCCGCCTAGCACCCCTAGCCCTAGCCCCCTAGTCCTAGCCCTAGTCCTAGTCCCCTAGCACTAGACCCCTAGCCCCAGCCCTAGCACCCTAGCCCTAGCCCTAGCCCCCTAGCCCTAGCGCTAGCCCTAGCCCCAGCCCTAGCCCCCTAGGCCCCTAGTATCAAACCTAGCCCTAGCTCCCTAGCCCTATCCCATTAGCCCCATCCCTAGCCCCCTATCCCTAGCCCTAGCCCCCTAGTCCCCTAGACCACTAGCCCTAGCCCCCTAGCCATAGCCATAGCCGCCTAGCCCTAGTCCTAGTCCTAGCCCCAGCCCCAGCCCCAGCCCCTTTGCCCCTAGCCCTAGCCCCCTAGCCCTAGTCCCCTATCCCCCTAGCCCCAGCCCTAGCCTCCTAGCCCCCTAGCTGTAGACCTAGCCCCCTAGCCCCCTAGCTCCAGCCCTAGCCTCCAACCCCAGCCCCAGCCCTAGCCCGAGCCCTAACCCTAACCCTGACCCGGACCCTGACCCTGACCCTAACCCTAAACCAAACCCTAACTCTAACCCCCTAACCCTAACCCTAACCCTAACCACCTAACACTAACCCTAACCCTGACTTTAACCCCTAACCCTGACCCTAACCCCTAACCCTAAAACTAAACCCCCAAACCCTGACCCTGACCCTGACCCTGACCCCTGACCCTAACCCTAACCCTAACCCTAACCTAAACCTAACCCTAACCCTAACCCTAACCCCTAACCCCTAACCCCTAACCCTATCCCTAACCTTAACCCTGACAGCCCTGACCCTGACCCTGACAGCACTGACCCTGACCCTGACAGCCCTGGTCCTGACCCTGACAGCCCTGGCCCTGGCCCTGACACCCCTGGTCCTGGCCCTGGCAGCCCTGGTCCTGGCCCTGGCAGCCCTGGCCCTGGAACTGGCGGCCCTGATCCTGGCCCTGACCCTGACCCTTGCCCTGACCCTTGACCCTAACCCTTGACCCCTAACCATAACCATAACCCCTAACCCTAACCCTAGCCCTAGCCCCCTAGCTCTAGCCCGCTAGCCCAACTCCCTTGCCCTAGCCCCCTAGCCCTAGCCCTAGCCCCCTAGCCCTAGCCTCCTAGCCACCTAGCCCCCTAGCCCCCCCTAGCCCTAGCCCCCTATTCCTAGCCCTAGTCTTAGCCCCCTAGCACTATTCCCCTAGCCCCAGTCCAAGCCCCCTAGCACTAGCCATAGCCCCCTATCCCTAGCCCTAGCCGTAACCCCAGCCCTAGCCCACTAGCCCCATAGGCTCAGCCCTAGCCCTAGCCCCTAGTCCTATCCCCCTAGCCCCAGCCCTAGCCCCCTAGCCCTAGAACTAGCCCCCTATTCCCTAGACCCCAAGCCCTAGCCCCCTAGCCATAGCCCTAGCCCCCTAGCCCTAGTCCTAAACCTAGCCCATGCCCTAGCCTCCTAGCCCCTAGACCTAGACCCCTAGCCCTAGTCCCCTAGTCCCGTAGCCCCAGCCCTAGCCTCCTAACACCCTAGCCCTAGCACTAGCCCCCTAGCCCCCTAGCTCCAGCCCTAGCCTCCAGCCCCAGCCCCAGGCCCAGCCCTAGCCTTAGCCCTAACCCTAACCGTAACCCTGACCCTGAATCTGACCCTGACCCTAACCCTAACCCTAAACCTAACCCCCTCTCCCTAACCCCCCCTAACCCTGACCCTGACCCTGACCTGACCCTGAACCTGACCCCTAACCCTAACCCTAACCCTAAACCTAACCCTAACCCTAACCACCCTAACCCTAACCCTAACCCTAACCTTAACCCCTAACCCCTAACCCTAACCCTAACCTTAACCCTAACCCTAACCCCTAACCCCTAAACCCTGACCCTAATCCTAACCCTAACACTAACCCTAACCATAAACCTAACCCTAACACAAACTCCAACCCCAACCCCAACCCCAACCCTAACCCCAACCTAACCCTAACCCTAACACTAACCCTAACCCTCTAACCCTGACCCTAACCTCTAACACTAACACTAACCCTCTAACCCTAACCATAACCATAACCCTAACCCTAACCCTAACCCCTAAACCTAACACTAACCCTAAAACTCACCCTCTAACCCTAACCGTAACCCTCTAACCCTAACCCTAACTGAAATCCTAACCCTAACCCCAACCCTAACCCCTAACCCCTAACCCTAGCCCTAACCCTAAAATTAATTCAAATTTAGAATTGGCCAAGGAGTTTCATAAAAGTTTTCATGTTACAGCTGAGACATTGTGTCATCAATTTGACATACTAGAAAAGACGCTAGAGATATTGTTACCCAATGTCAAAATTGTTGTCAGTTCTTACCTATGCCTCATGTTGGGATTAATCCCAGAGGAATCCGTCCACTACAAGTGTGGCAGATGGATGTTACTCACATTTCATTGTTTGGTAAACTTCAATATTTGCATGTTTCTGTTGATACTTGCTCTGGAGTTGTGTTTGCTTCTCCCCTGACTGGAGAAAAGGCAGCCCATGTTATTCAATATTGCCTAGAGTCATGGAGTGCCTGGGGAAAGCCCAAAATTCTAAAAACTGCCAATGGGCCGGCCTATACTTCTCAAAAATTTGGACAGTTTTGTCATCCAATAAAAGTGACCCATCTAACGGGTCTCCCATATAACCCTCAAAGTCAGGGTATTATTAAACATGCTGACCGCACCCTAAAATGCTACTTAATAAAACAAAAGGGAGAGTCCAGGAGGCTCTGCCCTCAGTGCCACGAGTGACCGTTTCCTTGGCACTCTTCACACTCAATTTTTTGAATTTGGACAGTCAAGGCCATTTGGCGGCTGATCGCCACTGCTTAGGGCCTAATAGGCCCAAGGAAATGATCAAATGGAAGGATGTCTTAACTGGTCAATGATTCTATCTTAATAAGATCCAGGGGAGCTGTCTGTGTTTTCCCACAGGAAGAAAACAATCCATTCTGGGTACCGTAGCGCCTCACGTGAAAGCTGGTGACAGCTGAAGATGATCTTTCCACAGATACACCTGCTACCACTTGAAGAGTCAAGGGCGGCGGGGATGACCACTAATTCTACTCGAGTGGATTCATCGCCCACAGATGGCTTATTACCCTGGGTTACTTCTGCCTTTTCTTACTTTAAGATTGGGTGGGGGTTGGAATGATTGGTGTAGCACTAGGTTGGGGCTTAGTGTTTTTACTCTGGTTGTTCTGCAAACTCAATACCCAACATAAACGTGACTAGGTCGCGATCGCGCAAACACTTGTGGCCTTGAAACAAGGATCATCTCCCAAAATTTGGTTATCCATGTTAAAAAATTAAAACAGACAGTGACACTCAGTTGATGCACCTCAGGGGTTTTACCCATTGCCCTGAGTCGATGAGTGATCCAAGTCAATGTTGCCTTTGCCTAAGCGGCTATGGTACCTAGATAGGAGGATGACAGCCCTTGCACTCCCTGCAATTTTATTCCATTGCACGGGAATGGGTGTCACCTCCTTTTTTAATCTTCTCCCTTAGCCCCTGCACCCAGAAGACTTGTCTCCATTGCACCTGGTGGGGTAAGGAATTAATCTAAAGCTCTTGATCGCTTACTCCCCAAAGAAGGAGCTCGCTTGATCGAGCTTAGGGCTCTCTTGTGCCACGCTTAAAGGCTTTAAGGCAGTTTTCATTTATTTAAACAAAAGGGGGATGTGGAGAGCTGAGACTCAGTTGCCACTAGGTGGCGCTGACATTTTGCCCTCAAAACTGTAAAAAAAAAAAATCTCCAGTACGCATGCGCGGGTTGCGCAAATTGCCTAAGCAAGCTAAGCAAGCTGGGCCCGAGTCATCAGGCGGGTTAAAGAGTGAGCAGGCAATCAGGGTATTGACAAGTCACTTAGGTGCGACCAGGGCTTATATAAACAGTGCCACTTCTGGGCCCTGGCGCTTCTCTCCCTCTCCTCCTCCCCCCTCCCCCCCTCCCTGCCAAGGCCATGGCCAGCGTGGCCCTATGTCCTTTGGCCAATGCGAAGCCGCCGCCTCTCGCCCCCACTCTCCTCTCCTCCTTTCATTGATGGACTGTAATAAAGGCTTGTTGCGGAAGGACCCTTGTGCTCGCGTGTGTTTCTGCCGGCGAGAGAGTCAGGAGGCTTCCAATACCCTGACAGACCTGGCCCTGACCCAGACAGTCCTGGCCCTGGCCCTGACAGCCCTGGCCCTGGCCCTGACAGCCCTGGCACTGGCCCTGACAGCCCTGGCCCTGGCCCTGGCGCTTGACCCTTGACCCTAACCTTTTACCCCCTAACCATACCCCTTAACCCTAACCCCTAACCCCTAACCCTAACCCTAACCCTGACAGCCCTGACCCTGACCTTGTCAGCATTGACCCTAACCCTGACAGCCTCTGCCTTGGCCCTGACAGCCCTGGCTCTGGCCCTGATAGCCCTGGCCCTGGCAGCCCTGGCCCTGGCCCTGATAGCCCTGACGGCCCTGGCCCTGGCAGCCCTTGCGGCCCTCTCCCTGGCCCTGACCCTGTCCCTGGCAGCCCTGTCCCTGGCACTGGTGCTTGACCCTTGACCCTAACCTTTTACCCCCTAACCCTACCCCTTAACCCTAACCCCTAGCCCCTAACCCTAACCCTAACCCTGACAGCCCTGACCCTGACCTTGTCAGCATTGACCCTGACCCTGATAGCCCTGGCCCTGGCCCTGGCCCTGTCAGCCCTGGTCCTGGCCCTTTCAGCCCTTACCCTGGCCCTGGTGGCCCTGGTCCTGGCTCTGACCCTGACGCTGGCCCTGACCCTTGACCCTAACCCTTGACCCCTAACCATAACCCTAACCCCTAACCCTAACCCTAGACCTAGCCCCCTATCCCTAGCCCGCTAGCCCAACCCCCTTGCCCTAGCCCCCTAGCCCTAGCCTCCTAGCCACCTAGCCCCCTTGCCCCCCTAGCCCTAGCCCCCTAGTCCTAGCCCTAGTCCTAGCCCCCTAGCACTATTCCCCTAGCCCCAGCCCAAGCCCCCTAGCACTAGCCCTAGCCCCCTATCCCTAGCCCTAGCCCTAACCCCAGCCATAGCCCACTAGCCTCCTAGGTTCAGCCCTAGCCCTAGCCCCCCTAGCCCTAGCCCCGTAGCCCCAGCCCTAGCCCCCTAGCCCTAGCCCTAGCCACCTAGTCCCCTAGCCCCCTAGAACTAGCCCACTAGCCATAGCCCTATCACCCTAGCCCTATTCCTAGTCCTAGCCCCAGCCCTAGCCCCCTAGCCCCTAGCCCTAGACCCCTAGCCCTAGTCCCCTAGCCCCCTAGCCCCAGCCCTAGCCTCCTAGCACCCTAGCCCTAGCCCTAGCCCCCTAGCCACCTATCTCCAGCCCTAGCCACCAGCCCCAGCCTCAGCCCCAGCCCTAGCTCTAGCCCTAGCCCTAACCCTAAACCTGACCCTGAATCTGACCCTGATGCTTACTGTAACCCAAAACCTAACCCTAACCCCCTAACCCTAACCCTGACTTTAACCGCTAACCCTGACCCTAACCCCTAACCCTAACCCTAACCCCGCCTAACCCTGACCCTGACCCTGACCTTGACCCCTAAACCTTACCCTAACCCTAAACCTAACACTAACCCCTAACCCTAACCCCCCTAACCCTAACCCTAACCCTAACACCTAACTCCTAACCCTAACCCCTAACCCTAACCCTAACCCTAACCCCCTAACCCTAACCCTAACCCTGACTTTAACCCCTAACCCTGACCCTAACCCCTAACCCTAACCTAACCCACCCTAAACCTGACGCTGACCCTGAACCTGACCTGACCCTGACCCCTAACCCTAACCCTAACCCTAAACCTAACCTAACCTAACCCTAACACTAACCCCTAACCCTAACCCTAACCCTAACCCTAACCCCCCTAACACCTAACCCTAACCCTAACACGAACCTTAACCCTAACCCTAACTCCTAACCCCTGACCCTAATCCTAAACCTAAACCTAACCCTAACACTAATCCTAACCGTAAACCTAACCCTAACCCAAACCCCAACAGCAACCCCAACCCCAAGCCTAACCCCAACCCTAACCCTAACCCTAACCCTCTAACCCTAACCCTAACCCTCTAACCCTAACACTAACCCTAACCCTAAGCCCTAACCCTTAACCCTAACCCCCACAAACCCTAACCCTAACCATAACCCTAACTTGTTCCAACGAAAGAACAGAAAAGCAAAGCACTACTTTTAAACGGAATCACATGTGTGTTGCTCGCTCAATTAGGAATACAGGAAAACTGAAAATGTTATCTCCCATATAACCCTCAAAGTCAGGGTATTATTAACCATGCTCACCGCACCCTAAAATCCTACTTAATAAATCAAAAGGGAGAGTCCAGGAGGCTCTGCCCTCAGTGCCACGAGTGACTGTTTCCTTGGCACTCTTCACACTCTATTTTTTGAATTTGGACAGTCAAGGCCATTCGGCGGCTGATCGCCACAGCATAGGGCCTAATAGGCCCAAGGAAATGATCAAATGGAAGGATGTCTTAACTGGTCAATGGAAAGGCCCGGATCCTATCTTAATAAGATCCAGGGGAGCTGTCTGTGTTTTCCCACAAGAAGAAAACAATCCATTCTGGGTACCGGAGCGCCTCACGTGAAAGCTGGTGACAGCTGAAGATGATCTTTCAACAGATACACCTGCTACCACTTGAAGAGTCAAGGGAGGCGAGGATGACCACTAATTCTACTCGAGTGGATTCATCGCCCACAGATGGCTTATTACCCTGGGTTTCTTCTGCCTTTTCTTACTTTAAGATTGGGTGGGGGTTGGAATGTTTAGTGCAGCACTATGTTGTGGCTTAGTGTTTTTACTCTGGTGGTTCTGCAAACTCAATACCCAATATAAAGGTAACTAGGTCGCGATCGCACAAACACTTGTGGCCTTGAAACAAGGATCATCTCCCAAAATTTGGTTATCCATGTTAAAAAATTAAAACAGACTGTGACACTCAGTCAATGCACCTCAGGGGTTTTACCCATTGCCCTGAGTCGATGAGTGATCCAAGTCAATGTTGCCTTTGCCTAAGCGGCTATGGTACCTAGATAGGAGGATGACAGCCCTTGCACTCCCTGCAATTTTATTCCATTGCACGGGAATGGGTGTCACCTCCTTTTTTAATCTTCTCCCTTAGCCCCTGCACCCAGAGGACTTGTCTCCATTGCACCTGGTGGGGTAAGGAAGTCATCTAAAGCTCTTGATCGCTTACTCCCCAAAGAAGGAACTCGCTTGATCGAGCTTAGGGCTCTCTTGTGCCAAGCTTATAGGCTTTAAGGCAGTTTTCATTTATTAAAACAAAAGGGGGATGTGGAGAGCTGAGACTCAGACGCCACTAGGTGGCGCTGACATTTTGCCCTCAAAACTGTAAAAAAAAAACCCTCCAGTACACATGCACGGATTGCGCAAATTGCGTAAGCACGCTAAGCACGCTGGGCCCAAGTCATCAGGCGGGGTAAAGCCAATCAGGGTATTGACAAGTCACTTAGGTGCGACTAGGGCTTATATAAACAGCGCCACTTCTGGGCCCTGGCGCTCTCCTCCCTCTCCTCCTCCCCCTCTCCCCGCCCGAGTCTTGCCCGCCCTGGCCACGGCCCACGGGACGCCAAGGTGTCCGTCTGCCAATGCGAGCGCTGCCCGTGCCCGCGAGGTGGCCTGGCCTGCTCTCCTCTCCTCGTTTAATCGATTGACTGTAATAAAGGCTTGTTGCGAAGGACCCTTGTGCCAGAGTGCGTTTATGCCGGCGAGACGAATCACGCGGCTTCCAACACCCTGACAGCCCTGGCCCTGAACCTGACAGCCCTGGCCCTGGCCCTGACAGCCCTGGCACTGGCCCTGATAGCCCTGGCCCTGATCCTGAAAGACCTGGCCCTGACTCTGACAGCCCTTGCCCTGGCAGTCCTGGACCTGGCCCTGATAGCCCTGACGGCCCTGGCCCTGGCAGCCCTTGAGGCCCTCTCCTTGGCCCTGGCCCTGACCCTGGCAGACCTGGCCCTGGCCCTGGCCCTTGACCCTTGACCCTAAACTTTGAACCCCTAACCCTAACCCTAACCCTAACCCCTAACCCCTAACCCCTAACCCTAACCCTAACCTTGACAGCCCTGACCCTGACCCTGACAGCACTGACCCTGACCCTGACAGCCCTGGCCCTGACCCTGACAGCCCTGGCTCAGGCCCTGACAGCCCTGGCCCTGGCCCTGGCAGCCCTAGTCCTGACCCTGGCAGCCCTGGAACTGGCCCTGGCAGCCCTGGTGCTGGCCCTGACCCTGACCCTGACCCTGACCCTGCACTCACCCTTGACCCTAACCCTTGACCCCCGAACCCTAACCCTAACCCCAAACCCTAACCCTAGCCCTAGCCACCTAGCCCTAGCCTGCAAGCCCAACCCCCTTCCCTAGCCCCCTAGCCCTAGCCCTAGCACCCTAGCCCAAGCCCCCTAGCCCCCTAGCACGCTAGCCCCCCATTCCCTAGCCCCCTAGTCCTCGCCCTTGTCCTAGCCCCCAAGCACTAGCTCCCTAGCCCCAGCCCCAGCCCACTAGCCCCAGCTCTAGCCCCCTAGCCCCCTAGCCTCAGCCTTAGCCCTAGCCACCTAGCCCTATCCCCCCCCAGCCCCAGCCCTGGCCCCCCCTAGCCCTAGCCGTAGCCCCTAGTCCCCTAGCCCCCTAGCCCTAGCCCTAGCCCCCTAGCCCTAGCCTCCTAGCCCCCTATCACCCTAGCCACCCTAGCCCTAGCCCCCTAGTCCTAGCACTAGTCCTAGCCCCCTAGCACTAGCCCCTTAGCCCCAGCCCTAGCCCCCTAGCCCTAGCACTAGCCCCCTAGCCCTAGTCCTAGCCCTAGCCCCATCCCTAGCCCCTAAGCCCCCTAGCCTCAGCCCTAGCCCTAGCCCCCTAGCCCTATCCTCCTAGCCCCAGCCCTAGCCCCCTAGCCCTAGCCCCCAGTCCCCTAGCCCCCTAGTCCTAGCCCCCTAGCCCTAGCCCTAGCTCCCTAGCCCTAGTCCTAGTCCTAGCCCCAGCCCTAGCCCCCTAGCCCCTAGCCCTAGCCTCCTAGCCCTAGCCACCTAGCCCTCTAGCTCCAGCCTTAGCCTCCAGCCAAAGCCCCAGCCCCAGCCCCAGCCCCAGCCCCAGCCCCAACCCTAGCCCTAGCCCTAACCCTAACCCTGACCCTGAACCTGACCCTGACAATTACCCTAACCCTAACACTAACCACCTAACCCTAACCCAAACACTACCACCCTAACCCTAACCCTTACCCTAACCCTAACCCCCTATCCCTAACCCTAAACCTAACCCTAACCCCCTAACCCTAACCCTAACCACCCCTAACACTAAACCTGACCCTGACCCTGACCCTGACCACTAACACTAACCCTAACACTCCTAACCCTAACTCTAACCCCTAACCCCTAACCCTTACCCTATCCCTAACCCTAACCCTAACCCCTAACCCCTAACCATAACCCTCACACTGGCAGCCCTGACCCTGACCCTGACAGCACTGACCCTGACCCTGAAAGCCCTGGCCCTGACCCTGACAGCCCTGGCCCTGGCCCTGTCAGCCCTGGCCCTGGCCCTGGCAGCCCTGTTCCTGGCCCTGGCACGCCTGGCCCTGGCCCTGGCGGCCCTGGTCCTGGCCCTGACCCTGACCCTGGCCCAGACCATTGGCACTAACCCTTGACCCCCTAACCCTAACCCTAACCACTAACCCTAACCTTAGCCCTAGCACCCTAGCCCTACCCCGCTAGCCCAACCCCCTTGCCCTAGCCCCCTAGCCCTAGCCCTAGCCCCCTCGCCCTAGCCTCCTAGGCCCTAGCTCCCTAGGCCCCCGAGCCCTAGCTCCCTAGTACTAGCCCTAGTCCAAGCCCCCTAGCACTAGCCGCCTAGCCCCAGCCCTAGACCATAGTCCTAGCCCTAGCCCCCTAGACCTAGCCCTAGCCCTAGCCCAAGCCCTAGCCCCCTAGCACCCTAGCCTCAGCCCTAGCCCTAGCCCCCTAGCCCTAGCCCCCTAGCCCCAGACTTGGCCCCCTAGCCCTAGCCCTACCCCTCTAGTTCCCTAGCCCACTAGCCCTAGCCCCCTATCTTAGCCCTAGCCCCCTAGCCCTAGTCCTAGTAATAGCCCCAGGCCTAGCACCCTAGCCCCTAACCATACCCCCTAGCCCTAGCCCTCTAGCCCCCTAGCCCCAGCCCTAACCTCCTAGACCCCTAGCCCTAGCCCTAGCCCCGTAGCCCTAGTCCTAGTCCTAGCCCCAGCCCTAGCCCCCTAGCTCCTAGCCCTAGGCCCCTAGCCCTAGCCCCCTAGCCCCCTAGCCCCAGCCCTAGCCTCCTAGGCCCCCTAGCACTACACCTAGCCCCCCCAAACCCCCTAGCTCCAGCCCTAGCCTCCAGCCCCAACCCCAGCCCCAGCCACAGCCTTAGCCCTAGCCCTAACCCTAACCCTGACTCTGACCCTGACCCTGACCCTAACACTAACCCTAACACTAACCCCTAACCCTAACCCTAACCCCCTAACCCTAACCCTAACACTAACCCTAACCCCCTAAACCTAACCCTAAACCTAACCCTAATCCCCTAACCCTAACCCTAACCCTGATTTTAACCCCTAACCCTAAACCTAACCCTAAAAACTAATCCTAACCCTAACCCCCCTAACCCTGACCCTGATCCTGACCCTCACCCTGACCCAGACCCCTAACCCTAACCCTAACCTCCCTAACCCTAACCCTAACCCCTAACACTAACCTAACTAACTAAACCTAACCTAACCCTAACCCTAACCTAAACCCAAACCCTAACCCCTAACCCTAACCCTAACCCTAACCCTAACCTCCTAACCCTAAACCTAACCCTAACCTTAACCCTAATCCTAACCCTAACCCTAATCCCCTAACCCTAAACCTAACCCTAACCCCTAACCCTAACCCTAACTCTGACTTTAACCCCTAACCCTAACCCTAACCCCTAACCCTAACCCCCTAACCCTAACCCCCCTAACCCTAACCCTGACCCTGACACTGACTCTGACCCTGACCCCTAACACTAACACTAACCAGTGAATCAGTAATCCCTTTATCCCTAACCCTATCCCTAACCTTAACCTGGCCCTAACCCCTAACCCCTAACCCTAACCCTAACCCTAACCCTAAACCCTAACCCTAACCCTAACCCTGACCCTAACCATAATCCTGGCCCTAACCCTAACCCCAACCCCAACCCTATTCCCAACCCTAACCCTAACCCTTACCTGACCCTAACCCTAACCCCTAACTCTAACCCTAACCCCAACCCCAACCCCAACCCCAAGCCTATTCCCAGCCTAACCCTAACCCTTACCTAACCTAAACCTAAGCCCTAACCCTAACCCTAACCTAACCCCAACCCCAACCCCAACCCCAACCCCAACCCTAACCCTAACACTCTAAACCTAACCATAACCCTAACCCTAGCCCTAACCCCTAACCCCTAACCCTACCCCCCAAACCCTAACCCTAACCATAACCATAACCATAACCCTCTAACCCTAAACCTAACCCGCTAACCCTAACCCTAACCCAAACCCTAAACCTAACCACTTACCCCTAACCCTAACCCTGACAGCCCTGACCCTGACTGTGACAGCACTGAAACTGACCCTGACAGCCCTGGCCCTGACCCTGACAGCCCTGGCCCTGGCCCTGACAGCCCTGGCCCTGGCGGCCCTGGTCCTGGCCTTGACCCCGGCCCTGGCCCTGGCCCTTGACCCTAACCATTGACCCCCTAACCCTAACCCTTACCCCTTACCTAACGCTAGCCCTAGCCCGCTAACCTTAGCCCCCTTGCCCTAGCCCCCTAGCCCTAGCCCTAGCCCCCTAGCCCTAGCCTCCTAGCCCCCTATCCCCCTAGCCGCCCTAGCCCAAGCCCCCTAGTCCTAGCCCTAGTCCTAGCCCCCTAGCACTAAGCCCCTAGCACCAGCCCTACCCCTAGCCCAAGCCCTAGCCCCCTAGCCCTAGCCCTAACCCTAGGCCCAGCCCTAGACCCCTAGCCCCCTAGCCTCAGCCCTAGCCCTAGCCCTGTAGCCACATCCCCCTAGCCCCAGACCTAGCACCCTAGCCCTAGCCCTAGCCCTAACCCCCTAGTCCCCTATCCCCCTAGGCCTAGGCACCTAGCCCTAGCCCTAGCCCCCTAGCCCTAGTCCTAGTCCTAGCCCCATAGCCCCCTAGCCCCAGCCCTAGCCTCATAGCCCCCTAGCCCTAGCCCCCTAGCCCACTAGCTCCAGCCCTAACCTCCAGCCCCAGCTCCAGCCCCAGCCCTAGCCCTAGCCCTAAACCTGATCCTGACCCTGACCCTGACCCTAACTCTAACCCCTAACCCTAACCCTAACCCTAACCCTAACCCCTAACCCTAACCCTAATCCTAACCCTAACCCTAACCCTAACCCTAACCCCCGAACCCTAACCCTAACCCTGACTTTAACTCCTAACCCTAACCCTAACCCTAATCCCTAACCCTAACCCTAACCCCCATTAACCCTAACCCTGACCCTGACCCGATCCTGACCCTGAACCTAACCCCTAACCCTAACCTAACCTAACCCCAACCCTCTAACCTAACCTAACCCTAAACCCTAACACTAACCTAACCCTAACACTAACACTAACCCTAACCCTAACCATCTAAACCTAACCTTAACCTAACCCTAAGCGTAACCCTACCTAAACCCTAACCCTAACCTAACCTAACACTAACTTATTCCTAACAGGAAAAATTTTCCAACGAAGGAACATAAACGCAAAGCACTACTTTGTAAACTAAATCACATGTGTGTCACTCGCTCAATTAGGAATACAGGAAAACTGAAAAATGATATATCACATTGTACAGCACAGGAACAAATTTCCAACAGAAGAAAAGAAACGCAAAGCAAGACTTTGTAAACTAGATCACATGTTTGTGGCTCGCTCAATTAGGACTACAGGAAAACTGAAAAGTGATATATCAAACTTTACAGCAAAGAAACAATTTTTCATTGAAAGAACAGAAACGCAAAGCACAACTTTGTAAACTAATTCACATATGTGTCGCTTGTTCAATTATTTTAACAGGAAAACTGAAAAGTGATATAACCCTAACCCTAACCCTAACCCTAACTCTAACACTAACCCTAATCCTAACCCTAACCCGTAAACCTAACCCTACCCCAACCCTACCCTAACCCTAAACTTAACCCTTACCATAACCCTAACTTGTTCCTAACAAGTTTCCAACTAAAGAATATAAACGTAAAGCACTAGTTTGTAAACTAAATCACATGTGTGTCACTCGCTCAATTAGGAGTACAGGAAAGCTGAAAAGTGATATATCGAACTTTACAGCAAAGAAACAAGTTTTCATCGAAAGAACAGAAACGCAAAGCACAACTTTGAAACTAATTCACATACGTGTCGCCTGTTCAATTATTATAACAGGAAAACTGAAAAGTGATATAACCCTAACCCTAACCCTAACCCCCTAACCCTAACCCTAACCCTAACCCTTACCTAACCCTAACTTGTTCCTAACAAGAACAAGTTTCCAACGAAAGAACATAAATGCAAAGCACTTCTTTGTAAACTAAATTACATGTGTGCCACTCGCTAAATTAGGAATACAGGAAAACTTAAAAGTGATATAATGCACTGTACACCACAGGAACAAGTTTCGAACAAAAGAACTGAAAAGCACAGCACTACATTTAAACGGAATCACATGTGTGTCGCTCGCTCCATTAGGAATACAGGAAAACTGAAAAGTGTTATCTCGCACTGTAGGGCACAGAAACAAGTTTAAATTGGGAAGAAGAGAAACACAAAGCACAACTTTGTAAACTAATTCACATACGTGTCGCCCGTTCAATTATTTTAACAGGAAAACTGAAAAGTGATATATCAAATGTACAGCACAGGAACACGTTTCCATCAAAAGAACAGAAACGCAAAGCACAACTTTGTAAACTAATTCACATACGTGTCGCCCGTTCAATTATTATAACAGGAAAACTCAAAAGTGATATATCACACTGTACAGCACATAAACAAGTTTCCAACAGAAGAACAGAAACGCAAAACACTACTTTCTAAACTAAATCACATGTGTGTCGCTCACTCAATTAGGAATACAGGGAAACTGAAAAGCGATATATGGAAATTATGGCAAAGAAACAAGTTTTCATCAAAAGAACAGAAACGCAAAGCACAACTTTGTAAACTAATTCACATACGTGTCGCCCGTTCAATTATCATAACAGTAAAACTGAAAAGTGATATATCACACTGTACAGCACAGGAACAAGTTTCCAACAGAAGAACAGAAACGCAAAGCACTACTTTGTAAACTAAATCACATGTTTGTCGCTCACTCAATTAGGAATAAAGGGAAACGGAAAAGCGAAAAATCGAAATGTACGGCAAAGAAACAAGTTTTCTTCGAAAGAACAGAAATGCAAAGCACAACTTTGTAAACTAATTCACATTCGTTTCGCCTGTTCAATTATTATAACAGGAAAACTGAAAAGTGTTATAACCCTAACCCTAACCCTAAGCCCCTAACCCTAACCCTAACCCTAACCCTAACCCTCCCACTTTAGAGCACAGAAAGTAGTTCCCAATGAAAGTACAGAAACGCAAAGCACAACATTCGAAACTAAATCACATGTGTGTCACCCGTTCAATTAGGAATACATGAAAACTGAAAAGTGATATCTCCCACTGTAGTGCATAGAAACGAGTTTCCAACAAAAGAATAGAAAGGTAAAGGACAACTTTTTAAACTAAATCACATTTGTGTCGCCCACTCAATTAGGAATACAGGAAAACTGAATAGTGATATCTCCCACTTGAGAGCACAGAAAGAAGTTTCCAATGAAAGAACAGAAACGCAAAGCACAACTTTGGTAAATAAATCACATGTGTGTCGCCAGTTCAATTAGGATTACATGAAAACTGAAAAATGATATCTCGCACTGTACCTCAAAGAAACAAGTTTACAACGAAAGAACAGAAATGTAAAGCACAACTTTGTAAACTAATTAACATGTGTGTCGCCTGTACACTTAGGAATACGGGAAAACTGAAAAGTGATATCTCCCACTTTAGAGCAAAGAAAGAAGTTTCCAATGAAAGAACAGAAAGGCTAAGCACAACTTTGGAAACTAAATCACATGTGTGTCGCCCATTGACTTAGGAATACAGGAAAACTGAAAATTGATATCTCCCACTGTAGTGCACAGAAAGAAGTTTGCAATGAATGAACAGAAAAGCAAAGCACAACATTGGAAACTAAATCACATGTGTGTCACCTGTTCAATTAGGAATCCAGGAAAACTGAAGAGTGATATCTCGCATTGTACCTCAGAGAAACAAGTTTCCAATGAAAGAAAAGGAATATAAAGCACAACTTTGCAAACTACTTAACACATGTGTCGCCCGCTCAATTAGGAATAAAGGAAAACTGAAAAGTGATATCTCCCACTGTAGTGCACAGAAAGATGATTCCAAAAAAGAACAGAAATGTAAATCACAAGTTTGTAAACTAAGTAACATGTATGTAGCCCGTTCAATTAGAAATACAAGAAAACTGAAAAGTGATATCTCCCACTGTAGTGCACAGAAAGAAGTTTCCAACAAAAGAACACAAATGTAAAGCACAATTTTGTAAACTAGGTAACATGTGTGTCGTCCGTTCAATTAGGAATACAGGAAAACTGACAAGTGATATCTCCCACTGTAGTGCACAGAAAGAAGTTTCCAACAAAAGAACACAAATGTAAAGCACAATTTTGTAAACTAGGTAACATGTGTGTCGTCCGTTCAATTAGGAATACAGGAAAACTAAAAAGTGATATCTCCCACTTTAGAGCACAGAAAGAAGTTTCCAATGAAAGAACATAAACACAAAGCAGAGCTTTGGAAAATAAATCACATCTGTGTCACCCGTTCATTAGGAATACAGGAAAACTGAAAAGTGATATCTCGCACTGTACCTCACAGAAACAAGTTTCCCACAAAAGAACAGAAAGGCAAAGCACAACTTTGTAAACTAAGTAACATGTGTGTCACCTGCACAATTAGGAATACAGTAAAACTGAAAAGTTATATCTCGCACTGTACCTCACAGAAACAAGTTTCCAATGAAAGAACAGAAATGTAAAGCACAACTTTGTATGCTCAGTAACATGTGTATAGCCCTCTCAATTAGGAATACAGTAAAACTGAAAAGTTATATCTCCACAGTAGTGCACAGAAACAAGTTTCCAACAAAAGAATAGAACGGCAAAGCAAAACTTTGTAAACTAAATCACATTTCTGTCGCCCATTCCATTAGGAATACAGAAAAACTGAAACGTGAGATATCCCACTTGAGAGCACAGAAAGAAATTTCCAACGAAAGTACAGAAATGTAAAGAACAACTTTGTAAACTAAGTAACATGTGTGTCGCCTGCACTATTAGGAATACAGGAAAACTGAAAAGTGATATCTCCCACTTTAGAGCAGAGAAAGAAGTTTCAATAAAAACAGAAACGCATAAAGCACAACTTTGGAAACTAAATCACATGTGTGTCACCCGTTCAATTAGGAATACAGGAAAACTGAAAAGTGATATCTCGCATTGTACCTCACACTAACAAGTTTCCAACGAAAGAACAGAAATGTAAAGCACAACTTTGTAAACTATGTAACCTGTGTGTCCCCTGCACAATTAGGAATACAAGAAAACTGAAAAGTGATATCTTCCACTTTAGAGCACAGAAAGAAGTTTGCAATGAATGAACAGAAAAGCAAAGCACAACATTGGAAACTAAATCACATGTGTGTCACCTGTTCAATTAGGAATCCAGGAAAACTGAAAAGTGATATCTCCCACTGTAGTGCACAGAAAGATGATTCCAAAAAAAGAACAGAAATGTAAATCACAAGTTTGTAAACGAAGTAACATGTATGTAGGCCGTTCAAATAGAAATACAAGAAAACTGAAAAGTGATATCTCCCACTGTAGTGCATAGAAACAAGTTTCCAACAAAAGAATAGAAAGGCAAAGCACAACTTTTTAAAATAAATCACATTTGTGTCGTCCGCTCAATTAGGAATACAGGAAAACTGAAAAGTGATATCTCCCACTTTAGAGCAGAGAAAGAATTTTCCAATGAAAGAACAGAAATGCAAAGCACAACTTTGGAAAATAAATCAAATGTGTGTCGCCCATTCAAATAGGAATACAGGAAAACTGAAAAGTGATATATTGCACTGTACCTCACAGAAACAAGTTTCCAATGAAAGAACAGAAATGTAAAGCACAACTTTGTAAACTAAGTAACATGTGTGTCACCTGCTCAATTAGGAATATAGGAAAACTGAAAAGTGATATCTTCCACTTTGGAGTACAGGAAGAAGTTTCCAATGTAAGAAGAGAAAGGTAAAGCACAACTTTGGAAACAAAATCACATGTGTGTTTCTCGTTCATTAGGAATACAGGAAAACTGAAAAGTGATATATCGCATCATACAGCACAGGAAAATGATTCCAACGAAAGAACAGAAAAGCAAAATACTACTTTTAAAAGGAATCACATGTGTGTCGCTTGCTCAATTAGGAATACAGGAAAACTGAAAAGTGTAATCTGGCACTGTACGGCACAGAAACAAGTTTCCATCGAAAGAACAGAAACGCAAAGCACAACTTTGGAAACTAATTCACATAAGTGTTTCCGTTCAATTATGATAAAAGGAAAACTAAAGAGTGATATATCACACTGTACAGCACAGAAAAAGTTTCCAACAGATGAACAGTAACACAAAGCACTTCTTTGTAAACGAAATCACATGTGTGTCGCTAGCTCAATTAGGAATACAGGAAATCTGAAAAGTGATATATTGAAATGTACGGCAAAGAAACAAGTTTTCATCGAAAGAACAGAAACACAAAGAACAACTTTGCAAACTAATTCACGTAAGTGTCGACTGTTCAATTATTATAACAGGAAAACTGAAAAGTGATATAACCCTAACCATAACCCTAACCCCCTAACCCTAACCTAACCTAACCTAACCCTTACCTAACCTAACTTGTTCCTAACAAGAACAAGTTTCCAACGAAAGAACATAAATGCAAAGCACTTCTTTGTAAACTAAATTACATGTGTGCCACTCGCTAAATTAGGAATACAGGAAAACTTAAAAGTGATATAATGCACTGTACACCACAGGAACAAGTTTCGAACAAAAGAACTGAAAAGCACAGCACTACATTTAAACGGAATCACATGTGTGTCGCTCGCTCCATTAGGAATACAGGAAAACTGAAAAGTGTTATCTCGCACTGTACGGCACAGAAACAAGTTTAAATTGGGAAGAAGAGAAACACAAAGCACAACTTTGTAAACTAATTCACATACGTGTCGCCCGTTCAATTATTTTAACAGGAAAACTGAAAAGTGATATATCGAAATGTACAGCACAGGAACACGTTTCCATCAAAAGAACAGAAACGCAAAGCACAACTTTGTAAACTAATTCACATACGTGTCGCCCGTTCAATTATTATAACAGGAAAACTCAAAAGTGATATATCACACTGTACAGCACATAAACAAGTTTCCAACAGAAGAACAGAAACGCAAAACACTACTTTCTAAACTAAATCACATGTGTGTCGCTCACTCAATTAGGAATACAGGGAAACTGAAAAGCGATATATGGAAATTATGGCAAAGAAACAAGTTTTCATCAAAAGAACAGAAACGCAAAGCACAACTTTGTAAACTAATTCACATACGTGTCGCCCGTTCAATTATCATAACACTAAAACTGAAAAGTGATATATCACACTGTACAGCACAGGAACAAGTTTCCAACAGAAGAACAGAAACATAAAGCACTACTTTGTAAACTAAATCACATGTTTGTCGCTCACTCAATTAGGAATAAAGGGAAACGGAAAAGCGAAAAATCGAAATGTACAGCAAAGAAACAAGTTTTCATCGAAAGAACAGAAATGCAAAGCACAAATTTGTAAACTAATTCACATTCGTTTCGCCTGTTCAATTATTATAACAGGAAAACTGAAAAGTGTTATAACCCTAACCCTAACCTAAAGCCCCTAACCCCTAACCCTAACCCTAACCCTAACCCTAACCCTCACCCTAACCCTACCTAACACTAACCCTCACCCTAACCTAACAATAACCCTAACCCTAACCCTAACCCTAACCTAACTTGTTCCTAAGGAAAGAACAGAAACGCAAAGCACTACTTTGTAAACTAAATCACATGTGTGCCACTCGCTTAATTAGGAATACAGGAAAACTGAAAAGTGATATAACGCACTATACAGCACAGGAACAAGTTCGAACAAAAGAACAGAAAAGCAAAGCACTACTTTTAAACAGAATCACATGTGTGTCGCCACTCAATTAGGAATACAGGAAAACTGAAAAGTGTTATCTCTCACCGTAAGGCACAGAAACAAATTTCCATCGAAAGAACAGAAACGCAAAGCACAACTTTGTAAACTAATTCACACACGTGTCGCCCCTTCAATTATTATGACAGGAAAACTGAAAAGTGACATAACCTAACCCTAACCCTAAGCCCCTAACCCTAACAAAACCCTAACCCAAACCTAACCTAAGCCCCTAACCCTAACCCTAACCCTACCTAAGCATAACCATAACCTAACCATAACTTGTTCCTAACAGGAACAAGTTTCCAACGAAAGAACATAAACGCATAAAGCACTACTTTGTAAACTAAATCAAATATGGGCCCACTTTCGCTCATTTAGGAATACAGGAAAACTTAAAAGTGATATAACGCACTGTACACCACAGGAACAAGTTTCGAACAAAAGAAGAGAAACGCAAAGCACAACTTTGTCAACTAATTCACATACGTGTCCCCCGTTCAGTTATTATAACAGGAAAACTGAAAAGTGATATATCACACTGTACAGCACAGAAACAAGTTTCCAACAGAAGAACAGAAACGCAAAGCACTACTTTGTAAACTAAATCACATGTGTGTCGCTCACTCAATTAGGAATACAGGGAAACTGAAAAGCGATATATGGAAATTATGGCAAAGAAACAAGTTTTCATCAAAAGAACAGAAACGCAAAGCACAACTTTGTAAACTAATTCACATATGTGTCGCCCGTTCAATTATCATAACAGGAAAACTGAAAAGTGATATATCGAACTGTACAGCACAGGAACACAATTCCATCGAAAGAACAGAAACGCAAAGCACAACTTTGTAAACTAATTCACATACGACGTGTCGCCCGTTCAATTATCATAACAGGAAAACTGAAAAGTGATATATTGAACTGTACAGCACAGGAACAAGTTTCCAACAGAAGATCAGAAACGGAAAGGACTACTTTGTAAAGTAAATCACATGTGTGTCGCTCACTCAATTAGGAATACAGGGAAACTGAAAAGCGAAAATTCGAAATGTACGGCAAAGAAACAAGTTTTCATCGAAAAGAACAGAAACATAAAGCACAACTTTGTAAACTAATTCACATTCGTTTTTAGTGTTCAATTATTATAACAGGAAAACTAAAAGTGTTATAACCCTAACCCTAACCCTAAGCCCCTAACCCTAACCCTCACCCTCACCCTACCCTACCCTAACCCTAACCCTCACCCTAACCCTAACCTAACCCTAACCCTAACCCTAACCCTAACCCTAATCCTAACCCTCACTTGTTCCTAAGGAAAGAACATAAACGCAAAGCACTACTTTGTAAACTAAATCACATGTGTGCCACTCGCTCAATTAGGAATACAGGAAAACTTAAAAGTGATATAATGCACTGTACAACACCGGAACAAGTTTCGAACAAAAGAACTGAAAAGCTCAGCACTACATTTAAACGGAATCACATGTGTGTCACTCGCTCCATTAGGAATACAGGAAAACTGAAAAGTGTTATCTCGCACTGTAGGGCACAGAAACAAGTTTAAATTGGGAAGAAGAGAAACACAAAGCACAACTTTGTAAACTAATTCACATACGTGTCGCCCGTTCAATTATTTTAACAGGAAAACTGAAAAGTGATATATCGAACTGTACAGCACAGGAACACGTTTCCATCAAAAGAACAGAAACGCAAAGCACAACTTTGTAAACTAATTCACATACGTGTCGCCCGTTCAATTATTATAACAGGAAAACTCAAAAGTGATATATCACACTGTACAGCACATAAACAAGTTTCCAACAGAAGAACAAAAAAAACATAAAACACTACTTTCTAAACTAAATGACTAATCTGGCGTGTTTAAAAAAAAAAAGTTTCCAATGAAAGAATATAAGCATAAAGCACAACATTGTAAACTAATTCACATAAGTGTTTCCGTTCAATTATTATAAAGGAAAAATAAAAGTGATATATCACACTGTACAAGACAGAAAAAGTTTCCAACAGAAGAACAGAAACACAAAGCACTTCTTTGTAAAGTAAATCACATGTGTGTCGCTAGCTCAATTAGGAATACAGGAAAACTGAAAAGTGATATATTGAACTGTACAGCAAAGAAACAAGTTTTCATCGAAGAACAGAAACACAAAAGCACAACTTTGTAAACTAATTCACATATGTGTCCCCTGTTCAATTATTATAACAGGAAAACTGAAAAGTGATATAACCTAACCATAACCTAACAAGTAACCAACCTAACCAACCCAAAGGACTAACCTTGTAAAGTAACCTAACAAGAACAAGTTTCTCAAAATTAGAACATAAATGCAAATACTTCTTTGTAAACAAAATTACATGTGTGTCACTCTCATCAAATTAGGAATACAGGAAAACTTAAAAATGATATAATCACACTGTACACCACAGGAACAAGTTTATCAACAAAAGAACTGAAAAGCAAAGCACTACATTTAAACTAAATCACATGTGTGTTGCCTCGCTCAATTAGGAATACAGGAAAACTGAAAGTGTTATCTCCATTATTACGGCAAAGAAACAAGTTTAAATTGGGAAGAAGAGAAAACACAAAGCACAACTTTGTAAACTAATTCACATCGTGTTGCCCGTTCAATTATTTTAACAGGAAAACTGAAAAGTGATATAACGAACTGGACAGCACAGGAACAAGTTTCCAACAAAAGAACAGAAGCATAAAGCACAACTTTGTAAACTAAATCACATGTGTGTTTCTCCTTCAATTATTATAACAGGAAAACTGAAAGTGATATATCACACTGTACAGCACAGAAACAAGTTTCCAACAGAAGAACAGAAACATAAAAACACTACTTTCTAAACTAAATCACATGTGTGTTCGCTCACTCAATTAGGAATACAGGAAACTGAAAAGCGATATATAAAATTATGGCAAACAAAGTTTTCATCAAAAAACAAAAAAGTGATAAAAGCACAAAACTTTGTAAACTAATTCACACATCGTGTTGCCCAGACAATTATCATAACAGGAAAACTGAAAAGTGATATATCACACTGTACAGCACAGGAACAAGTTTCCAACAGAAGAACATAAAAGCAAAAGCACTACTTTGTAAACTAAATCACATGTTTGTCGCTCACTCAATTAGGAATACAGGAAACTGAAAAGCGAAAAATCACAATGTACAGCAAAGAAACAAGTTTTTTCATCAAAGAACAGAAATGCAAAGCACAACTTTGTAAACTAATTCACATTCGTTTACCTGTTCAATTATTATAACAGGAAAACTGAAAGTGTTATAACCTAACCACTAACCTAAGCCCTAACCTAACCATAACCTGAAAACCCTCCTAACCCTACCTAACAATAACCTCACCTAACCTAACAATAACCTAACCTAACCTAAACAAGTTTTCAACCCAGAAGAACAGAACAAGCAAAAGCACTACTTTGTAAACTAAATCACATGTGTGCCACTCGCTCAATTAGGAATACAGGAAAACTGAAAAGTGATATATCGCACTGTACAGCACAGGAACAAGTTTCCAACAAAAGAACAGAAAAGCAAAGCACTACTTTTAAACAGAATCACATGTGTGTCGAAACACTCAATTAGGAATACAGGAAAACTGAAAGTGTTATCTCTCACCGTAAGGCACAGAAACAAATTTCCATCGAAAAGAACAGAAGCGCAAAGCACAACTTTGTAAACTAATTCACACACGTGTCGCCCCTTCAATTATTATGACAGGAAAACTGAAAAGTGACATAACCTAACCTAACCTAAGCCCTAACCTAACAAAACCTAACCCAAACCTAACCTAACCTAACCTAACCCTAACCTAACCTAACCTAACCTAACCATAACCATAACCTAACCATAACCATAACCTTGTTCCTAACAGGAACAAGTTTCCAACGAAAAAGAACATAAGCATAAAGCACTACTTTGTAAACTAAATCAAATATGGGCCACTCGCTCATTTAGGAATACAGGAAAACTTAAAAGTGATATAGCGCACTGTACACCACAGGAACAAGTTTCAACTAACAAAAGAAGAGAAACATAAAGCAACAACTTTGTCAACTAATTCACATCACGTGTCCCCCGTTCAGTTATTATAACAGGAAAACTGAAAAGTGATATATCACACTGTACAGCACAGAAACAAGTTTCAAACAGAAGAACAAAGCATAAAAGCACTACTTTGTAAACTAAATCACATGTGTGTCACTCACTCAATTAGGAATACAGGGAAACTGAAAAGCGATATATAACAATTATGGCAAAAAAACAAGTTTTCATCAAAAGAACAAAACATAAAGCACAACTTTGTAAACTAATTCACATATGTGTATGTATGCCCGTTCAATTATCATAACAGGAAAACTGAAAAGTGATATATCGAACTGTACAGCACAGGAACACAATTCCATCGAAAAGAACAAAGCATAAAAGCACAACTTTGTAAACTAATTCACATCGTGTCATTCAATTATCATAACAGGAAAACTGAAAAGTGATATATTGAACTGTACAGCACAGGAACAAGTTTCCAACAGAAGATCAGAAACAAAGGACTACTTTGTAAAGTAAATCACATGTGTTTCAGAACTCACTCAATTAGGAATACAGGGAAACTGAAAAGCGAAAAATTGAAATATGCGGCAAAAAAACAAGTTTTCATCGAAAGAACAGAAATGCAAGCACAACTTTGTAAACTAATTCACATTCGTTTGGTGTTCAATTATTATAACAGGAAAACTAAAAAGTGTTATAACCTAACCTAACCTAAGCCCCTAACCTAACCTCACCCTCACCCTACCCTACCTAACCTAACCCTCACCTAACCTAACCTAACCTAACCTAACCTAACCTAACCTAATCCTAACCCTCACTTGTTCCTAAGGAAAGAACATAAGCATAAAAGCACTACTTTGTAAACTAAATCACATGTGTGCCACTCGCTCAATTAGGAATACAGGAAAACTTAAAAGTGATATAATGCACTGTACACCACAGAACAAGTTTGAACAAAAGAACTGAAAAGCTCAGCACTACATTTAAGCGGAATCACATGTGTGTCGCTTCGCTCCATTAGGAATACAGGAAAACTGAAAAGTGTTATCTCACACTGTAGGGCACAGAAACAAGTTTAAATTGGGAAGAAGAAAACACAAAGCACAACTTTGTAAACTAATTCACACACGTGTCGCCCGTTCAATTATTATAACAGGAAAACTGAAAAGTGATATATCGAACTGTACAGCACAGGAACACGTTTCCATCAAAAACAGAAAGCATAAAGCACAACTTTGTAAACTAATTCACATACGTTAATCGCCCGTTCAATTATTATAACAGGAAAACTCAAAGTGATATATCACACTGTACAGCACATAAACAAGTTTCCAACAGAAGAACAAAAACATAAAAACACTACTTTCTAAACTAAATGACATGTGTGTCGCTCACTCAATTAGGAATACAGGGAAACTGAAAAGCGAAAAATCGAAATGTATGGCAAAGAAACAAATTTTCTTGAAACAACAGAAACACAACTTTGTAAACTAATTCACATTCGTGTTGTCTGTTCAATTATTTTAACAGGAAAACTGAAAGTGATATAACCTAATCCTAACCTAAGCCCTAACCTGGGCCTAACCTAACAATAGCCTAACCTAAACTCTAACCTAACCTAACCTAACCCTAACCCTACCTAACCTAAACCTAACCTAACCTAACCTAACCTAAACCTAACCTAACTTGTTCCTAATAGGAAAAAGTTTCCAATGAAAGAATAATAAAGCATAAAGCACTACTTTGTAAACCAAATCACATGTGTGCCACTTGCTCAATTAGGAATACAGGAAAACTGAAAAGTGATATAACACACTGTACAGCACAAGAACAAATTTCCATCGAAAGAACAGAAACACAAAGCACAACTTTGTAAACTAATTCACATCGTGTCGCCCGTTCAATTATTATAACAGGAAAACTGAAAAGTGATATATCAACTGTACAGCACAGGAACAAGTTTCCATCGAAAGAACAGAAGCATAAAGCACAACTTTGTAAACTAATTCACATATGTGTCCCCCGTTCAGTTATTATAACAGGAAAACTGAAAAGTGATATATCACACTGTACAGCACAGGAACAAGTTTCCAACAGAAGATCAGATCATAAAGGACTACCTTGTAAAGTAAATCACATGTGTGTCGCTCACTCAATTAGGAATAAAGGGAAACTGAAAGCGAAAAATCGAAATGTACAGCAAAAAACAAGTTTTCATCAAAAGAACAGAAGCATAAAGCACAACTTTGTAAACTAATTCACATTAGTGAATTATTTTAACAGGAAAATAATTTTATCACATTATTATAACAGGAAAACTGAAAAGTGATATAACCTAACCTAACCTAAGCCCTAACCTAACCTAACCTAACCTAACCTAACCTAACCCTAACCTAACCTAACCTTCCCCCTAACCTAACCTAACCTAACCTAACCTAACCTAATCCTAACCTAACTTGTTCTAACAGGAACAAGTTTGCAACAAAGAACATAAGCATAAAGCACTACTTTGTAAACTAAATCACATGTGTGCCACTCGCTCAATTAGGAATACAGAAAACTGAAAGAGATATAACACATGTGAGTAACCAGCTAGTTAATTTACTAGCATTACAGCATTTGGCAAGAAAAGCAAGCCTCTCTGGATGCCTGTGCCAGTTGATGCCCTCACGCCATGACTATCTTCAGACAGAAAGGGATTTTGGAATTACAGCTGCCATTGTTACTGCCATCTCATTGGCAGCTGTTGGAGATTACCACAATGGCATTAGCCATGAGTCATACTGGGCAGACTGCTCAGACCCTGAATAACCTTTTTGCCAATGTAGCTCATGCCTTAGATGTACAAAAAATGAATAATGCTCAACTAAAAGGAGGTTTGATGGTATTCAATCAGAGGTTTGATCTCGTGCAGGAGCAAATTGATACCCTATGGCAAATGCTCAACTTGGCTGTCAATGAAAGTATGCTGGACTTTGTGTCACTAGCATACAACATGAGAATTTTCCCTGTGCTGCAAATCTGTCTAAACAATTGTCAAGCTATATTTTAGGTAATTGGAATGGAGAATTCGATACTATGATGGACCAGCTGAGTGGCCATTGTCATGGTAAATTCTACCAGAGTGGGCCCTTGGGATTAGCCACAGGATTATCATCATGGATTGCTGCAGCCATGAATCATCTGAAGGAATGGGAGGGCATGGGAGCGTTATCAGGACTTCTGGTGTTGGTCACCTTGGTTTGCCTGTGGTATATATGCAAGATTAGAGTCTCACAACAGCGTAATGCAGCCATGACCATTCAGGCCTTTACAGCCATTGAAGCAGGACAGTTTCCCCAAGCATGGTTGGCTACCATCAAAAGCTAAAATGTTATGATCAGGATGCGAGGCTAAGCACTGCACTCAGGGTCAGCCGCCTTGGACCCAGAGAAGAGCATGTCTGATTGCATGCGGGTTGATGCCCCAGGTCCCGCCTCTGAGAAAAAGGTATCGGACGGTCTGATGCTCTTTGGGTGGATGACACCTAAATGAACATCAGTACAAAGTCCCAATTTATTTCTAATATCAGAGATCAGACCTCTACTCTTGCCTGATCGTCCAAAACAAAGGGGAACTGTAGAGAGCTGCGTAATGCGCCCTGAAAGATGGAGCTGGTTTCCACCTTCCACCGTCCAGATGGTGAGTGCTCTCTGTCACAAACAACTCCATATTTGGCTAAGGCTGAGGATCTGGCTTGCTTCCATGTATGTGGACCTATCTGCATTGCCCACGTGGCATGCTGGGGTTGGCTACCCAGAGGCTATTTAAAGTGGGCTGGCTTTCCCCAGGGTCAGATGATTGTTCAAGGTTCCTGAATAAACTGCATTGAAAAAAAAAAAAAAGATAAAATAAAAAAAAATTCAGAAACACATCAAAAACATCAACCATCATGATCAACTAGGCTTCATCTGAGAATTTAGGGATAATTCAATGTATAAAATTCAATAAATATAAACCATCATATAACAGACTAAAATGCAAAACCCACATTGTCATCTAAAATTTTCTATGTAGCATATTATGATCTTCTAATAAGTTCAGAAGATTTTAAAAATATTTTACTTGGTAAGGTTAAAATATTGACATTATTCACTGTCAAATTTTAATAAATGTGAGTTAAGTGAATGAATAGAAACACAACCAATCAGAAGCATAGCTTTCCATTTTTAGATGTTGATATCAAACACATAGATAATACTACTATGCTCTGACCCTCTTACAGTGAGCCATGGATACTCAATACTATAATTTCATATTTGGGTTGTTACACAGGATGGTAAAGTTATATCAACTTAGTTTCAGAACTTAAAATTTGAGTACTTTAGATCACTGCCCAGTATACTCATAATTACATGGCATTGTGACAAGATATATATATATATATATATATATATATATATATATATATATATATAATATATAATGCAAACATGTGTATCTATATTTCAGTAAATATATATGAAGTAAAATAATATTATTAGTGGAATATGAAAATATGTATTTCACCTACTCAGATTTTCATGATGATCTGCATGTATTAATACATATTAAAGTGACAGAGTTAGGCTTTGAGAAAATTGTAGTGACAGCATGTAAAATAGGTATGATAATGAGGTAAGAATGCTAGAGGCAGGCTTGGAAAATGGTTTTCAATCTGACTTGTAAATTGGATTCATTTAAGGGATAAATTAGAGAATGAAAAGTTAAAATGAGAACACATCTCAAAAGTATTGAATGGTTGTAGCCAGTAACTGCATAAGGTAGATTAATTTTAAAAATATGAAACATTAAAAAATATGAGTTATTTCCCTCAGAATGATCTTTTCTAGATCCCACCATTTGCCTGCAAATCTCATGATTTCCTCCTTTCTCATTGCTGAGTAGTATTCCATTGTATAAAAATACCACAATTTCTGTACCCATTCCTCCATTGATGGACATCTGGGTTGTTTCAGGTTCGGCTATTACAAATAAAGCTGTTATAAACGTGGTTAAAAAAAAAGAAAGAAAGAATAGAAACGAAAAGCACAACATTGTAAACTAATTCACATGCGTGTGTCTCGTTCAATTATTATAACAGGAAAAATAAAAGTGATATATCACACTTTACAAGACAGAAAAAAGTTTCTAACACAAGAACAGAAACACAAAGCACTACTTTGTAAAGTAAATCACATGTGTGTCGCTCGCTGAATTAGGAATATAGGAAAACTGAAAAGTGATGTACTGAACTGTACTGCAAAGAAACAAGTTTTCATCGAAAGAACAGAAACAAAAAGCACAACTTTGTAAACTAATTCACATCATGTCGCCTGTTCAATTATTATAACAGGAAAACAGAAAAGTGATATAACCTAACCATTACCTAACACTAACCCTACCCTAACACTAACCTAACCTAACCCTAACCTAAGCGTAACTTGTTCCTACAAAGTACTAATATGTAAACAAAATTACATGTGTGTCACTCGCTCAAATATGAACACAGGAAAACTGAAAAGTGATATATCACACTGTACAGCAGAGGAACAGGTTTCGAACGAAAGAACATAAAAGCAAAGCACTACATTGTAAACTAAATCACATGTGTGTTGCTCGCTCAATTAGGAATACAGCAAAACTGAAAAGTGATATATCAATTGTGCGGCAAAGAAACAAGTTTTCCTTGAAAGAACAGAAACACAAAGCACAACTTTGTAAACTAATTCACATACGTGTTGCCCGTTCAATAATTATAACAGGAAAACTGAAAAGTGATATAACGCACTGGACAACACAGAAATAAGTTTCCAACAGAAGAACAGAAGCATAAAGCACTAATTTGTAAACTAAATCACATGTGTGTTTCTCCTTCAATTAGGAATACAGGAAAACTGAAAAGTGATATATCGCACTGTACAGCACAGAATAAAGTTTCCATCTAAAGAACAGAAGCATAAAAAGCACAACTTAGTAAACTAATTCTCATATGTGTGCATGTTCAATTATTATAAAAGGAAAACTGAAAAGTCATATAACCCTCACCTAACCTAATCCTAATCCTAAACCTAACCATAAACCTAACCCCTAACCCCAGCCTAACCTAACCATAACCCTAACCTAACCATAACCCTACCTTGTTCCTAACAGGAACAAGTTTCCAACAAAAAAGAACATAAAAAGCAAAGCACTACTTTGTAAACTGAATCACATGTGTGTCACTCGCTCAATTAGGAATACAGGAAACCTGAAAAGTGATATATCACACTGTACAGCACAGGAACAAGTTTGAGCAGAAAGAACAGAAAAGCAAAGACTACTTTTAAATGGAATCACATGTGTGTCACTCGCTCAATTAGTAATACAGGGAAACTGAAAAGTGAAATATCACACTGTACAGCACAGAAACAAGTTTCCAACAGAAGAACAGAAGTGCAAGCACTGCCGTAAACTAAGTCACATGTGTGTTGCTCGCTCAATCAGGAATACAGGAAACCTGAAAAGTGATATATCGCGGTGTACAGCACAGGAAGAAGTTTCCAGCGAAAGAACAGAAAAGCAAAGCACTACTTTTAAGCGGAATCACATGTGTGTCGATTGCTAAATTAGGAATACAGGAAAACTGAAAGTGTTATCTCACACCGTAAGGACAGAAACAAGTTTCCATCGAAAGAACAGAAGCATAAAGCACAACTTTGTAAACTAATTCACACACGTGTAAGCCCCTTCAATTATTATGACAGGAAAACTGAAAGTGACATAACCTAACCTAAGCCCTAACCTAACAAACCCTAACCTAACCTAACCTAAGCCCTAACCTAACCTAACCTAACCTAACCATAACCTAACCATAACTTGTTCTAACAGGAACAAGTTTCCAACAAAAAGAACATAAATGCAAAGCACTACTTTGTAAACTAAATCAAATGTGGGCCACTCGCTCAATTAGGAATACAGGAAAACTTAAAAGTGATATAACACTGTACAGCACAGGAACAAGTTTGAGCAAAAGAAGAAAAAGCAAAGCAAAACTTTGTAAACTAATTCACATCGTGTCGCCCATTCAATTATTATAACAGGAAAACTGAAAGTGATATATCAACTGTACAGCACAGAAACAAGTTTCCAACAGAAGAACAGAAGCATAAAGCACTACTTTGTAAACTAAATCACATGTGTGTCGCTCACTCAATTAGGAATACAGGGAAACTGAAAAGCAATATATGGAAATTATGGCAAAGAAACAAGTTGTCATCAAAAGAACAGAAACATAAAGCACAACTTTGTAAACTAATTCACATCGTGTTGCCCGTTCAATTATCATAACAGGAAAACTGAAAAGTGATATATCGAACTGTACAGTACAGGAACAAGTTTCCAACAGAAGATCAGAAGCATAAAGCAGTACTTTGTAAAGTAAATCACATGTGTGTCGCTCACTCAATTAGGAATACAGGGAAACTGAAAAGCGAAAAATTGAAATGTGCGGCAAAAAACAAGTTTTCATCGAAAGAACAGAAATGCAAAAAGGACAACTTTGTAAACTAATTCACATTCGTTTAGCCTGTTCAATTATTATAACAGGAAAACTGAAAGTGTTATAACCTAACCTAACCTAAGCCCTAACCTAACCTAACCCTCACCCTAACCTACCTAACCTAACCTCACCTAACCTAACCTAACCTAACCTAACCTAACCTAATCAATAAACCTAACTTGTTTCCTAAGGAAAGAACAGAAGCATAAAGCACTACTTTGTAAACTAAATCACATGTGTGCCACTCAAGCAATTAGGAATACAGGAAAACTGAAAAGTGATATAATGCACTGTACAGCACAGGAACAATTTCGAACAAAGAACAGAAAAGCAAAGCATAGTTTTAAACAGAATCACATGTGTGTCAAATTGCTCAATTAGGAATACAGGAAAACTGAAAGTGTTATCTCACCATAAGGCACAGAAACAAGTTTCCAGGAAAAACAGAAAAGCAAGCACTACTTTTAAACAGAATCACATGTGTTATTGCTAAATTAGGAATACAGGAAAACTGAAAGTGTTATCTCGTAAGGCACAGAAACAAGTTTCCATCGAAAAACAGAACAGAAGCAAAGCACAACTTTGTAAACTAATTCACACGTGTGGCCCTTCAATTATTATGACAGGAAAACTGAAAAGTGACATAACCTAACCTAACCTAAGCCCTAACACTAAACAAAACCCTAACCCTACCTAACCTAAGCCCTAACCTAACCTAACCTAACCTAACCATAACCTAACCTAACCATAACTTGTTCCTAACAGGAACAAGTTTCCAACGAAAAGAACATAAGCATAAAGCACTACTTTGTAAACTAAATCAAATGTGGGCCACTCGCTCAATTAGGAATACAGGAAAACTTAAAAAGTGATATAGCGCTGCTGTACAGCACAGGAACAAGTTTGAACAAAGAAGAAGAAAAGCAAAGCAAAACTTTGTAAACTAATTCACATCGTGTAGCCCGTTCAATTATTATAACAGGAAAACTGAAAAGTGATATATCAAACTGTACAGCACAGAAACAAGTTTCCAACAGAAGAACAGAAGCATAAAAGCACTACTTTGTAAAACTAAATCACATGTGTGTCGCTCACTCAATTAGGAATACAGGGAAACTGAAATGCGATATATGGAAATTATGGCAAAAAAACAAGTTGTCATCAAAGAACAGAAACACAAAAGCACAACTTTGTAAACTAATTCACATCGTGTTGCCCATTCAATTATCATAACAGGAAAACTGAAAAGTGATATATCGAACTGTACAGTACAGGAACAAGTTTCCAACAGAAGATCAGAAGCATAAAGCACTACTTTGTAAAGTAAATCACATGTGTGTCGCTCACTCAATTAGGAATACAGGAAACTGAAAAGCGAAAAATTGAAATGTGCGGCAAAAACAAGTTTTCATCGAAAAGAACAGAAGCATAAGGACAACTTTGTAAACTAATTCACATTCGTTTAGCCTGTTCAATTATTATAACAGGAAAACTGAAAGTGTTATAACCTAACCTAACCTAAGCCCTAACCTAACCTAACCCTCAACCTAACCCTACCTAACCTAACACTCACCCTAACCTAACCTAACCTAACCTAACCTAACCTAATCCTAAACCTAACTTGTTCCTAAGGAAAGAACAGAAGCATAAGCTACTTTGTAAACTAAATCACATGTGTGCCACTCAAGCAATTAGGAATACAGGAAAACTGAAAAGTGATATAGCGCTGTGTACAGCACAGGAACAAGTTCGAACAAAAGAACAGAAAAGCAAAGCATAGTTTTAAACGGAATCACATGTGTGTCGCTTGCTCAATTAGGAATACAGGAAAACTGAAAGTGTTATCTCGCACCGTAAGGCACAGAAACAAGTTTCCATCGAAAGAACAGAAGCATAAAGCACAACTTTGTAAACTAATTCACACACGTGTCGCCCCTTCAATTATTATGACAGGAAAACTGAAAGTGACATAACCTAACCTAACCTAAGCCCTAACCTAAACCTAAACACTAACCTAACCGCAACCTAACCCTAACCTAACCTAACCATAACCTAACCATAACCTAACCATAACTTGTTCCTAACAGGAACAAGTTTCCAACGAAAAGAACATAAGCATAAAAAGCACCACTTTGTAAACTAAATCAATTGTGGCCACTTGCTCAATTAGGAATACAGGAAAACTTAAAAGTGATATAACGCACTGTACAGCACAGGAACAAGTTTCAAACGAAAGAAGAGAAACGCAAAGCACAAGTTTGTAAACTAATTCACATACGTGTAGCCCGTTCAATTATTATAACAGGAAAACTGAAAAGTGATATATCCAACTGTACAGCACAGGAACAAGTTTCCATCGAAGAACAAAGCATAAAGCACAAGTTTGTAAACTAATTCACATCGTGTAGCCCATTCAATTATTATAACAGGAAAACTGAAAAGTGATATATCACACTGTAGAGCACAGAAACAAGTTTCCAACAGAAGAACAGAAGCATAAAAGCACTACTTTGTAAACTAAATCACATGTGTGTCGCTCACTCAATTAGGAATACAGGGAAACTGAAAAGAGATATATCGAATTGTTCAGCACAGGAACAAGTTTCGAACCGAAGAAAAGCAAAGCAAAGCACTATTTTGTAAACTAAAGAACATGTGTGTCGCTCAAATATTAGGAATACAGGAAAACTGAAAAGTGATATATCGCACCATACAGCACAGAAAAAACTTTCCAATGAAAGAACAGAAAAGCAAAGAACTACTTTTAAGCGGAATCACATGTGTGTCTCTCGCTCAATTAGGAATACAGGAAAACTGAAAGTGTCATCTCTCCTGTATGGCACAGAAACAAGTTTCCATCAAAAGCACAGAAATGCAAAGCACAACTTTGTAAACTACTTCACATCGTGTCGCCTGTTCAATTATTATAACAGGAAAACTGAAAGTGATATAAGACTAACCTAAACCTAACCTAACCTAACCCTAACCCTACCTAACTATAACCTAAACCTAACTCTAACCTAACTTGTTCCTAACAGGAACAAGTTTCCAACAAAAAACAAAAGCGAAAGCACAACTTTGTAAACTAATTCACATCGTGTAATAAGCCTGTTCAATTATTATAACAGGAAAACTGAAAGTGATATAACCCTCACCTTAACCATAACCATAACCATAACCTAACCCTAACCTAACCTATCTAACCTTAATCCTAACCTAACCTAACCTGGACCTAACCCTACAGGAAAACTGAAAATTGTTATCTCGGCTGTATGGCACAGAAACAAGTTTTCATCGAAAGAACAGAAACACAAAGCAAAACTTTATAAAAAATTCACATACCTGTTGCCCCCTTCAATTATTATAAGGGAAAACTGTAAAGTGATATAGCCTGGCCCTAACCTAACCTGGCGGTGGCCTAGCACTAACCTAACCCCTAACCATAGCCTAACACTAGCCTAACCTAAGCCTAAACCTGCAGCTTAACCTAACCTAACCTAAGCCTAACCTAACCCAGGCCCTGACCTAACTTGTTCCTAACAAGAACAAGGTGGAAACTTGTTCTAACAAGAACAAGGTAGGAAACTTGTTCCTAACAAGAACAAGTTTCCAAGGAAAGAACATAAACACAAAGCACTACTTTGTAAACAAAATCACATGTGTGTCACTCTCTCAATTAGGAATACAGGAAAACTGAAAAGTGATATCTCGCATTGTACCTCACACTAACAAGTTTCCAACGAAAGAACAGAAATGTAAAGCACAACTTTGTAAAATATGCAACCTGTGTGTCCCCTGCACAATTATATCGCACTGTACAGCACAGGAACAAGTTTCCAATGAAAGAACCAAAAAGCAAAGCACTACTTTGTAAACTAATTCACACATGTGTCGCCTGTTCAATTATTATAACAGGAAAACTGAAAAGTGATATAATGCACTGTACAGCACAGGAACAAGTTTCCAACGAAAGAACAGAAAAGCAAAGCACTACTTGTAAGCGGAATAACATGTGTGTGTCGCTTGCTCAATTAGGAATACAGGATAACAGAAAAGTGTTATCTCTCACTGTGCGGCACAAAAAAAACTTTCCATTGAAGACCAGAAGCGAAAAGCACAACTTTGTAAACTATTTCACATACGTGTTGCCCTTTTAATTATTATTACAGGATAACTGAAAGTGATATATCACACTGTACAGCACAGAAACAAGTTTCCAACAGAAGATCAGAAGCATAAAAGCACTACTATGTAAACTAATTCACATCGTGTCACCTGTTCAATTATTATAACAGGTAAACTGAAAGTGATATAACCTAATCCTAACCTAACCTAACCTAACCTAACCTAACCCTAACCTAACCTAACCTAAGCCTAACCCTAACCCTACCTAACCTAACCTAACCTAACTGTAACTCTAACCTAACCTAAACCTAACTTGTTTCCTAACAGGAATAAGTTTCCAACAAATGAACAGAAAAGCACAGCACAACTTTATAAACTACAGTACATGTGTGTCGCTCACTCAATTAGGAAAACAGGAAAACTGAAAGTGATATATCAAACTGTACAGCACAGGAACAACTTTCAAACAAAGAACAGAAAAGCAAAGCACTACTTTGTAAACTAAATCACATTTGTGTCACTTGCTCAATTAGGAATACAGGAAAACTGAAAGTGATATATCGAACTGTACATCAAAAAAACAAGTTTTCATCGAATGAACAGAAATGCAAAGCACAACTTTTTAAACTAATTCACATCGTGTAGCCTGTTCAATTATTATAACAGGAAAACTGAAAGTGACATAACCTAACCTAACCATAACCATAACACTCTAACAATAACTAAAACCTAACACTAACCTAACCACCTAACCTAACTCTAACCTAACCTAACCTAACCTAACCTACCTAACCGAACCATAACCTAACTTGTTTACTAATAGGAACAAGTTTCCAACAAAGAACATAAGCATAAAGCACTACTTTGTAAACTAAATCACATGTGTGTTGCTTGCTCAATTAGGAATACTGGAAAACTGAAAAGTGATATATCGCACTGTACAGCACAGGAACAAGTTTCCAACCAAAGAACAAAAAAGCAAAGCACTACTTTGTAAACTAATTCACATATGTGTCGCCTGTTCAATTATTATAACAGTAAAACTGAAAATTGATATAACACACTGTATAGCACAGGAACAAGTTTCCAAAGAATGAACATAAAAGCAAAACACTACATTGTAAACTAAATCACATGTGTGTCACTAGCTCAATTAGGAATACAGGAAAAATGAAAAGTGTTATCTACGCACTGTACAGCACAGAAACAATTTTGAGCAGAAAGAACAGAAAAGCAAAGCATTACTTTGTAAACTAAATCACATGTGTGTCTCTCGCTCAATATGGAATACAGGAAAACCGAAAAGAGATATATCGCACTGTAGAGCACAGGAACATGTTTCTATGAAAGAACAGAAGCGTAAAGCACAACTTTGTAAACTAATTCACATCGTGTTGCCTGTTCAATTATTATAACATGAAAACTTAAAGTGATATAACCTAAAACTAACCATAACCTAACACTAACCTAACTCCTAACACTAAACCTAACCCTAGCGCTAACCTGGCCTGGTCCCCAGCCCTGGCCCTCTGGCCCAACCCCCTTGCCTGGCCCCTGGCCCCTTCCCTGGCCCCCTGGCGCTGGCCTCCTGGCCCCCTGGGCCCTAGCACCCCTGGCCTGGCCCTGGCCTCCTGGCCTGGCCTGGCCCTAGCCCCAGCCCTGGCCCCCCTAGTCCCTAGACTCAGCCTAACCCTGGCCCCCTGGCCTATCCCCTAGACCCAGTCCTGGCACCTGGTCCTGGCCCTGGCCCCTGGTCCCCTGGCCCCTGGCCTAACCCCTTGCCTGGTCCTGGTCCTGGTCCCAGCCCTGGCCCCCTGGCCCCTAGTCCTGGCCTTCTGGCCTAACCCCTGGCCCCCTAGCTCCAGCCCTGGCCTCCAGCCTCAGCCCCTGCCCCAGCCCTAGCCCTAGCCTAGACCTAACCTAACCTGAACCTGAACCTGACATTGACCTAACACTAACCTAACCTAACACCCTAAAACTAACCTAACCCTTACCATAAACCTAACCTAACCTAACACTAACCTCCTAACCATAACCTAAAACTAACACTAACACCTAACCTAACCTAACCTGACTTTAACCTAACCTAACCTAACCTAACACTAACCCTATCCCCCTTAACGCTAACCTGACCTGACCTGATCCTGGACTGAACCTAACACTAAAGCTATCCTAACCGTGACCCCAGCACTGGCCGGACCCTAAGCCTAGCCCTGTCCTAAATCTAGCCTGGCTCCTGGCCTAACCTGGCCTGGCCTGGCCCTGGCCTAACCTAGCCTAACCTAACCCCAGCCACAGCCCCAGCCCCAGCCTAATCCCAGCCTAACCTAACCTAACCTAACACTCTAGCCTGGCACCTGGCCTAGGCCTAACCTGGCACTAACCCCAGCCCCAGCCCCAGCCCAGGCCTAACCTAGCCTGGCCTCTGGCACTGGCCCCTAAGCCTGGCCTGGCCTAACTGGCAAGCAGCTCCAGCCCCAGCCCCAGCCTAGGCCTGGCCTGGCCTGGCCTGGCCTAACCTAACCTCTAACCTAGCCTGGCCCTCTGGCCTAACCTAACACTAGCCTGGCCTGGCCCCCCAGGCCCTAACCTAGCACAGCCAGCCTAGCCTAACCTAACCTAACCTAACCCTTGCCCTCTAACACTAACCTAAACCTCTAACCTAACCTAACCTAATCCTAACCTAACCTAACCTAACCTAACCCCCTACCCCCTAACCTAACTCTAACCTAACCTAACCTAACATTAATTCAAATTTAGAATTGGCTAAGGAGTTTCATAAAAGTTTTCATGTTACAGCTGAGACATTGCATCATCGATTTGACACAACTAGAAAAGAAGCTAGAGATATTGTTACCCAATGTCAAAATTGTTGTTAGTTCTTACCTATGCCTCATGTTGGGATTAATCCCAGAGGAATCCGTCCACTACAAGTGTGGCAGATGGATGTTACTCACATTTCATTGTTTGGTAAACTTCAATATTTGCATGTTTCTGTTGATACTTGCTCTGGAGTTGTGTTTGCTTCTCCCCTGACTGGAGAAAAGGCAGCCCATGTTATTCAACATTGCCTAGAGGCATGGAGTGCCTGGGGAAAGCCCAAAATTCTAAAAACTGACAATGGGCCGGACTATACTTCTCAAAAATTTGGACAGTTTTGTCATCAAATAAAAGTGACCCATCTAACGTGTCTCCCATATAACCCTCAAAGTCAGGGTATTATTAAACATGCTGACCGCACCCTAAATAATAAAACAAAAGGCCCAAGGAAATGATCAAATGGAAGGATGTCTTAACTGGTCAATGGAAAAGCCGGATCTATCTTAATAACATCCAGGGGAGCTGTCTGTGTTTTCCCACAGGAAGAAAACAATCCATACTGGGTACCGGAGCACCTCACGCGAAAGCTGGTGACAGCTGAAGATGATCTTTCCATAGATACACCTGCTACCACTTGAAGAGTGAGTCAAGGGCAGCGAGGATGACCACTAATTCTACTCGGTGGATTCATAAGCCAGAGATGGCTTATTACCCTGGGTTTCTTCTGCCTTTTCTTACTTTAAGATTGGGTGGGGGTTGGTATGTTTGGTGCAGCACTATGTTGTGGCTTAGTGTTTTTACTCTGGTTGTTCTGCAAACTCAATACCCAACATAAACGTGACTAGGTCGCGATCGCTGCAAACACTTGTGGCCTTGAAACAAGGATCATCTCCCAAAATTTGGTTATCCATGTTAAAAAATTAAAACAGACTGTGACACTCAGTCGATGCACCTCAGGGTTTTACCCATTGCCTGAGTCGATGAGTGATCCAAGTCAATGTTGCCTTTGCCTAGCGGCTATGGTACCTAGATAGGAGGATGACAGCCCTTGCACTCCCTGGAATTTTATTCCATTGCGGGAATGGGTGTCACCTCCTTTTTTAATCTTCTCCCTTAGCCCCTGCACCCAGAGGACTTGTCTCCATTGCACCTGGTGGGGTAAGGAAGTAATCTAAAGCTCTTGATGGCTTACTCCCCAAAGAAGGAGCTCCCTTGATCGAGCTTAGGGCTCTCTTGTGCCTCAACATAGGCTTTAAGGCAGTTTTCATTTATTAAAACAAAAGGGGGATGTGGAGAGCTGAGACTCAGACGACACTAGGTGGCGCTGACATTTTGCCCTCAAAACTGTAAAAAAACACCTCCAGTAGGCATGCGCAGGTTGCACAAATTGCGTAAGCACACTAAGCACACTGGGCCGGAGTCATCAGCCAGGATAAAGAGTGAGCAGCCAATTGGTGTATTGACATGTCACTTAGGTGCGACCAGGGCTTATATAAACAGCGTCACTTCTGGGCCCTGGCGCTCTCCTCCCTCTCCTCCTCTCCCTCTCCCCGCGCAGGGCATCCCCGCCCTGGCCGCGGCATGCGGGACGCCTCTGTGTCCATCAGCAAATGCGAGCGCCGCCTGTGAACGCGAAGTGGCCGGGCCTGCTCTCCTCTCCTCCTTTCATCGATTGACTGTAATAAAGGCTTGTTGCGGAAGGACCCTTGTGCCCGCGTGCGTTTCTGCCAGCAAGACGAATCACGAGGCTTCCAACACCCTGACAGACCTGGCCATGACCCTGACAGCCGTGGCCCTGGCCCTGACAGCCCTGGCCCTGGCACTGACACCCCTGGCATTGGCCGTGACAGCCCAGGCCCTGGCCCTGACAGCCCTGGCCCTGGCCCTGACAGCCCTGGCCCTGGCAGCCCTGGCCCTGGCCCTGGCGGCCCTGGTCCTGGTTTTGACCCTGGCCTGGCCCCAGACCCTTGACCTAACCCTTGACCCCTAACCTAAACCTAACCTAACCTAACCATGGCCCCTGGCCCCTGGCCTAGCCCGCGAGCCCCTAGCCTCCTGGCCCCCCTGGCCCCCCTGGCCCGCTACCGCGAGCCAACTAGTCCTAGCCCTGGTCCTGGCCCCTAAAACTGGCCCCCTAGCCACAGCCGTGGCCCCCTGGCCTAGCCTGGCCCTGGCCCCAGCCCTGGCCCCTAGCCCCCTGGCCCAATCCTCCTGGCCCCAGCCCTGGCCCCTGGCCTGCCCTGGGCCCCTGGTCCCTTAGCCCCCTGGCCTGGCCCCCTGGCCTGGCCCTACCCCCCCTGGCCTAGGCCTGGCCTAGGCCCAGCCCTAGCCCTCTGGCACCTAGCCTCAGCCTGGCCTGGCCCCTGGCCCTATCCCCTAGCCCCAGCCCTTGCCCCTAGTCCTGGCCCCCTGGTCCACTGGCCCCCTGCCCTAGCCCCCTAGCCTTGGTCCTGGTCCTGGCACCAGCCCTGGACCCTGGCCCCCTGGCCCTTGGCCTGGCCCTTGGCCTAGCCACCTGGCCCCCTAGCCACAGCCTTGGCCTCCTAGGGCCCTACCCGGCCCTGGCCCCTGGCCCCCTAGGTCCAGCCCTAGCCTCCAGGCCGGGCCCCCATCCCCAGCCCTGGCTCTGGCCTGGCCTAAACCTAACCTGACCTGACCTGACCTGACCTGACCTGACCTAACCTAACCCTAGCTAACCTTAGCACTAATCCTAACCTAACAATAGCCTAACCCTAATCCTGGCCATAAGCCTGCCTAACCCTAACCTAACACTAGCCTGACTTTGCCCTAGCCTGGCCTGGCCTAACCCCCTAACCTAACCTGACCTGACCTGACCTGACCTGACCTGACCCCTTAACCTAACCTAACACTAGCCTAACCTGGCTCCTGGCCTAACCTAACCTATCCTCCTAACCTAAGCCTGGCCCTAACCTGGCCTAACCTAACCATAACCAATAACAATAACCCAGGCCCAGGCCCCAGCCCCAGCCCCAGCCCCAGCCTAACCCCAGCCTAACCTAGCAAAACCCTAACCTAACCTAACCCTCTAAATCTAACCTAACCCTCTAACCATAGCGCTAACACTAACCTAAACCTAACCTAAACCTCTAACCTAACCCTCACACTGACAGCCCCTGACCTGACCTGACAGCACTGACCTGACCTGACAGCCCTGGCCTGACCTGACAGCCCTGGCCTGGCCTGACAGCCATGGCCTTGGCCTGACAGCCCTGGCCCTGGCAGCCCTGGCCCTGGCCTGGCGGCCCTGGTCCTGGTTTTGACCCTGGCCCTGGCCTGACCCTTGACCCTAACCCTTGACCCCCTAACCTAAACCTAATCCTAACCTAACCATAACCTGGCCCCCTGGCCTAGCCCACTGGCCCTTGCCTCCTAGCACCTAACCCCTAGCACCGCTGGCCCCTCGCCCTAGCACCCTAGTCCTAGCCCTATTCCTGGCCCCCTAGCACTGGCCCCCTAGCCCCAGCCCAAACCCACTGGCCTTGGCCCTGGCCCCCTAGTCCTCTGGCCCCCTACCCTTGCTCCTAGACCTGGCCCTGGCCCCCTAGCTCTGGTCCTGGTCCTGGCCCCAGCCCTAGCCCCCTGGCCCTTGGCTCTGGACCCCTAGCCCTGGCCCCTGGCCCCCTAGCCCCAGCCATGGCCTCCTGGCCCCCTAGCCTAGCCTGGCCCCTAGCCCCCTACCTCCAGGCCTGGCCTCCAGCCCCAGCCCCAGCCCCAGCCCTAGCCTTGGCCCTAGCCTAACCTAACCCAGATCCTGACCTGACCTGACCCTAACCCCAGCCTAACCTGACAGACCTGGCCTGACACTGACAGCCCCCTGGCCTGGCCTGACAGCCCTGGCCCTGGCCTGACAGCCCTGGCACTGGCCTGACAGCCCTGGCCCTGGCCTGACAGCCCTGGCCTGATCCTGACAGCCCTGGCCTGACTCTGACAGCCCTGGCCCTGGCAGCCCTGGCCATGGCCTGAGGCCCTGACAGCACTGGCCCTGCAGCCCTGGCCCTGGCCTGGCCCTTGACCCTTAACCTAACCTTTGACCCACTAACAATAACCCTAACTCTAACCCTAACCCATAACCTAACCTAACCTGACAGCCCTGACCTGACCTGACAGCACTGACCTGACCTGACAGCCCTGGCCTTGACCTGACAGCCCTGGCCCTGGCCCTGGCAGCCCTGGTCCTGGCCTGGCAGCCCAGGCCCTGGCCTGGCGGCCCTGGTCCTAGCCCTGACCCTGACCCTGTCCTGACCCTTGACCCTAACCCTTGCAGCCTAACCTAACCTAACCGGACCTAACACAAGCCCTGGCCCTGGCCTGGCCTGTTAGCCCAACCCCCTTGCCTGGCCCTACCCCTGGCCCTGGCACCTGGCCTGGTCTCCTTGAACCTGGCCCCTGGACCCTGGCCTGGCCTGCTGGTCCTGGCCCCCTAGCACTGGCCCTAACCCCAGCCCTGGCCCCCTGGCCTGGCCTGGCCCACTGGCCCTGGCCTAACCTGGCACCAGCCCTGGCCCCTGGCCCCCTAGTCTCAGCCCTGGTCTGGCCGCTGCCACTGTCCCCCTGGCCCCAGCCCTGGCCCCCTAGGCCTGGCCTGGCCCCTGGTCCCCTGGCCCCTGGCCCTGCCCCTGGCACTGGCCCTGGCTCCTAGCACTGGTCCTGGTCCTGGCCCCAGCCCTGGCCCCCCTGGCCCCTGGCCTGCCCCCTGGCCCTAGCCACCTATCCCCCTGGCCCCAGCCCTGGCCTCCTGGCCCCCCTGGCCTGGCCCTGGCCCCCTAGCCACCTACCTCCAGCCCTGGCCTCCAGCCCCAGTCCCAGCCCCAGCCTAAGCGTTGGCCTAGCCCTAACCTTAACCTGACCTGACCTGACACTAGCCTAACCTGACCTGGCCCTAACTCTAACCTAACACTAACCTAACCTAACCTAACCACTAACCTGGCCTAAACCTAGCCTAACCCTAGCCTAGCCTAGCCTGACTTTGGCCTAACACTAACCTAACCTGGCCCTAACCTAACCTAACTCCTAACCTAAACCTGACCTGACCTGACCTGACCTGACCCTAACCGTGACCTAACCTAATCCTAACACGTAGCACCCTAACCTATCCTAACCTAACCTGGCCTAACCCTAACCTACCTAACCTAAGCCTAACCTAACCTAACCCCAGCCCCAGCCACAGCCACAGCCACAGCCCCAGCCTAACCTAACCTAACCCTCTAACCTAACCCTCACACTGACAGCCTGACCTGACCAGGACAGCACTGACCCTGACCTGATAGCCCTGGCCTGACCTGACATCCCTGGCCCTGGCCTGACAGCCCTGGCCCTAGGCCCTGACTGCCCTGCCCTGGCAGCCCTGGCGCTGGCCCTGGCGGCCCTGGTCTTGGTTTTGTTCCTGGCCCTGGCCTGACCCTTGACCATAACCCTTGACCCCCTAACCTAAACCTAACCTAACCTAACACTGGCTCTGGCCCCTTGTCCTGGCCCGCTGGCCTGGCCCCCTTGCCCTGCCCCCCTGCCCCTAGCCTCCTGGCCCCCTAGCCCTAAATCCCTATCCTGGCCCCTAATCCTGGCCTAATCCTGGCCCCCAAGCACTGGCCCCTAGCCCCAGCCCCAGCCCCTAGCCTAGCGCCAGCCCTAGCCCCTTGGCCCCCAGGCCTCAGCCTGGCCCTAGCCACCTGGCCCTATCCCCCTAGCACCAGCCCTGGCCCCCTGGCCCTGGCCCTGGCCCCTGGTCCCCTGGCCCCTGGTCCTGGCCCTTGTCCTGGCCCCTGGCACTGGGCCTGGCCCCAGCCCTGGCCCCTATCCTGGCCCTGGCACCTGGCCTAGTACTGGCCCTGGCGCCAGCCTGGCCCCCTGGCCCCTAGCCTCAGCCTGCCCTGGCCCTGGGCCCCTAGCCTAGCCCCCTGCCCCAGCCCTGGCCCCCTGGCCCTGGCCCCCAGTCCCCTAGCCACCTGGCCCTGGCCCCCCTGGCCCCACCACTGGCCCCCCTAGCCTGGTCCTGGTCCTGGCTCCAGCCCTGGCCCCCCTATTCCTAGCCCTGGCCTCCTGGCCCTAGCCACCAAGCCCCCTAGCCCCAGCCTTGGCCTCCTGGCCCCCTACTGTGGCCCTGGCCTCCTGGCCCCCTAGCTCCAGCCCTGGCCTCCAGCCCCAGCCCCAGCCCCAGCCCTGGCCCTGGCCCTAGCCGTGGCCTTAACCTAACCTGGACCTGATCCTGACCATGACCTAACCTAACCTGGCCTTAGCCTAACCTTGCAGCACTAATCCACTAGCCCTGGCCTGGCCTAGCCTGGCCCTAACCTAGCCTGGCCTAGGCCTGGCCTAACCCTAGCCTAGCCTAGCCTGACCTGGCCTAGCCTAACCTGGCCCCAAGGCCTAGCCTAACCCCTAGCCTAACCTGACCCCTGACCTGACCTGACCTGACCTGGCTCAGACCGGACCCTGACCTAACCTAACCTGGCACCCGTGGCCTGGCCTGGCCTGGCCCCCTAGCCCTGGCCTATCCTAGCCTGGCCTGGCCCTAACCTAACCTAACACTAGCCATAGCCTAACCCCAGCCCCAGCGCCAAACCAGCTGACCCCCAGGCCCAGCCCTAGCCCCAGCCTAGCCTAGCCTAACTCTAGCCTAACCCTCTAACCTAAACCCTACCCTCTAACCATAGCCTAACACTAACCGTGGCCTAACCTAACCTCTAACCATAACCCCAGCCTCAGCCTAACCTAAACCTAACCTAACCTACCCTAACCTAACCCTCACACTGACCCTGCAGCCCTGACCTGACCTGACAGCACTGACCTGACCTGACAGCCCTGGCCTGACCCTGACAGCCCTGGCCTGGCCTGACAGCCCTGGCCCTGGCAGCCCTTGCCCTGGCCTAAGCGGCCCTGGTCCTGGTTTTGACCCTGGCCTGGCCTGACCCTTAACCTAACCCTTAACCCCCTAACCTAAACCTAACCTAAACCTAACCATGGCCCTGGCCCCTGGCCTGGCCCATGGCCCTAGCCTCCTGGCCCCTAGGCCCCTAGCCCGGCTGGCCCAAGCCACCTAGTCCTAGCCCTTGTCCTGGCCCTAAAACTGGCCCCTAGCCCCAGCCGTGGCCCCCCTGGCCTGGCCTGGCCCTAGCACCAGCCCTAACCCCTGGCCCCCTAGCCTCAGCCCTGGCCTGGCCCCCTAGCCATATCCCCTAGCCCCAGCCCTGGTCCAGTAGCCCTACCCTGGCCCCTGGTCCCCTGCCTCCTGGCCTAACCCCTGGCCTGGGCCTGGCCCCTGGCCCTGGTCTGGTCTGGCCTCAGCCCCTAGCCCTGGCCCCTAGCCCTATCCCCCTAGCCCCAGCCCTGGCCCCCCTGGCCTGGCCCTGGCCCTCTGGTCCCATGGCCTCCTGGCCCTGGCCCCTAGACCTAGACCTGGCCCCCTAGCCTAGTCCTATTCTGGCCTCATCCCTGGCCCCCCTGGCCCTTGGTCCTGGCCCCCTGGCCCTGGCTCCTGGCCCCCTAGCCCCAGCCATGGCCTCCTGGCCCTCTGGCCTAGCCTAGTCCCCTATCCTAGTCCTGGCCTAGGCCCTGCCTAGCCCCTAACCCCCCTCCTCAGCACTGGCCGTGGCCCCTTGGCCCTATCCCCTGGTCCCAGCCCTGGCCCCCCTGGCCCTGGCCCCCCACTGGCCCTGGCCCCCCCCCTGGCCCCTGGCCCTAGCCCTGGCCCCTAGCCTGGCCCTGCCCCAGCCCCAGCCTAGCCCGCTGGCCCTAGCCCCTAGCCTGGCCCCTGGCCCTAGCCTAGCCCTCTGGTCCCATGCCTCCTGGCCCTGGCCCCTAGACCTGGACCTGGCCCCCCTAGCCTAGTCCTATTCTGGCCTCATCCCTGGCCCCCCTGGCCCTTGGTCCTGGCCCCTGGCCCTGGCTCCTGGCCCCTAGCCCCAGCCATGGCCTCCTGGCCCTCTGGCCTAGCCTAGTCCCTATCCTAGTCCTGGCCCTGGCCTAGCCCTGCCTAGCCCCTAACCCCCTAGCCTCAGCACTGGCCGTGGCCCTTGGCCCTATCCCCTGGTCCCAGCCCTGGCCCCTGGCCCAGCCCCTGGCCCCCTGGCCCAGCCCCCAGGCCCCCTGGCCCCTGGCCCTGGCCCCCTGGCCCCTGGCCCCCCTGGCCCTAGTCCTGGCCCCCTGGCCCTGGCCTGGCCTGGCCCTAGCCCCTCTAGCCCTAGCCCTAGCCCTAGCCCCTGGCCCCTGGCCCTAGCCCCCTAGCCCCTAGCCACCTCCCTAGCCTAGTCTTGGCCCCATAGCACTGGCCCCCTATCACCAGCCGTGGCCCCCCTGGCCCCTGGCCCTGGCCCCTGGCCCAGCCCTGGCCCCCATGGCCCGTGGCCTCAGCCCTGGCCTAGCCACCTGGCCCTATCCCGTAACCCCAGCCCTGGTCCCCTAGCCTGGCCCCCAGTCCCCTGGCCCCCTGACCTGGCCCCTAGCCTTGGCCTTGGCCCCCCTGGTCCCCTAGACCCCTGGCCCTGGCTCCTGGCCTAGCACTGGGCCCCTAGCCTAGTCTGGTCCTAGCCCCAGCCCTCGCCCCCCTGGCCCTTGGCCTGGCCCCTGGCCCAAGCCCCCCCTGGCCCCTAGCCCCAGCCATGGCCTCCTGGCACCCTGGCCTGGCCCTGGCCCTGGCCCCCCCCTAGCCCCCCCTGCCCTAGCCCTAGCCCAGCCTCAGCCCCCCCAGCCCAGCCCTAGCAATAGCCTAGCCTAAACCTAACCTGACCTGACCTGACCTGACCTAACCATAACCCTTACCTAACCTAACCTAACACTAACCTAACCTAACCTAACCACTAACCTAACCTAACCTAACCTAACCTAACCTAACCTAACCTGACCTGACCCTGACCTGACCTGACAGCACTGACCTGACCATGACAGCCCTGGCCTTGACCTGACAGCCCTGGCCTGGCCTGGCAGCCCTGGTCCTGGCCTGACAGCCATGTCCCTGGCCCTGGCGGCCCTGGTCCTAGCCCTTACCTGACCCTGGCCTGACCCTTGACCTTAACCCTTGACCCTAACCTAACAAGGCCAGACCCTAACCTGGCCTGGCCCACTGGCCCTAGCCCGCTAGCCCAGCCCCCTGCCCTGGCCCCTGGCCCTGGCCTAGCACCCTAGCACTAGCCTCCTAGCCACTTGGCCTCCTTGTCCCCCCCTGGCCCTGGCCCCGGGTCCTAGCCTAGTCCTGGCCCCCCACTGGCCCCCTAGCACCAGCCCTGGCCCCATGGCCTAACCTGGCCCCTGCCCTGGCCTAGAACCAGCCCTGGCCCCCTGGCCCCTAACCTCAGCCTATCCTGGCCCCTGGCCTGGCCCCTGGACCGGCCCTAGCCCTAGCCTAATCCTGGTCCTGGCCCCAGCCCTGGCCCCTAACCTGGCCTGGCCCCCCTGGCCCCTGGCCCCTTTGGCCCAAGCCCAAGCCCCTTGGCCCTAGCACTGGCCCTGGCCTAGCCCCAGCCCTGGCCCCTATTTCCCCTAGCCTCATCCTGGCCCTAGCCACCTGGCCCTATCCCCCCTTTGACCCCCTGGCCCCCTAGCCCCCCTAGCCACATTCCTGGCCCTGGCCCCTATCAATATCCCCTAGCCCCAGCCGTGGGCCCCCTAGCCTTAGCCCTGGCCCCTGGGCCCTGGCCCCCTGGCCCTGGCCTCCTGGCCCCTAGCCCTATCCCTCTGGCCCTATTCCTGGTCCTGGCCCCAGCCCTGGCCCCCTGGCCCTGGCCCTGGCCCCTGGCCCTGGCCCCCTGGCCTTGCCCTGGCCTCCTGGCCACCTGGCCCTGGCCCTGGCCCCCAGGCCACCTGGCTCCAGCCCTGGCCTCCAGGCCCAGCCCCAGCCCCAGCCCAGCCCTGGCCCTGGCCCTGGCCTAACCTAACCTGACCTGACCTGACCTGACCTAGCCCTAACCTAACCTAACCTAACCTAACCTAACCTAACCTAACCCCCCAGCCCCCAGCCAGGCCCCAGCCCCAGCCTAACCATAGCCTAACCCATAACCCTCTAACCTAACCCTCACACTGACAGCCCTGACCATGACCTGACAGCCCTGGCCTGGCCATGACAGCCCCTGGCCCTGGCCTGATAGCCCTGGCCCTGGCCTGACAGCCCCTGGCCTGATCCTGACAGCCCTGGCCTGACTCTGACAGCCCTGGCCCTGGCAGCCCTGGCCGTGGCCTGATAGCCCTGATGGCTCTGGGCCTGGCAGCCTTTGCGACCCTCTCCCTGGCCCTGGCCCTGTCCTGGCAGCCCTGGCCTGGCCTGGACCTTGACCCTTGACCCTAACCTTTGACCCACTAACTGTAACCCTAACATTAACCCTAACCCTAACCTAACCTAACCTGACAGCCCTGACCTGACCTGACAGCACTGACCTGACCTGACAGCCCTGGCCTTGACATTGACAGCCCTGGCCCTGGCCTGGCAGCCCTGGTCCTGGCCCTGGCAGCCCTGGCCCTGGCCTGGTGGCCCTGGTCCTAGCCTGACCTGACCTGGCACTGACCCTTGACCTAACCCTTGACCCTAACCTAACCTAACCGGACCTAACCTGGCCCTGGCCCCTATCCTGGCCCGCTAGCTCAGCCCCCTTGCCCTGGCCCCCCTGGCCTGGCCCTGGCACCTGGCCCTAGCCTCCTAGCCACCTGGCCCAATTGCCCCCTAGCCCAAGCCCCTGGTCCTGGCCCCCTAGCACTGGCCCCCTAGCCCCAGCCCTGGCCCCCATGGCCTAGCCCTGGCCCCCATAGCACTGGCTCTAGAACCAGCACTGGCCCCCTGCCCCCCTAGCCTCAGCCTAGTCCTGGCCCCTAGTCCTGTCCCCTAGTCCTGGCCCTGGCCCCCTAGCCTAATCCTGGTCCTGGCCCCAGCCTAAGCCCCTAACCCTGGCCCAGGCCCCTGGCCCCTGGCCCCATGGCCCCTAGCCCCAGCCCCAGCCCCTAGCCTGGCCTGGCCCTAGCCCCAGCCCTGGCTCCTGGCCCCCTAGCCTCAGCCCTGGCCCTAGCCACCTGGCCCTATCCCCTGGCCTCAGCCCTGGCCTCCTGGCCTGGCCTGGCCCCCCTGGCCCCCAGCCCCCTGGCCTGGCCCCTGGCCTGGCCCTGGCCCTGGTCCTGGCCCCCTGGCACTGGCCCCTGGCCCTGGCCCTGGCCCCTGGCCCTAGCCCCTGCCGTGGCCCCCTGGCCCCCTAGCCTATCCCTGCCCCAGCCATGGGCCCCTAGCCTTGGCCCTGGCCCCTGGGCCCCTGGCCCCCCTGGCCTGGCCCTGCCACAGCCTGGCCCACTGGCCCCCTAGGTACAGCCCTGGCCCTATCCTGGCCCTGGCCCTGGCCCCCCCAGCCTAACCCCTGGCCCCTAGCCCCAGCCCTGGCCTCCTGGCCACCTGGCCCTGGCCCTGGCCCCCTAGCCCCCAGCCCTAGCCCCCTGCCCTAGCCCTAGCCCTAGCCTAACCTGACCTGACCTGACCTGACCTGACCTGACCTGACCTGACCTGACCCTGACCTGACCTGACCTAACCCTAGCCTAACCTAACCTAACCTAACCTACCCTAACCTAACCTACCTAACCTAACCTAACCTAACCTAACCTAACCTAACCTAACCTAACCTGACCTAGCCCTGACCTGACCTGACAGCACTGACCTGACCTGACAGCCCTGGCCTTGACCTGACAGCCCTGGCCTGGCCTGGCAGCCCTGGTCCTAGCCCTTACCTGACCCTGGCCTGACCCTTGACCTTAACCCTTGACCCCTAACCTAACCTAACCCAGAGACCCTAACCTGGCCTGGCCCACTGGCCTAGCCCGCTGGCCCAGCCCCCTTGCCCCCTGGCCCCTGGCCCTGGCCCTAGCACCCTGGCCCTAGCCTCCTGGCCACCTGGCCCCCGTGTCCCCCCTGGCCCTGGCCCCGGGTCCTGGCCTAGTCCTGGCCCCCTAGCACTGGCCCCCTAGCACCATCCCTGCCCCCATGGCCTAACCTAACCCCCTGGCCTGGCCTAGAGCAGGTCCTGGCCCCTGGCCCCCTAACCTCAGCCTGGCCTGGCCCCTAGCCCTATCCCCCTAGTCCGGCCCTGGCCCCCCTGGCCTAATCCTGGTCCTGGCCCCAGCCCTGGCCCCCTGGCCCCTAGCCCCAGCCCAGCCCCCCCCTGGCCTAGCCTGGCCTAGCCCTGGCCCCAGCCCTGGCCCCCTGGCCCCCCTAGCCTCATCCTGGACCTGGCCACCTGGCCCTATCCCGCTGGTCCCAGCCCTGGCCCCCCTGGCCTGGCCCTGGCCCCTAGCCCCCAGCACACCTGGCCCTGGCCCCTGGTCCTGGCCTGGTCCTGGCCCCCTGGCACTGGACCCTAGCCCCAGCCCTGGCCCCTGGCCTGCCCTGGCCCCAGCCCTAGCCCACTGGCCCCCTAGCCACAGCCTAGCCCTAGCCCAATAGCTATCCCCTAGCCCCAGCCGTGGGCCCCTAGCCTTAGCCCTGGCCCCTGGGCCCCTGGCCCCCCTGGCCCCTGGCTCTGTCCCTCTGGCCCTATTCCTGGTCCTGGCCCCAGCCCTGGCCCCCTGGCCCCTGGCCCTGGCCCCTGGCCCTGGCCCCCCTGGCCCCTGGCCCTGGCCTCCTGGCCACCTGGCCCTGGCCCTGGCCCCCTAGCCACCTGGCTCCAGCCCTGGCCTCGGGGCCCCCCAGCCCCAGCCCCCCCAGCCCTGGCCCTGGCCCTGGCCTAACCTAACCTGACCTGACCTGACACTACCCTAACCTGGCCTAACCCTAGGCCTAGCCTAACACTGGCCTCCTGGCCTAGTTCCTAGCCCCTAGCCTGGCCTAGGCCTAGCCTAACCCTAACCTAACCTTGTAGCCTGACTTTGCACACCTAAACACTGGCCTGGCCTGGCCTAACCTAGCCTAACCCCCTAGCCTAACCATGACCCTGCCTGACCTGACCCTAACCGTGGCCTAGCCATAGCCTAACCCAAGGCACCTGGCCTATCCTGGCCTGGCCTGGCCTGGCCTGGCCTGGCCTGGCCTAGCCTAACCTAACCTAACCTAACCCCCAGGCCCCCCCAGGCCCAGCCCCAGCCCCAGCCCCAGCCTAACCTAACCTAACCTAACCCTCTAACCTAACCCTCACACTGACAGCCCTGACCATGACCCTGACAGCCCTGGCCCTGGCCTGACAGCCCTGTCCCTGTCCTGGCAGCCCTGGCCTGGCCCTGGAACTTGACCCTTGACCTAACCTTTGACCCACTAACCTAACCTAACCCTAACACTAACCTAACACCTAAACCTAACCTAACCTGACAGCCCTGACCTGACCTGACAGCACTGACCCTGACCCTGACAGCCCTGGCCTTGACATTGACAGCCCTGGCCCTGGCCTGGCGGCCCTGGTCCTAGCCCTGACCCTGACCCTGGCCTGACCCTTGACCTAACCCTTGACCCCCTAACCTAACCCCTGGCCCCTGGCCCCTATTCCTAGCCCGCTACCCAGCCCCTTGCCTGGCCTGGCCCTAGCACCTGGCCCTAGCCTCCTAGTCACCTGGCCCACTTGCCCCCCGTGGCCCTGGCCCCCTAGTCCTGGCCCCTAGCACTGGCCCCCCCCAGCCCCAGCCCTGGCCCCATGGCCTAGCCTAGAACCAGCACTGGCCCCTGGCCCCCTAGCCTCAGCCTGGCCCTGGCCCCTAATCCTGTCCCCTGGTCCTGGCCTGGCCCCTGGCCTAATCCTGGTCCTGGCCCCAGCCTAAGCCCCTAACCCTGGCCCAAGCCAGCTGGCCCCTGGCCCCCCTGGCCCTGGCCCCAGCCCCAGCCCCCTGCCCCAGCCCTGCCCTGGCCCTGGCCCCCCCCTAGCCCCCCTGGCCCCCCCCCTGGCCCCAGCCCTGGCCTCCTGGCCTAGCCTAACCCCCTGGCCCTGGCCCCCTGGCCTGGGCCCCCTGGTCCTGGCCTAATCCTGGCCCCCTAGCACTGGCCCCCTAGCCCCAGCCCTAGCCTCCTGGCCCCGAGCCACAGCCGTGGCCTGGCCCCCCTAGCCCTATCCCCTAGCCCCAGCCATGGTCCCCTAGCCTAGCCATGCCCCCTAGTCCCCTAGCCCCTGGCCCTGGCCTAGCCACAGCCCTGGCCCACTGGCCCCCTAGCCACAGCCCTAGCCCTATCCCCTGGTCCTAGCCTGGCCCCCTTGCCCTTAACCCCTGGCCCCCCTAGCCAAAGCCGTGGCCTCCTATCCACCTGGCCCTGGCCCTGGCCCCCTGGCCCCCTGGCTCCAGCCCTGGCCTCCAGCCCCAGCCCCAGCCCCAGCTCCAGCCCTGGCCCTAGCCTAGCCCTAACCTAACCTGACCTGACCTGGACCTGACCTGACCTGACCTAACCATAGCCCTTGCCTAACCTAACCCTAACACTAATCCTGGCCTGAACCACCTAACCTAACCTAACCTAACCCTAAACCTAACACTAATCCTGACATTAACCTAAACCTAACACTAGCCTGGCCCTAACCTAACCCCCTAACCCTACCACTGACCGTGACCTGACCTGACCTGACAGCTAACCTAACCTAACCTAAACCTAAACATTAAACCTAAACCTAAGCCCAGGCCATAGCCTAACCCTAACCCCTAACCTAACCTAACCCTAACCTAACACTAACCCTAACCTAACCCCCTAACCTAACCTGACCTGACCGTGACTCTGACCTTGACCTGACCTGACCACTAACCTAACCTAACCTAACCTAAACCCTAAACCTAAACCTAAACCTAAACCTAAACCTAACCTAACCTAACCTAACTAATGGGGTTTTACCCATTGCCCTGAGTTGATGAGTCATCCAAGTCAATGTTGCCTTTGCCTAAGAGGCTATGGTACCTAGATAGGAGGATGACAGCCCTTGCACTCCTGGAATTTTATTCCATTGCGGGAATGGGTGTCACCTCCTTTTTAATCTTCTCCCTTAGCCCCTGCACCCAGAGGACTTGTCTCCATTGCACCTGGTGGGGTAAGGAAGTAATCTAAAGCTCTTGATAAACACTCCCCAAAGAAGGGCTCGCTTGTCTTGCTTAGGGCTCTCTTGTGCCACGCTTATAGGCTTTAAGGCAGTTTTCATTTATTAAAACAAAGGGTGATGTGGAGGCTGAGACTCAGGCGCCACTAGGTGGCGCTGACATTTGCCCTCAAAACTGTAAAAAAAAACCCTCCAGTATGCATGCGCATTTTGAGCAAATTGCATAAGCAATTTGACAGCCCTGGCCCTGGCCTTGACAGCCCTGGCCTGACCGTGACATCCCTGGCCTGATCCTGACAGCCCTGGCCTGAATCTAACATTCCTGGCCTGGCAGCCCTGGCCGTCGCCCTGATAGCCCTGGCGGCCCTGGCCTGGCAGCCCTTGTGGCCCCTATCCTGGCCTGGCCTGGCTCTTGACCCTTGACCCCCTAACCTTTGACCCTCTAACCTAACCCTAACTCTAACCTAAGCCTAACACTAACCTAACCTGACAGCCCCTGACCTGACCCTGACAGCCCTGGCCTGACCCAGACTGCCCTGGCCCTGGCCCGACAGCCCTGGCCTGGCCATGGCATCCCTGTTCCTGGTAATGGCAGCCCTGGCCCTGGCCCTGGCGGCACTGGTCCTGGCCTGACCATGACCCTGGCACTGACCCTTGACCTAACCCTTGACCCGTGGCCTAACCTAACCCTAACCTAACCATGGCCCTGGTCCCTAACCTGGCCCGCTAGCCCAGCCCCCTTGCCTGGCCCCCTAGCATTGGCCCTGGCCCCCCTGGCCTGGCCTCCTGGCACCCTGGCGCGTATCCCCCCTGGCCCTGGCCCCTGGTCCTGGACCTGGTCCTGTCCCCTAGCACTGGCACCTGGCCCCAGCCCTGGCCCCTAGCCTGGCGCTAGCCACCTAGCCCTAGCCTAGCCTAGCACCAGCCCTGGACCCCAAGCCCAATAGCCTCAGCCCTGGCCTGGCCCCTAGCCCTATCCCCTAGACTAAGCCCTAGCCACCTGGCACTGGCACTGGCCCCTAGTCCATGGCCCCATGGCCTGGCCCCCTAGCACTGGCCCCTGGCCCCCTGGCCTAGTCCTGGTCCTGGCCCCAGCTCTGGACCCTAGCACCTACCCTAGTCTACTGGCCCTGGCCCCTGGCCCCAGCCCCCTGGCCCAGCCCCTGGCCTCCTGGCCCCCCTGGCCCCTGGCCCTGGCCCCTGGCCCCCCTGGCTCCAGCCTGGCCTCAGGCCCCAGCCCCAGCAACAGCCCTACCCTGGCCCTGGCCTAAACCTAACCTGACCTGACCATAGCCTAACCTAACCGCCAACACACTAACCTAACCTAACCTAACCCTAACCTGGCCTAAACTTAGCCTAACACCGTGATCCTAACCTAACCTGACTTTAACCCTAACCTAACCTGGCCTAATACTAGCCTATCCCCCCTAGCGCTAGCCTGACCTGACCTGACCTGACCATGGACCTAAACCTAGCCTAACCGTGTGCATTAGCCTAGCCTGGCCACTGGCCCTAGCCTAACCTGTCCTAACTCTCTAACCTGGCTCCTAGCCTAGCCTAACCTGGCCCTAGCCTAACTAGCCTAACTCTAACTGACCCCAGGCACAGCCTAAACCCAGCCTAACCTAACCTAACCTAACCCTCTAGCCTAATCCTAACCCTCTAGCCTAACACTAACCCAGGCACTAACCTAACCTAACCACAGGCCCTAACCTAAACCCCAGAGCCCTAACCTAACCTAGCGATAGCCTAACCCTCACTCTCTAACCTAACCTAACCCTCTAACCTAACCTAAACCTAATTATAAACCTAACCTAACCTAACCTAACCTAACCTAACCCTAACCTAACCTAACCTAACCTAACATTAATTCAAATTTAGAATTGGCTCAGGATTTTCATAAAAGTTTTCATGTTACAGCTGAGACATTGCATCATCGATTTGACACAACTAGAAAAGAAGCTAGAGATATTGTTACCCAATATCAAAATTGTTGTCAGTTCTTACCTATGCCTCATGTTGGGATTAATCCCAGAGGAATCCGTCCACTACAAGTGTGGCAGATGGATGTTACTCACATTTCATTTTTTGGTAAACTTCAATATTTGCATGTTTCTGTTGATACTTGCTCTGGAGTTGTGTTTGCTTCTCCCCTGACTGGAGAAAAGGCAGCCCATGTTATTCAACATTGCCTAGGCATGGAGTGCCTGGGAAAGCCCAAAATTCTAAAAACTGACAATGGGCGGCCTATATTTCTCAAAAATTTGGACAGTTTTGTCATCCAATAAAAGTGACCCATCTACTTGGGTCTCCCATATAACCCTCAAAGTCAGGGTATTATTAAACATGCTCACCCCACCCTCAAATCCTACTTAATAAAACAAAGGGAGAGTCCAGGAGGCTCTGCCCTCAGTGCCAAGAGTGACCGTTTCCTTGGCACTCTTCACACTCAATTTTTTTAATTTGGACAGTCAAGGCCATTCGGGCTGATCGCCACTGCTTAGGGCCTAATAGGCCCAAGGAAATGATCAAATGGAAGGATGTCTTAACTGGTGAATGGAAAGGCCGGATCCTATCTTAATAAGATCCAGGGGAGCTGTCTGTGTTTTCCCACAGGAAGAAAACAATCCATTCTGGGTACCGGAGCGCCTCACGCCCAAGCTGGTGACAGCTGAAGATGATCTTTTAACATATACACCTGCTACCACTTGAAGAGTCAAGGGGCGAGGATGACCACTAATTCTACTCGGTGGATTCATAAGCCCACAGATGGCTTATTACCTGGGTTTCTTCTGCCTTTTCTTATTTTAAGATTGGGTGGGGTTGGAATGTTCCTAACAGGAAAAAGTTTCCAACTAAAGAATATAAGCATAAAGCACTCGTTTGTAATCCAAATCACATGTGTGCCACTTGCTCAATTAGGAAAACACAAAAACTGAAAAGTGTTATCTTGCACTGTATGGCACAGAAACAAGTTTCCATCGAAAGAACAGAAATGCAAAGTACAACTTTGTAAACTAATTCACACACGTGTGACCTGTTCAGTTAATATAACAGGAAAACTGATAAGTGATATAAGACTAACCTAACCTAACCATAGCGCTAACCCGTAACCTAACCTAACCTAACACTAACCTAACCCTAACCTAACCTAACACTAATCCTAACCTAACCTAAACCTAACCTAACTTGTTTCTAACAGGAACAAGTTTCCAATGAAAAAGAACAGAAGCATAAAGCACTGCTTTGTAAACTAAATCACATGTGTGTCACTTTCGTTCAATTAGGAATGAGGGAAAACTGAAAGTGATATAACACACTGTACAGCAGAGGAACAAGTTTCCAAGGAGCGAACAGAAAAGCAAAGCACTACTTTTAAGCGGAATCACATGTGTGTCGATTGGCTCAATGAGGAATACAGGAAAACTGAAAGTGTTATCTCTCACTGTCCTGCACAGAAACAAGTTTCAATCGAAAAGAACAGAAGCATAAAGCACAACTTTGTAAACTAAGTCACATGTGTGTCACTCACTCAATTAGGAATACAGAAAAACTGAAAAGTGATATATCGAACTGTTCAACACAGGAACAAGTTTGAACCGAGAAGAAAGAAAAGCAAAAAGCACTATTTTGTAAACTAAAGAACATGTGTGTCGCTCAAATATTAGGAATACAGGAAAACTGAAAAGTGATATATATCGCATCATACAGCACAGAAAAAGTTTCCAACAAAGAACAGAAAAACAGCGAACTACTTTTAAGCGGAATCACATGTGTGTGTGGCTCGCTCAATTAGGAATACAGGAAAACTGAAAGTGTCATCTATCCTGTATGCCACAGAAACAAGTTTCCATCGAAAAGAACAGAAAAGCAAAGCACAACTTTGTAAACTAATTCACATACGTGTCGCCTGTTCAATTATTATAACAGGAAAACTGAAAGTGATATAAGACTAACCTAACCTAACCTAACCTAACCTAACCTAACCATAACCATAACCCTGTAACCTAACCTAACCTAACCTACTAACCTAACCTAACCTAACCTAACCTAAACCCTAACCTAACCTGCCTAACCATAACACTAAAACTAACCCAAACCTAACTTGTTCTAACAGGAACAAGTTTCCAACGAAAAAAACAGAAGCGAAAGCACAACTTTGTAAAACTAATTCACATAAGTGTCGCCTGTTCAATTATTATAACAGGAAAACTGAAAGTGATATAACCTAACCTTTACCATAACCATAACCATAACCATAACCATAACCATAACCATAACCCCTACCCTAACCTTTTCCTAATCCTAACCCTAAACTTAACCTAAAACTAAACCTAACCTAACCTAAACCTAACTCTAACCTAACCTAAATTGTTCCTAACAGGAACAAGTTTCCAACAGAAAGAACATAAGCATAAAAACACTACTTTGTAAACTAAGTCACATGTGTGTCACTCGCTCAATTAGGTATACAGGAAAAGTGAAAATTGATATATCGCATTGTACAGCACAGGAACAATTTTGAATGAAAGAACAGAAAAAATCAAAGCACAACATTTAAGCGGAATCACATGTGTGTAAACTTGCACAATTAGGAATACAGGAAAACTGAAAGTGTCATCTCACACTGTAAGGCACAGAAACAATTTTCCATCGAAAGAACAGAAAGGCAAAGCACAAATTTGAAAACTAATTCACATACATGTCGCCCGTTCAATAATTATAACAGGAAAACTGAAAAGTGATATATCACACTGTACAGCACAGGAACAAGTTTCCAACAGAAGAACTTACATGCAAAGCACTACTTTGTAAACTAAATCACATGTGTGCCGCTCGCTCAATTAGGAATACAGGAAAAGGGAAAATTGATATATCGCACTGTACCGCAGAGGAACAAGTTTCCAAAGATAGAACAGAAAAGCAAAGCACTACTTTGAAAATTAATTCACATACCTGTCGCACCTTCAATTATTATAACAGGAAAACTGTAAAATGATGATATAACCTTGGCCTAACCTAACCTAACCCTAACACTAACCTAACCTAACCATAACCTAACACTAACCTAACCTAACCTAACCCTAACCTAACCTAACCTCTAACCCTAACCTAACCTAACCTAACCTAACCCTAACCTAACCTAACCCTAACCTAACCCCTAACCCTAACCTAACCTAACCTAACCTAACCTAACCTAACCTAACCTAACCTAACCTAACCCAAAGCCTAACCTAAATTGTTTCTAACAAGAACAAGGTAGGAAACTTGTTCCAAACAAGAACAAGTTTCCAGGAAAGAACATAAACACAAAGCAGTGCTTTGTAAACAAATTCACATGTGTGTCAATCTCTCAATTAGGAATACAGGAAAACTGAAAGTGATATATCGCACTGTACAGCACAGGAACAAGTTTCCAATGAAAGAACCGAAAAGCAAAGCACTACTTTGTAAACTAATTCACATGTGTGTCGCCTATTCAATTATTATAACAGAAAAACTGAAAAGTGATATAACACACTGTACAGCACAGGAACAAGTTTCCAACGAAAGAACAGAAAAGCAAAGCACTACTTTTAAGCGGAATAACATGTGTGTAAACTTGCTCAATTCGGGATATACAGGATAACTGAAAGTGTTATCTCTTTTATATATGGCACAGAAAAAACTTTCCATTCAAGAACAGAAACAAAAAGCACAACTTTGTAAACTATTTCACATATGTGTTGCCCTTCTAATTATTATTACAGGATAACTGAAAGTGATATATCACACTGCACAGAACAGAAACAAGTTTCCAACAGAAAAACAGAAGCATAAAGCACTACTATGTAAACTAATTCACATACATGGCGCCTGTTCAATTATTATAACAGGTAAACTGAAAGTGATATAACCCAAACCCTAACCTAACCCCCTACCTAACCTAAGCCTAACCTAACCCTACCTAACCTAACTGTAACTCTAACCTAACCTAACCTAACTTGTTCCTAACAGGAACAGGTTTCCAACAAATGAACAGAAAAGCACAGCACAACTTTTTAAACTACAGTACATGTGTGTCGCTCACTCAATTAGGAATACAGGAAAACTGAAAAGTGATATATCGAACTGTACATCAAAAAACAAGTTTTCATCTAAAGAACAGAAATGCAAAGCACAACTTTTAAACTAATTCACATCGTGTAGCCTGTTCAATTATTATAACAGGAAAACTGAAAGTGACATAACCTAACCTAACCCTCACCCTAACAATAACTATAACCTAACACTAACACTAACCCCCTAACCTAACCTAACCTAACCTAACCTAACCCCTACCCTACCTAACCCGAACCATAACCTAACTTCTTCCTAATAGGAACAAATTTCCAACCCAAGAACATAAGCATAAAGCACTACTTTGTAAACTAAATCAAGCGTGTGTCAACGCTCAATTAGGAATACTGGAAAACTGAAAGTGATATATTGCATTGTACAGCACAGGAAAAGTTTCCAACCAAAGATCAAAAAAGCAAAGCACTACTTTGTAAACTAATTCACATCGTGTCAACTTGTTCAATTATTATTACAGGAAAACTGAAAATGATATAACACACTGTATAGCACAGGAACAAGTTTCAAAAGAATGAACAGAAAAGCAAAGCACTACTTTGTAAACTAAATCACATGTGTGTCACTCGCTCAATTAGGAATACAGGAAAAATGAAAAGTGATATATTGCACTGTACAGCACAGGAATAAGTTTGAGCAGAAAGAACAGAAAAGCAAAGCAGTACTTTGTAAACTAAATCACATGTGTGTCTCTCGCTCAATATGGAATACAGGAAAAGCGAAAAGAGATATATTGCACTGTAGAACACAGGAACATGTTTCTATGAAAGAACAGAAGCGTAAAGCAAAACTTTGTAAACTAATTCACATCGTGTTGCCTGTTCAATTATTAAAACATGAAAACTTAAAAGTGATATAACCTAAAACTAATCATAACCTAACACTAACCTAACCCCCTAACACTAAACCTAACCTAACCTAACACTCCGCTTACACTAACCCGACCTTAACCTAACTTGTTCCTACAAAGCACTACTTTGTAAACTAAATCACATGTGTGTCACTCGCTCAATTAGGTATACAGGAAAACTGAAAATTGATATATCGCATTGTACAGCACAGGAATAAGTTTCCAATGAAAGAAAAGAAAAGAAAAGCACTACTTTTAAGCGGAATCACATGTGTGTTGCTCGCTCAATTAGGAATACAGGAAAACTGAAAGTGTTATCTACGCACTGTAAGGCACAGAAACAAGTTTTCATCGAAAGAACAGAAACACAAAAAGCACAACTTTATAAACTAATTCACAGACCTGTAAGCCCTTCGATTATTATAACAGGAAAACTGTAAAGTGATATAACCTAGCCTAACCTAACCTAACGGTAACCTAACACTAACCTAACCGGACCATAGCCTAACACTAACCTAACCATAAACCTAACCCTAACCCTAACCTAAACCTAACCCTACCTTAGCGTAACCTAACCTAAACACTAACCTAATCCTAACCATAACCTAACCTAACCTAACCTATCCTAACCCCAGGCCTAACCTAACTTGTTCCTAACAAGAACAAGGTAGGAAACTTGTTCTAACAAGAACAAGTTTCCAAGGAAAAAACATAAACACAAAGCACTACTTTGTAAACAAATTCACATGTGTGTCACTCTCTCAATTAGGAATACAGGAAAACTGAAAGTGATATATCGCACTGTACAGCACAGGAACAAGTTTCCAATGAAAGAACCAAAAAGCAAAGCACTGCTTAGTAAACTAATTCACATGTGTGTCGCCTGTTCAATTATTATAACAGGAAAACTGAAAAGTGATATAACACTATACAGCACAGGAACAAGTTTCCAAAAAAAGAACAGAAAAGCAAAGCACTACTTTTAAGCGGAATAACATGTGTGTCGGCTTGCTCAATTAGGAAAACAGGATAACTGAAAGTGTTATCTCACACTGTATGGCACAGAAAAAACTTTCCATCGAAAGACCAGAAGCGAAAAGCACAACTTTGTAAACTATCTCACATCGTGTTGCCCTTTTAATTATTATTACAGGATAACTGAAAAGTGATACATCACACTGTACAGCACAGAAACAAGTTTCCAACAGAAGAACAGAAGCATAAAGCACTACTTTGTAAACCAATTCACATCGTGTCACCTGTTCAATTATTATAACAGGTAAACTGAAAGTGATATAACCTAACCTAACCCAGCGCTAACTCCTAACCTAACCTAAGCCTAAGCCTAACCTAACCTAACCTAACCTAACCTAACCTAAACTGTAACTCTAACCTAAACCTAACCTAACTTGTTCAGGAACAAGTTTCCAACAAATGAACAGAAAAGCACAGCACAACTTTTTAAACTACAGTACATGTGTGTCGCTCACTCAATTAGGAATACAGGAAAACTGAAAGTGATATATCACACTGTACAGCACAGGAACAAGTTTCAAACAAAAGAACAGAAAAGCAAAGCATTACTTTGTAAACTAAATCACATTTGTGTCACTTGCTCAATTAGGAATACAGGAAAACTGAAAAGTGATATATCGAACTGTACATCAAAAAAACAAGTTTTCATCGAAAGAACAGAAATGCAAAGCACAACTTTTAAACTAATTCACATACATGTAGCCTGTTCAATTATTATAACAGGGAAAACTGAAAGTGACATAACCTAACCTTAACCTAACCCTCTAACAATAACTATAATCCTAACACTATCCTAACCCTAACCTAACCTAACCATAACCTAACCTAACCTAACCCCTACCTAACCCGAACCATAACCTAACTTGTTCCTAATAGGAACAAGTTTCCAACAAGAACATAAGCATAAAGCACTACTTTGTAAATTAAATCACATGTGTGTCGCTTGCTCAATTAGGAATACTGAAAAACTGAAAAGTGATATATCACACTGTACAGCACAGGAACAAGTTTCCAACCAAGAACAAAAAAAAAGCACTACTTTGTAAACTAATTCACATCGTGTCTCCTGTTCAATTATTATAACAGGAAAATTGAAAAGTGATATAGCACTGTATAGCACAGGAACAAGTTTCAAAAGAATGAACAGAAAAGCAAAACACTACATTGTAAACTAAATCACATGTGTGTCACTCGCTCAGTTAGGAATACAGGAAAAAAATAAAAAGTGTTATCTACTTTGTATGGCACAGAAACAAGTTTGAGCAGAAAGAACAGAAAAGCAAAGCAGTACTTTGTAAACTAAATCACATGTGTGTCTCTCGCTCAATATGGAATTCAGGAAAACCGAAAAGAGATATATCGCACTGTAGAGCACAGGAACATGTTTCTATGAAAGAACAGAAACGTAAAGCACAACTTTGTAAACTAATTCACATACTTGTTGCCTGTTCAATTATTATAACATGAAAACTTAAAAGTGATATAACCTAAAACTAACCATAACCTAACACTAACCTAACCCCCTAACACTAAACCTAACCTAACCTAACCCTCCGCTAACACTAACCCGACCTTAACCTAACTTGTTCCTATAAAGCACTACTTTGTAAACTAAATCACATGTGTGTCACTCGCTCAATTAGGAATATAGGAAAACTGAAAAGTGATATATATCACACTGTACAGCAGAGGAAAAAGTTTCGAACGAAATTACAGAAAAGCAAATCACTAATTTCTAAACTAAGTCACATGTGTGTTGCTTCGCTCAATTAGGAATACAGGAAAACTGAAAAGTGATATATATATATACACTGTACAGCAGAGGAAAAAGTTTGAGCAGAAAGAACAGAAAAGCAAACCTCTACTTTGTAAGCGGAATCACATGTGTATTGCTTGCTCAATTAGGAATACAGGAAAAGTGAAAAGTGTTTTCTTGCACTGTATGGCACAGGAACAAGTTTCCATCAAAAGAAGAAGCATAAAGCACAACTTTGTAAACTAATTCACATACGTGTAAGCCAGTTAAAGTATTATAACAGGAAAACTGAAAAGTGATGTAACATTAACCTAACCTAACCTAACCTAACCTAACCTGACCCTACCATAACCTAACCTAACCTAACCCTACTCTTAACCTAACCTAACCCTACCTAACCTAACACTAACACTAACTAACGTGTTCATAACAGGAATAAGTTTCCATCCAAGAACACAAGCATAAAAGCACTACATTGTAAACTAAATCACATGTGTGTCACTAGCTCAATTAGGAATACAGGAAAACTGATAAGTGATATATACGCACTGTACAGCAGAGGAACAAGTTTGAGCGAAAGAACAGAAAACAAAGCACTACTTTTAAATGGAATCACATGTGTGTCTCGCTCAATTAGGAATACAGGGAAACTGAAAGTGTTATCTCTTGCTGTATGGCACAAAAACAAGTTTCCATCAGTACAGAAATGCAAAGCACAACTTTGTAAACTAATTCACATCGTGTTGCCTGTTCAATTATTATAACAGGAAAACTGAAAAAGTGATATAACCTAACCTAACCATAACCTAACACTAAACCTACCCCCTAACACTAAACAACCTAACCTAACCCTACCTATCCTAACCTAAACAAACTTGTTCCTACAAAGTACTACTTTGTAAACAAAATTACATGTGTGTCTCTCCTCAATTAGGAATACAGGAAAACTGAAATGTGATATATCGCACTGTACAGCAGAGGAACAGGTTTCAAGCGAAAGAACAGAAAAGCAAAGCACTACATTGTAAACTAAATCACATGTGTGTTTGCTTGCTCAATTAGGAATACAACAAAACTGTAAAGTGATATATCGAGATTGTATGGCAAAAAACAAGTTTTCATCGAAAGAACAGAAAGGCAAAGCACAACTTTTTAAACTAATTCACATCGTGTAGCCTGTTCAATTATTATAACAGGAAAACTGAAAGTGATATATCACACTGTACAGCACAGGAGCAAGTTTCCAGCGAAAGAACAGAAAAGCAAAGCACTACTTAGTAAACTAAATCACATGTGTGTTGCTCGCTCAATTAGGAATACAGGAAAACTGAAAGTGTTATTTACGCACTGTATGACACAGGAACAAGTTTCCATCAAAGAACAGAAGCATAAACACAACATTGTAAAATAATTCACATTCGTGTCGCCTGTTCAATTATTATAACAGGAAAACTGAAAGTGATATAACCTAACCTAACCATCACCCGTAACCTAACCTTAACCATAACCATAACCCTAACCTAACCTGTAACCTAGCCCTAACCCAAACCCTATCCTAACCTAACACTAAACCGAGACCTAACCTAAACCTAACTTGTTCCAAACAGGAACAAGTTTCCAACAAAAAGAATATAAGCATAAAGCACTACTTTGTAAACTAAATCACATGTGTGTCACTCGCTCAATTAGGAATACAGGAAACCTGAAAGTGATATATCGCGGTGTACAGCACAGGAAGAAGTTTCAAGGAAAGAACAGAAAAGCAAAGCACTACTTTTAAATGGAATCACATGTGTGTTGCTTGATCCACTAGGAAAACAGGAAAACTGAAAGTGTTATCTGCTTTGTACTGCACAGAAACAAGTTTCCATCAAAAGAACAAAGCATAAAGCACAACTTTGTAAACTAATTCACATATGTGTCACCCATTCAATTATTATAAAGGAAAACTGAAAAGTGATATAACCTAACCTAACTCCTAATACTAACCTAACGATAACCCAGCGCTAACCTAACGATAACAAAAAATTTAAAACAGACTGTGACACTCAGTCGATGCTCCTCAGGGTTTTACCCATTGCCTGAGTCGATGGTGATCCAAGTCAATGTTGCCTTTGCCTAAGCAGCTATGTTACCTAGATAGGAGGATGACAGCCCTTGCACTCCTGGAATTTTATTCCATTGCGGGAATGGGTGTCACCTCCTTTTTAATCTTCTCCCTTAGCCCCTGCACCCAGAGGACTTGTCTCCATTGCACCTGGTGGGGTAAGGAAGTAATCTAAAGCTCTTGGTCTCTTACTCCCCAAAGAAGGGCTCGCTTGATCGAGCTTAGGGCTCTCTTGTGCCACGATTATAGGCTTTAAGGCAGTTTTCATTCATTAAAATAAAGGAGGATGTGGAGGCTGAGACTCTGATGCCAATAGGTGGCGCTGACATTTTGCCCTCAAAACTGTAAAAATCCTACTTAATAAAGAAAGGGAGAGTCAGGAGGCTCTGCCCTCAGTGCCACAGTGACCGTTTCCTTGGCACTCTTCACACTCAATTTTTTGAATTTGGACAGTCAAGGCCATTCGGGCTGATCGCCACTGCTTAGGGCCTAATAGGCCTAATAGGCCCAAGGAAATGATCAAGCGAAGGATGTCTTAACTGGTCAATGGAAAGGCCCGGATGCTATCTTAATAAGATCCAGGAGCTGTCTGTGTTTTCCCACAGGAAGAAAACAATCCATTCTGGGTACAAGGCGCCTCACTGAAAGCTGGTGACAGCTGAAAATGATCTTTCAACAGATACACCTGCTACCACTTGAAGAGTCAAGGCGGCTGGGATGACCACTAATTCTACTCTAGTGGATTCATAAGCCCACAGATGGCTTATTACCCTGGGTTTCTTCTGCCTTTTCTTACTTTAAGATTGGGTGGGCGTTGGAATGTTTGGTGCAGCACTATGTTGTGGCTTAGTGTTTTTTACTCTGGTTGTTCTGCAAAATTAATACCCAACACAAGCGTGACTAGGTCGCGATCGAGCAAACACTTGTGGCCTTGAAACAAGGATCATCTCACAAAATTTGGTTATCCATGTTAAAAAATTAAAACAGACTGTGACACTCAGTCGATGCACCTCAGGGGTTTTACCCATTGCCCTGAGTTGATGAGTGATCCAAGTCAATGTTGCCTTTGCCTAGCGGCTATGGTACCTAGATAGGAGGATGACAGCCCTTGCACTCCCTGGAATTTTATTCCATTGCACAGGAATGGGTGTCACCTCCTTTTTTAATCTTCTCCCTTAGCCCCTGCACCCAGAAGACTTGTCTCCATTGCACCTGGTGGGGTAAGGAATTAATCTAAAGCTCTTGATAAACTTACTCCTAGATAGGTACCATAGTTTTCATTCATTAAAATAAATAGGTGGCGCTGACATTTGTCCTCAAAACTGTAAAAAAAAACCCTCAGTACACATGCGGGTTTGCGCCAAATTGCGTAAGCACGCTAAGCACGCAGGGGCCAGAGTCATCAGGCGGGGTAAAGTGAGCAGCCAATCAGGGTATTGACCGTCACTTGGGTGTCAATAGCCTAGCCCCAACCCTTGCCCCCCTAGCCCCTAGCCTTGGCCTAGCCTAGCCACCTGGCCCTATCCCCCCTAGCATCAGCCCTGGCCCCCACCCCTGGCCCTGGCCCCTAGTCCCCTAGCGCTCTGGCCTGGCCTGGCCCCTAGCCCCTGGCCTAGCCTCCTGGCCCCCTAGCCCCCTAGCCACCCCTGGCCCTGGCCCCTAGTCCTGGCCTAGTCCTGGCCCCCTAGCACTGGATCCCTAGCCCCAGCTCTGGCACCCTAGCCATAGCCCTGGCCCCTAGCCTAGTCCTGGCCCTAGCCACAGCCCTAGCCCCCTAGCCATAGCCCCCAGTCCCCTAGCCCCCTAGCCTAGTCCTGGTCCTGGCCTCAGCCCTGGCCCCCCTAGCCCCTAGCCTAGCCTCTTGGCCTTAGCCACCCAGCCCCCTAGCCACAGCCCTAGCCTCCTAACCCCTGCCTGGCCCTGGCCCCCTGGCCCCCTAGCTCCAGCCTTGGCCTCCAGCCCCAGCTCCAGCCCCAGCCCTAGCCTTGGCGCTAGCCTAACCTAACTCTGACCTAAACCTGACCTGACCTAATCCTAAACCTAACCTAACACTAACCCTAACACTAACCCTAACCTAACCTAACCCTAACCTGGCCTAAACCTAGCCTAACCCTAACACTAGCCCTTGCCTGACTTTGGCCTAGCCTAACCTAATCCTAGCCTAGCCCTGCCCCCTAACTCTAGCCTGACCTGACACTGACCTGACACTGACCCTAGCCCTGCCCTCACCTACCCTGGCCTGGCCTGGCCTGGCCTGGCCTGGCCTGGCCTGGCCTGGCCTGGCCTAACCTAGCCTGGCCTGGCCTGGCCTGGCCCCAGCCCCAGCCCCAGCCCCAGCCCCATGCCCAGGCCCAGCCTAACCCCAGCCCTAACCTAACCTAACCTAACCTAGCCTAACCTAACCTAACCCTCTAACACTAACCTAACACTAACCGTAAACCTAACCTAACCTAACCTAAACCCCAACCCCAAACCTAACCCCAGCCCTAACCCTCTAACCTAACCCTCACACTGAAAGCCCTAACCTGACCCTGACCCTGACAGCACTGACCTGACCTGACAGCCCTGGCCTTGACCTGACAGTCCTGGCCTGGCCTGACAGCCCTGGCCTGGCCTGGCCTGACAACCCCTGGCCCTGGGGCCCTGGACTTGGGCCAGGCGGCTCTGGTCTGATTTTGACCCTGGCCCTTGCCTGAACCTTGAACCTAACCCTTGACCCTTAACACTAAGCCGGACCCTAGCGCTAACCCTGGCCCTGGGCCCCTAGCCTAGCCCGCTAGCCATAGCCTCCTAGCCCCCCTAGCCCCATGGCCCCCTATCACTGGCCCCTAGTCCTGGCCTAGTAATAGCCCCTAGTAATGGCCCCCTAGCACTGGCCCCTAGCCCCAGCCCTAGCCCCCCAGCCGAGCCCTAGTCCTGGCCCCAGCCCTAGCCCCCTAGCCCCTTAGCCTCAGCCCTAGCCCTAGCCCCCTAGCCCCTACCCACCTCGCTCCAGCCCTAGCCTCCAGCCCCAGCCCCAGCCCCAGCCCTAGCCCTAGCCCTAGCCCTACACCTAACCTGACCTGACCTGACCTGACCTGACCTGACCTGACCTAACCATAACCCTGTCAGACCAGGCCCTGACACTGACAGCCCTTGCCCTGGCACTGACAGCCCTGGCCTGGCCTGACAGCTCTGACCCTGGCCTGACAGCCCTGGCCCTGGACCTGACAGCCCTGGCACTGATACTGACAGCCCTGGCCCTGACTCTGGCAGCCCTGGCCCTGGCAGCCCTGGCCGTGGCCCTGATAGCCCTGACGGCCCTGGGCCTGGAGCCTTTGCGGAGCTCTCCCTGGCCCTGGCCCTGGCCCTGGCCCTTGACACTAACCTTTGACCCCTAACCTAACCCTAACCTAACCCTTAACCCCTAACCTAACCTAACCTGACAGCCTGACCTGACCCTGACAGCCTGACCCTGACCTGACAGCCCTGGCCTTGGCCTGACAGCCCTGGCCTGGCCTGGCAGCCCTGGTCCTAGCCCTGACCTGACCCGCCCCTGACCCTTGACCCTAACCCTTGGCCCCTAACCTAACCTAACCTGTAACCTAACCTGGCCCTGGCCCCGGGCCGTGGCCCGCTGGCCCAGCCCCCTTGCCCTAGCCTCTTGGCCCTATCCTGGCCCCTGGTCCTGGCCCCAGCCTAACCCCCTGGACCCTAGACTCAGCCTGGCCCTGGCCCCTAGCAGTATCCCCCTGGCACTGGCCCTGGCCCCTGGCCTGGTCCTGGTCCTGGCCCCAGCCCTGGCCCCTAGCCTGGCCTAGACCCCTGGCCTGGACCCTGGCCCCTAGCCCCAGCCAGCCTCCTGGCCCCCTGGCCTGGCCCTGGCCCCCTAGCCCCTAGCTCCAGCCCCAGCCCCAGCCTAATCCTGGCCTAGCCTAACCTAACCTGACCTGACCTGACCTAACACTAACCATAGCGCTAACCTAACCTAACCCGTAAAACCTAAACCCAGTATCCTAACCTAACAGTAACCACCTAACCTAACCTAACCTAACCTGAACCTAACCTAAGACTGATCCTGACCTAACACTGACCCATGGCCTAGCCCTGGCCTAACCTAGCCTAACCTAACCCCCTAACCGCCAACCTAACCCTGTCCTAACCCTAACCTAACCTAACCTAACCTAAACTCTAACCCTAATCCTAAACCTCACTCTGACCCTAACCTAACCTAACCTAACCTAACCTAACCTAACCTAACCTAACCTGACCCCAGGCCCAGCCCCAGCCCCAGCCTAACCCCAGCACTAACCTAACCCTTACCTAACCTAACACTAACCCTCTAACCTAACCCAACCATAACCTAAACCTAACACTAACCTAACCTAACCTAACCTAACATTAATTCAAATTTAGAATTGGCTAAGGGTTTCATAAAAGTTTTCATGTTACAGCTGAGACATTGTGTCATCGATTTGACATAACTAGAAAAAAGCTAGAGATATTGTTACCCAATGTCAAAATTGTTGTCAGTTCTTACCTATGCCTCATGTTGGGATTAATCCCAGAGGAATCCGTCCACTACAAGTGTGGCAGATGGATGTTACTCACATTTCATTTTTGATAAACTTCAATATTTGCATGTTTCTGTTGATACTTGCTCTGGAGTTGTGTTTGCTTCTCCCCTGACTGGAGAAAAGGCAGCCCATGTTATTCAACATTGCCTAGAGGCATGCAGTGCCTGGGAAAGCCCAAAATTCTAAAAACTGACAATGGGCGGCCTATACTTCTCAAAAATTTGGACAGTTTTGTCATCAAAAAAGTGACCCATCTAATGGGTCTCCCATATAACCCTCAAAGTCAGGGTATTATTGAACATGCCCACTGAAACCTAAAATCCTACTTAAAAAACAAAGGGAGAGTCCAGGAGGCTCTGTCCTCAGTGCCACAGTGACTGTTTCCTTGGCACTCTTCACACTCAATTTTTTGAATTTGGACAGTCAAGGCCATTCGGCTGATGATCCCACTGCTTAGGGCCTAATAGGCCCAAGAAAATAATCAAATGGAAGGATGTCTTAACTGGTCAATAGAAAGGCCCGGATCCTATCTTAATAAGATCCAGGGGAGCTGTCTGTGTTTTCCCACAGGAAGAAAACAATCCATTCTGGGTACCGGGCACCTCACTTGCTGGTGACAGCTGAAGATGATCTTTCAACAGATACACCTGCTACCACTTGAAGAGTCAAGGGCGGCTGGGATGACCACTAATTCTACTCAGTGGACTCATAAGCCCACAGATGGCTTATTACCCTGGGTTTCTTCTGCCTTTTCTTACTTTAAGATTGGGTGGGGGTTGGAATGTTTGGTGCAGCACTATGTTGTGGCTTAGTGTTTTTACTCTGGTTGTTCTGCAAACTCAATACCCAACATAAATGTGACTAGGTCGCGATCACGCAAACACTTTTGGCCTTGAAACAAGAATCATCTCCCAAAATTTGGTTATCCATGTTAAAAAATTAAAACAGACTGTGACACTCAGTCGATGCACCTCAGGGGTTTTACCCATTGCCTGAGTCGATGGTGATCCAAGTCAATGTTGCCTTTGCCTAAGTGGCTATGGTATCTAGATAGGAGAATGACAGCCCTTGCACTCCTGGAATTTTATTCCATTGCAGGAATGGGTTTCACCTCCTTTTTAATCTTCTCCCTTAGCCCCTGCACCCAGAGGACTTGTCTCCATTGCACCTGGTGGGGTAAGGAAGTAATCTAAAGCTCTTGATCACTTACTCCCCAAAGAAGGGCTCAAACAGTCGAGCTTAGGGCTCTCTTGTGCCGTGCTTATAGGCTTTAAGGCAGTTTCATTCATTAAAACAAAGGGGATGTGGAGCTGAGACTCAGGCGCCACTAGGTGGCGCTGACATTTGCCCTCAAAACTGCAAAAAAATCCTCCAAAAAAACGTATGCACGGGTTGCGCAAATTGCATAAGCACGCTAAGCACGCTAGGCCCGAGTCATCAGTCGGGGTAAAGAGTGAGCAGCCAATCAGGGTATTAACACGTCACTTAGGTGACACCAGGGCTTATATAAACAGCGCAACTTCTGGGCCCTGGCGTTGTCCTCCCTCTCTTCCTCCCACTCTCCCCTCCCGGGGCTTGCCCCCCCTGAACGTGGCCTGCAGGACGCCATGGTGTCCCTTGGCCAATGCGAGCGCCGCTCGCGCCCGCGAATTGGCCGGGCCCACTCTCCTCTCCTCCTTTCATCGATTGACTGTAATAAAGGCTTGTTGCGGAAGGACCCTTGTGCCCGCGTTCCTTTCTGCAGGCGAGACAAATCACGTGGCTTCCCATACCCTGACAGACCTGGCCCTTACCCTGACAGCCCTGGCCCTGGCCCTGTCAGCCCTGGCCCTGGCCCTGACAGCCCTGGCCTGGCCTGACAGCAATGGCCCTGGCCGCGACAGCCCTGGCCTTGGCAGCCCTGGCCTGGCCTGGCCCTTGACCCTTGACCCTATCCTTTGACCCCCTAACCACAACCCTAACCCTAACCCTAACCCTAACCTAAACCTAACCTGACAGCCCTGACCTGACCTGACAGCACTGACCTGACCCTGACAGCCCTGGCCTGACTCTGAGCCCCTGGGCCTTGCAGCCTGGCCATGGTCTGATAGCCCTGACAGCCCTGATCCTTGCCCTGGCAGCCCTGGTCCTTGCCCTGGCAGTCCTGGCCCTTGCCCTGGTGGCCTGATCTTGGCCTGACCGGACCCTGGCCTGACCCTTGACCTAACCCTTGACCCACTAACCTAACCCTAACCTAACCTGGCCTGGCCCCTGGCCTAGCCCGCTGGCCCAGCCCCATGCCCTGGCCCCCCTGGCCCCTGGCCCCCCTAACCTGGCCTCCTGGCCCCCCTAGCCCCTAGACCCCCCTGGCCTGGCCCCTTGGTCCTAGCCTGGTCCTGGCTACCTGGCACTGGCACCTAGACCCCAGCCCTGGCCCCCTGGCCTAGCCATAGGCCCCTAGCCTTAGCCCTGGCCCTAGCCCCAGCCCTAGCCTCCTGGTCCCCTAGCCTCAGCCCTGGCCTGGGCCCTAGCACTATCCCCATGGCCCCAGACCTGGCCCCCTAGCACTGGCCCTGGGCCCCTAGTCCCCTAGCAACCTAGCCATGGCCCCCCTAGTCCTAGCCCTATCCCCTAGACCTAGTCTTGGTTCTGGCCCCAACCCTGGCCCCTGGCCCTAGCACTGGCCCCCTGGCCTAGTCCCTAACCCCTGGCCCCTGGCCCCAGCCCTGGCCTCCTGGCCCCCTGGCCCTGGCCTGGCCCCTGGCCTCCTGGCTCTGGCCTGGCCTAACCTAACCCTAACCCTAACCTAACCTAACCTAACCTAACCTAACCTAACCTAACCTAACCTAACCTAACCTAACCTAACCTAACCTGACCTGACCCTAACCTAAACCTAACCTAACCTAACCTAACCTAACCTAACCTAACCTAACCCTAATCCTAACCTGGCCCCCTGGTCCTGGCCTGACCTGACCTGACCCTGACCCCCCTGCCTAGCCCTAACCTAACCTAACCTAACCCTAACCCTGGCCTGGCCCCCTGGCCCTAGGCCCACTGGCCCCCTGGCCCCCCCCTGCCCTGGCCCACTGGCCTGGCCCTGGCTCTGGCCCTAGCCTGGCCTCCTATCCCCTGGCTCCTGGCCCACCTGGCCCTAGCCCCTAGTCCTTGCCTGGTCCTGGTCCCCTAGCACTGGCCATCTGGCCCCAGACCTGGCCCCCCTGGCCCCTGGCCCTGGCCCCTGGCCTGGCCCCCTGGCCCTAGCCCCAGCCCTGGCCCCCCTGCCCCCTAGTCTCAGCCCTGGCCTTGGCCCCCTAACCCTATCCCCCCTGGCTCCAGCCCTGGCCCCTGGCCTGGCGCTGGCCCCCCCCCAGTCCACTGGCCCCTGGCCCGAACCCCTAGCCATAGCACTGGCCGCCTGGCCTGGTCCTGGTCCTGGCCCCAGCCCCAGCCCCTAGCCCCTGGCCCCCCTGCCTGGTCCCCTAGCCCCTAGCACCAGCCCTGGCCTCCTGGCCCCTGGCCCTAGCCCTGGCACCTCAGCCCCCTAGCTCCAGCCCTGGCCTCCAGCCCCAGCCCCAGCCCTAGCCTAGCCTAGCCCTAGCCTAACCTAACCTGACCTGACCTGACCTGACCTAACCCAACCCAGGCCCAGCTCTAACCTAACCTAACCTAACCTAACCCTAACCCTAACCTAACCTAACCTGACTTTACCCTAACCTGACCCTAACCCCCCTAACCTAAAACCCCTGACCTGAACCTGACCTGACCCTAACCTAACAACGACCCTAACCTAACCTGGCCCCTCGCCTGGCCCTGGCCCAGCCCCCTTGCCCTGGACCTCTGGACCTGGCCTTGGCCCCTGGCCCTGGCCTCCTGGGCCCCTAGCCCCCCCTGGCCCCCCTGGCCCTGGCCCCCTGGTTCTGGCCTAGTCCTGGTCCCTAGCACTGGCCCCCTAGCCCCAGACCTGGCCCTCTGGCCTAGCCTGGCCCCCTACCCTAGCGCTGCCCCTGGCCCCATCCCTGCCCCAATAGCCTCCTGGTCTCAGCCTGGCCTGGCCTAGCCTAACCCCCCTAGTCCCCTAGCCCCCCTGCCCCCCCTAGCCATAGCCTTAGCCCTGCCTAGCCCTAGTCCTAGTCCTAGCCCCAACCCCTGGCCCCTAGCCCTGGCCCCTAGCCCTGGTCCACTGGCCACCTAGCCCCAGCCATGGCCTCCTAACCCCCTGGCCCCAGCCCTGGCCTCCTGGCCTCCTGGCCCTGGCCCCTAGCCCACTGGCTCCAGCCCTGGCCTCCAGCCCCAGCCCTAGCCCTAGCCATAGCCCTAGCCTAACCTAACCTAACCTGACCCTGACCTGACCTGACCTGACCTGACCTGACCCTGACCTAACCTGGCCCTAACCCTGGCCCTAACCTAACCCTAACCTAACCTAACCTGACCCTGACCCTAACCTGACCTAACCTAACCTGAACCTAACCTGACCCGTGGCCCTAACCTGACCTGGCCCCCTGGCCTGGCCCCCCCCAACCCCTTGCCTGACCCCTGGTCCTGGCCTGACCCCCTGACCTGACCCTGACCCTGGCCTGACCCCTAGCCTAACCTGGCCCTGGCCCTGGCCCTGGCCCTGGCCCTGGCCCCAGACCTGGCCCCCCTGGCCTGGCCCTGGCCCTGGCCTGGCCCTGGCCCTGGCCCTGGCCCTGCTCTGCTGCCCAGCCCCAGCCCTTGCCCTGGCCCTGGCCCTGGCCTAACCCTGGCCCCCTGGCCACTGGCCTGGCCCCTGGCCTCCCTGGCCCCCTGGCCTGGCCCCCTGGCCTGGCCTAGCCCCTGGCCCTGGCCTCCCCTGGCCCCCCTGGCCCCTGCCCCCCTGCCCCCTAGCCTGGTGGCCCCCCTGGCCTCCTGGCCTGCCCTGCCCTAGCCCCTGGCCCCCTGGCCCTGGCCCCCTGGCCTCAGCCCTAGCCCTGGCCACCTATCCTGCCTGGCCCCTGGCCCTGGCCCTGGCCTGGCCTGGGCCTGGCCCTGGCCTGGCCTAGCCAGCCCTGGCCCCTGGTCCCCTGGCCCCTGGCCCCCCCCCCCTAGCCCATAGCCCCTGGCCTGGCCCTGGCCCTGGTCCTGGTGCCCTGGCCCCTGCCTAACCCTGGCCCTGGCCTGGCCCCCTGGCCCTGGCCCCCTGGCCCTAGCCCCAGGCCTGGCCTCCTGGCCTCCCCTGGCCTCCTGGCCCTGGCCTCCTGGCCCCTGGCCCCCTAGCCCCCTGGCAGCCTTGGCCTCCAGCCCCTGGCCTCCAGCCCCAGCCCCAGCCCCAGCCCCCTAGCCCCTGGCCCCTAGCCCTGGCCCCCTAACCTAACCCTGACCTGACCTAAATCTGGCCTGGCCTAGCCCTGGGCCCCCCTGGCCCCCCTGGCCCTGGCCTAGCCTAGCTGGCACTGGCCCTGGCCTAGCCTGGTGCCTGGCCCTGGCCCCTGCCTAACCCCTAGCCCTAGCCCTGGACCCTAGCCTGGTCCTGGCCCCCTACCCCAGGCCTGGCCTCCTGGCTCCTGGCCTGGCCCTGGCCCCTACCCCCCTAGCTGCAGCCTTGGCCTCCAGCCCTGGCCTCCAGCCCCAGCCCCAGCCCCAGCCTGGCCTGGCCTAGCCCTAGCCTAACCTGACCTGGATCTGACCTGACCTAACCTAAGCCCAGGCCCTAACCTAACCTAACCTAACCTAACCCTAACCTAAACCTAACCCTAACCTGACCCTGCCCTGGCCCCTAGCCCCTAGCCTAAGCCTAACCCTAAACTAGCCTAACCTAACCTAACCCCTAAACCTAACCTAACCTAACCTAACCTAACCTAACCCTAACCTAACCTAACCTAACCTAACCTAACCTAACCTAACCTAGCCTAATCCAGCCCCAGCCTGCCTCAGCCCCAGCCTAACCCTAACCCTAACCCCTAACCCTCTAACCCTAACCCTCTAACCTAACCCTAACCTAACCTAACCTAACCTCTAACCTAACCTAACCTAACCTCTAACCTAACCTAACCTAACCTAACCTAACCTAACCCTAACCTAACCTAACCTAACCCTACCTAACCTAACATTAATTCAAATTTAGAAATGGCTAAGGAGTTTCATAAAAGTTTTCATGTTACAGCTGAGACAATGCGTCCTCGATTTGACATAACTAGAAAAGAAGCTAGAGATATTGTTACCCAATGTCAAAATTGTTGTCAGTTCTTACCTATGCCTCATGTTGGGATTAATCCCAGAGGAATCAAATCCACTACAAGTGTGGCAGATGGATGTTACTCACATTTCATTTTTTGGTAAACTTCAATATTTGCATGTTTCTGTTGATACTTGCTCTGGAGTTGTGTTTGCTTCTCCCTGACTGGAGAAAAGGCAGCCCATGTTATTCAACATTGCCTAGAGGCATGGAGTGCCTGGGAAAGCCCAAAATTCTAAAACTGACAATGGGCGGCCTATACTTCTCAAAAATTTGGACAGTTTTGTCATCAATAAAAGTGACCCATCTAATGGGTCTCCCATATAACCCTCAAAGTCAGGGTATTATTAAACATGCTCACCGCACCCTCAAATCCTACTTAATAAAACAAAGGGAGAGTCAGGAGGCTCTGCCCTCAGTGCCACAGTGACCGTTTCCTTGGCACTCTTCACACTCAATTTTTTGAATTTGGACAGTCAAGGCCATTCGTGGCTGATCGCCCACTGCTTAGGGCCTAATAGGCCCAAAAAAATGATCAAATGGAAGGATGTCTTAACTGGTCAATGGAAGGCCGGATCTATCTTAATAAGATCCAGGGGAGCTGTCTGTGTTTTCCCACAGGAAGAAAACAATCCATTCTGGGTACCCGGGCGCCTCCCGTGAAAACTGGTGACAGCTGAAGATGATCTTTCAACAGATACACCTGCTACCACTTGAAGAGTCAAGGCGGCTGGGGATGACCACTAATTCTACTCAGTGGATTCATAGCCCACAGATGGCTTATTACCCTGGGTTTCTTCTGCCTTTTCTTACTTTAAGATTTTGTGGGGGTTGGAATGTTTGGTGCAGCACTATGTTGTGGCTTAGTGTTTTTTACTCTGGTTGTTCTGCAAACTCAATACCCAACATAAGCGTGACTAGGTCGGGATCATAAACACTTGTGGCCTTGAAACAAGGATCATCTCCCAAAATTTTTATCCATGTTAAAAAATTAAAACAGACTGTGACACTCAGTCAATGCACCTCAGGGTTTTTACCCATTGCCTGAGTCAATGAGTGATCCAAGTCAATGTTGCCTTTGCCTAAGTGGCTATGGTATCTAGATAGGAGGATGACAGCCCTTGCACTCCCTGGAATTTTTCCATTCCATTGCAGGGAATGGGTTTCACCTCCTTTTTAATCTTCTCCCTTAGCCCCTGCACCCAGAGGACTTGTCTCCATTGCACCTGGTGGGGTAAGGAAGTAATCTAAAGCTCTTGATAAACACTCCCCAAAGAAGGAGCTCGCTTGATCGAGCTTAGGGCTCTCTTGTGCCACACTTATAGGCTTTAAGGCAGTTTTCATTTATTAAAACAAAGGGGATGTGGAGGCTGAGACTCAGGCGCCACTAGGTGGCTCTGACATTTGCCCTCAAAACTGTAAAAAAAAAAAAAAAAAAAAAAACTCCAGTATGCATGCGCGGGTTGCGCAAATTGCGTAAATCGCTAAGCATGCTGGGCCCCAGTCATCAGGCTGGGTAAAGAGTGAGCAGCCAATCGGGGTATTGAGGCGACACTTAGGTGCGACCAGGCTTATATAAACAGCTCCACTTCTGGGCCCCGGCGCTCTCCTCCTCCCTCCTCTCTCCCCTGCCAGGGGCTTGCCGTCCTGGCCATGGCCCATGGGATGCCAAGGTGTCAGTCGGCCAATCACGGCGCCTCCCGCCCTGCGATGTGGCGGGTTTGCTCTCCTCTCCCTTTCTTTCATCGATTGACTGTAATAAAGGCTTGTTGCGGAAGGACCCTTGTGCACTCGTGCGTTTCTGCAGGCGAGACAATCACGTGGATTCCAACACCTTGACAGACCTGGCCCTCACCTGACAGACCTGTCCCTGGCCTGACAGCCCTGGCCCTGTCCTGACAGCCCTGGCCCTGGCGTGACAGCCCTAGTCCTGGCGAGACAGCCATGGCACTGATCCTGACAGCCCTGGCCTGACTCTGACAGCCCTGGCCCTGGCAGCCCTGGCCGTGGCCTGATAGCCCTGATGGCCCTGGCCTGGCAGCCCTTGCAGCCCTCTCCTGGCCCTGGCACTGGCCTGGCAGCCCCTGGCCCTGGCCCTTGACATGACCTAACCTTTGACCCCCTAACCTAACACCTAACCTAAACCTAACCTAACAGCGTAACACTGACAGTCCTGACCCTGACTCTGACAGCACTGGCCTGACCCTGACAGCCCTGGCCTGACCTGACAGCCCTGGCCTGGCCTGACAGCCCTGGCCCTGGCCCTGGCAGCCCCTGGTCCTGGCCTGACCTGACCCTGGCCTGAGCCTTGACCTAACCCTTGACCCCCTAACCTTAACCTAACCCCCAGGCCTAACCCTGGCCCCTGGCCCCTCCTGGCCCCCTGGCCCCTAGCCATGCCCTGGCCGCCTGGCCCTATTCCTAGTCCTGGCCCCAGCCCCAGCCCCTGGCGCCTGGCCTGGCCCCCCTAGCCCTTGTCTCCTGGCCCCTAGCCCCAGCACTGGCCTCCTGGCCACCTGGCCCTGGCCCCTGGCACCTAGCACCCTGGCCCCCCTAGCTCCAGCCCTGGCCTCCAGCCCCATCCCAGCCCTGGCCCTATCCCTGGCCTAACCTAACCTGACCTGACCTGACCTGACCCTGGCCTAACCAAACCAGGCCCTAACTCTAGCCTAACCTAACCATAACCCTAACTAAACCCTAACCTAGCCTAGCCTGACCTGGCCCCCCTACCTGGCCTAACCCTAACCTAAAAATTAGCCCCCTGGCCTGACCTGACCTGACCTGACCCCCTAACCTAACCTAACCTAACCTAACCTAACCTAACCCCCTAACCTAACCCTGGCCTCCCTCTAACCCCTAACCTAAACCTAACCTTAACCTAACCTGACAGCCCTGACCTGACCTGACAGCCCTGACCTGACCCTGACAGCCCTGGTCCTGACCCTGACAGCCCTGGCCTGACCATGAGCCGTGGTCCTGGCCTGGCAGCCCTGGCCCTGGCCCCCCCAGCCCTGGCCCTGGCCCTGGTCCTGGCCCAGACCTGACCTAGCCCTAGCCCCTGGCCCTTGCCCCCCTGGCCTGGCCCTGGCCCCCCCCTGGCCCCATCCCCTGGCCCCAGCCCTGGCCCCCTGGCCCACCTGGCCTCAGCCCTAGCCCTGGCCTGGCCTGGCCCACTGGCCTCAGCCTGGCCCTGGCCCCCTGGCCCCTGGCCCCCTGGCTCCAGCCCTGGCCCCCCTGGCCCCCTAGAATCAGCCCTATCCTGGCCTCCTGGCCCCTGGCCCCCTAGCCCCAGCCCTAGCCCCCTGGCCTGGCCTGGCCCCTAGCCCTGGCCCCCTGGCCACCCTGGCCCTGGCCTGGCCCCTGGCCCCTAGCCCTAGCCCCTAGCCACCTGGCCCCAATCCTGGCCTGGCCCCTAGCCCCCAGCCCCTGCCCCCTAGCCCTGCCCTGGCCTAGCTAGCCCCTAGCCCCCTAGCCCCCCCTAGTCCCCCAGCCCTGGCCTCCTGGACCCTAACCCCCTGGCCCTAACCCCTGGCCCCTGGCCTCCAGCCTCCCTGCCTAGCCTCCAGGCCCAGCCCCCCTGGCCCAGCCTGGCCTGCCCCCTGGCCTAGCCTAGCCCCTAGCCCCCCTAGCCTCCCCTGGCCTGGCCCCCTGGCCCCTGGCCCCTGGCCTAACCTGGCCCCTGGCCCTAGCCTGGCCCTAGCCCTAATCCCTAATCCTGGCCCCTGGCCCCTGGCCCTGGCCCCCTGCCCAGCCCTGGCCCCTGGCCCTAGACCCCCTGGCCTGGCCCTGGCCCTGGCCTGGCCCTGGCCTAGCCCCTGGCCCCTGGCCCCCTGGCCTGGCCTGGCCCTGGCCCTGGCCCCCCTGCCCTGGCCCCTGGCCCCTGGCCTGGCCCCCTAGCCCTAGCCCCCTGGCCCCTAGCCCCAGCCCTGGCCTGGCCCCCTGGCCCCCTGGCCCTGGCCTGGCCCCCTGGCCCCTAGCCCCTGGCCTGGCCTGCCCCTGGCCCCTGGCCCCTAGCCCTGGCCCCTGGCCCTGCCCCCTGGCCCCCTGGCCTGGCCCTGGCCCCCTAGCCCCTGGCCCCTAGCCCCTAGCCCCTGGCCTGGCCTGGCCCCAGCCCCTAGCCCCTAGCCTGGCCCCCCCTAGCCCCTACCCTAGCCCCTAGCCCCTGGCCCTGGCCCTCCTGGCCCCTGGCCCTGGCCCCCCAGCCCTGGCCTGACCTAGCCCTGGCCCTAGCCTAGCCCTAGCCTAGCCCTGGCCCTGGCCTGACCTGGCCTAACCCTGACCTGACCTAACCCTAGCCCTGCCTAACTGACCCTAACCTAACCCTAACCTAACCTAGCCCTAACCCCTGGCCCTGACAATTAAACCTGACCCTGACCTGGCCCTGACAGCCCTGGCCTGGCCTGACAGCCCTGGCCCTGCCTGCCATAACCTGGCCCTGGCCCTGGCCCTGGCCTGGCCCTGCCCTGGCCTGGCCCTGGCCTGCCCCTGGCCCTGGCCTGACAGCCCCCTGGCCCTGGCCCTGGCCCTGGCCCTGGCCCTGCCCCCTGGCCCTGGCCCCTGGCCTGGCCCCTGGCCACCTGGCCCCCCCTGGCCCTGGCCCTGCCCCCTGGCCCTGGCCCCTGGCACTGGCAGTGGCCCCTGGCCCTGGCCTAGCCTGGCCCAGCCCTGGCCCCCTGGCCCTGGCCCTGGCCTCAGCCTGGCCACCTGGCCCTGGCCCCTGGCCCCTGGCCTAACCCCTGGCCTAACCTAGCCTAAGCGCCAGCCCTGGGCCCCTAGTCCCCTAGCCCCCCTGGCCCTGGGCCCTAGCCATAGCACTGGCCCCTAGCCCTAGTCCTAGTGCTGGCCCTGCCCCTAACCCTGGCCCCTATCCTGGCCCCCTGGCCCTGGTCCCCTGGCCCCCTACCTGGCCTCCTGGCACCCTAGCCCCTAGCCTAGCCTCCTGGCCCCCCCTAGCTGCAGCCTTGGCCTCCAGCCCCTAGCCTCCAGCCCCAGCCCCAGCCCCAGCCCTAGCCTGGCCCTAGCCTAACCTAACCTGACCTGAATCTGACCCTGACCTAGCAAAGCCCAGCCCCTAACCTAACCCTAACCTAACCTAAAGCCCTAACCCAGCCTAACCACCTAACCTGACCTGGTCCTGATAACCTGACCTGACCTAACCTAACCTAACCTAACCTAAACCTAAGCCTAACCTAACCTAACCTAACCCTAACCTAACCTAACCTAACCCCTAACCTAACCTAACCTAACCTAACCTAACCCTAACCCTAACCTAACCTAACCTAACCCCCAGCCCCCCAACCACAGCCCCAGCCCAGCCTAGCCCCCAACCTAACCCTGGCCTAACCCTAACCTAACCTCTAACCTAACCTAATCCTAACCATCTGGCCCTAACCTAACAATAACCTAACCTAACCTAACCTAACCTAACCCTCACCCTCTAACCTAACCTAACCTCTAACCTAACCTAACCTAACCTAAATCCTAACACTAACCTAACCTAACCTAACCTAACCTAACCTAACCTAACCTAACCTAACCTAACCTAACCTAACATTAATTCAAATTTAGAAATGGCTAAGGAGTTTCATAAAAGTTTTCATGTTACAGCTGAGACAATGTGTCCTCGATTTGACATAACTAGAAAAGAAGCTAGAGATATTGTTACCCAATGTCAAAATTGTTGTCAGTTCTTACCTATGCCTCATGCTGGGATTAATCCCAGAGGAATCAAATCCACTACAAGTGTGGCAGATGGATGTTACTCACATTTCATTTTTGGTAAACTTCAATATTTGCATGTTTCTGTTGATACTTGCTCTGGAGTTGTGTTTGCTTCTCCCTGACTGGAGAAAAGGCAGCCCATGTTATTCAACATTGCCTAGAGGCATGGAGTGCCTGGGAAAGCCCAAAATTCTAAAAGACTGACAATGGGCGGCCTATACTTCTCAAAAATTTGGACAGTTTTGTCATCCAATAAAAGTGACCCATCTAACGGGTCTCCCATATAACCCTCAAAGTCAGGGTATGATTAAACATGCCCACTGAACCCTCAAATCCTACTTAATAAAACAAAGGGAGAGTCAGGAGGCTCTGCCCTCAGTGCCACAGTGACTGTTTCCTTGGAACTCTTCACACTCAATTTTTTGAATTTGGACAGTCAAGGCCATTCGGCTGATCGCCACTGCTTAGGGCCTAATAGGCCCAAAAAATGATCAAATGGAAGGATGTCTTAACTGGTCAATGGAAAGGCCCGGATCCTATCTTAATAAGATCCAGGGGAGCTGTCTGTGTTTTCCCACAGGAAGAAAACAATCCATTCTGGGTACCGGAGCGCCTCCCGTGAAAACTGGTGACAGCTGAAGATGATCTTTCAACAGATACACCTGCTACCACTTGAAGAGTCAAGGGCGGCTGGGATGACCACTAATTCTACTCGAGTGGATTCATCGCCCACAGATGGCTTATTACCCTGGGTTTCTTCTGCCTTTTTTTACTTTAAGATTTTGTGGGGGTTGGAATTTTTGGTGCAGCACTATGTTGTGGCTTAGTGTTTTTACTCTGGTTGTTCTGCAAACTCAATACCCAACATAAACGTGACTAGGTCGGGATCGCGCAAACGCTTGTGGCCTTGAAACAAGGATCATCTCCCAAAATTTTTTATCCATGTTAAAAAATTAAAACAGACTGTGACACTCAGTCGATGCACCTCAGGGGTTTTACCCATTGCCCTGAGTCGATGAGTGATCCAAGTCAATGGTGCCTTTGCCTAAGTGGCTATGGCATCTAGATAGGAGAATGACAGCCCTTGCACTCCCTAGAATTTTATTCCATTGCACGGGAATGGGTTTCACCTCCTTTTTTAATCTTCTCCCTTAGCCCCTGCACCCAGAGGACTTGTCTCCATTGCACCTGCTGGGGTAAGGAAGTGATCGAAAGCTCTTGATCGCTTACTCCCCAAAGAAGGAGCTCGCTTGATCGAGCTTAGGGCTCTCTTGTGCCACACTTACAGGCTTTAAGGCAGTTTTCATTTATTAAAACAAAAGGGGGATGTGGAGAGCTGAGACTCAGACGCCACTAGGTGGCTCTGACATTTTGCCCTCAAAACTGTAAAAAAAAAAAAAAAAAAAAAAGTATGCATGCGCGGGTTGCAAATTGCGTAAAAATGCGCTAAGCATGCTGGGCCCCAGTCATCAGGCGGGGTAAAGAGTGAGCAGCCAATCGGGGTATTGAGACGACACTTAGGTGCGACCAGGGCTTATATAAACAGCGCCACTTCTGGGCCCCGGCGCTCTCCTCCTCCCACTCTCCCTGCCAGGGGCTTGCCGTCGTGGCCATGGCCCGCAGGATGCCAAGGTGTCAGTCGGCCAATGCAAGCGCCTCCCGCGCCTGCGAGGTGGCCGGGTTTGCTCTCCTCTCCTCCTTTCATTGATTGACTGTAATAAAGGCTTTGCGGAAGGACCCTTGTGCACTCGTGCGTTTCTGCAGGCGAGACAATCACGTGGATTCCAACACCTTGACAGACCTGGCCCTGACCTGACAGACCTGTCCCTGGCCTGACAGCCCTGGCCCTGTCCTGACAGCCCTGGCCCTGGCGTGACAGCCCTAGTCCTGGCGAGACAGCCATGGCACTGATCCTGACAGCCCTGGCCTGACTCTGACAGCCCTGGCCCTGGCAGCCCTGGCGTGGCCTGATAGCCCTGATGGCCCTGGCCTGGCAGCCCTTGCAGCCCTCTCCCTGGCCCTGGCACTGGCCCTGGCAGCCCTGGCCCTGGCCCTTGACATGACCTAACCTTTGACCCCCTAACCTAACACCTAACCTAAGCCTAACCTAACCGTAACACTGACAGTCCTGACCTGACTCTGACAGCACTGACCCTGACCCTGACAGCCCTGGCCTGACCCTGACAGCCCTGGCCTGGCCTGACAGCCCTGGCCTGGCCTGGCAGCCCTGGTCCTGGCCTGACCTGACCCTGGCCTGAGCCTTGGCCTAACCCTTGACCCCCTAACCTTACCTAACCCCAACCTAACCTGGCCCTGGCCCCTACCCTGGCCCCTAGCCATGGCCCTAGCCGCCTGGCCCTATTCCTAGTCCTAGCCCCAGCCCCAGCCCCTGGCGCCTGGCCTAGCCCCCCTAGCCCTTGTCTCCTGGCCCCTAGCCCCAGCACTAGCCTCCTAGCCACCTGGCCTGGCCCTAGCACCCTAGCACCCCTAGCCCCCTGGCTCCAGCTCTGGCCTCCAGCCCCATCCCCAGCCCTAGCCCTATCCTAGCCTAACCTAACCTGACCTGACCTGACCTGACCTAACCTAAACCAAACCCTAACTCTAACCCTAACCTAACCATAACCTAACCTAAACCCTAACCTAACCTAACCTGACTTTAACCCTAACCTGACCCTAACCCTAACCTAAAATTAACCCCCTAACCTGACCTGACCTGACCTGACCTAACCTAACCTAAACCTAACCTAACCTAACCTAACCTAACCTAACCTAACCTCTAACCCTAACCTAACCTAAACTTAACCTAACCTGACAGCTCTGACCCTGACCCTGACAGCACTGACCTGACCTGACAGCCCTGGTCCTGACCTGACAGCCCTGGCCTGACCATGAGGCCGTGGTCCTGGCCCTGGCAGCCCTGGCCCCAGCACTGGCGGCCCTGGTCCTGGCCCAGACCTGACCTAGCCCTAGCACCCCTGGCCCCCTTGCACTGGCCCCTGGCCCCATCCTGGCCCCTGGCCCCATCCCAGCCCTGGCCCCTGGCCCCTGGCCTCAGCCCCCTGGCCCCCTGGCCCCCCCTGGCCCAGCCCTGGCCCCTGGCCTCAGCCCTATCCTGGCCTCCTGGCCTGGCCCCCTGGCCCCAGCCCTATCCCCCTGGCCTGGCCTGGCCCCTAGTCACCTGGCCCCTGGCCTGGCCCCTGGCCTGGCCTAGCCACCTGGCCTAATCCTGGTCCTGGCCCCAGCCCTAGCAACCTGGCCCCTAGCCTGGCCCCCCTAGCCCTGGCCCCCTAGCCCCATAGTCCCAGCCCTAGCCTCCTGGACCCTAACCATGGCCCTAACCCTCTGGCCCCCTGGCTCCAGCCCTAGCCTCCAGGCCCAGCCCCAGGCCCAGCCCTGGGCCTGGCCTAGCCTAGCCTAGCCTAGCCCTATCCCCTAGTCCCCTAGCCCCTGGTCCCCTGGCCCCTGGCCTGGCCCCCTGGCCTAGCCTAGCCCCTAGACCTAATCCTGTCCCTGGCCCCCTAGCCCTATCCCCTAGATCCAGCCCTAGCCCCTAAGCCTAGAATCAGTCCTATCCCTGGCCCCCCTGGCCCTATCCCCTGGCTCCAGCCCTATCCCCCCTGGCCCTGGCCCCTGGTCCCCCTGGCCCCCCCCTGGCCTGGCCCCTGGCCCCTGGCCCCCCTAGCCTAATGGTGAGTCCTGGCCCCAGCCCCTGGCCCCCAGCCCTGGCCTGGCCTGGCCCCTGGCCCCTAGCCCCTGGCCCCCCCCTGGCCCCCCTGGCCCCAGCCCTAGCCTGGCCCCTAGCCCCTGGCCCCTGGCCCCCCCCCTGGCCCCCTAGCCCCAGCCCTAGCCTCCTGGCCACCTGGCCTAGCCCTAGCCCCCCTAGCCCCCCTAGCTGCAGCCCTACCCTCCAGCCCCAGCCCCAGCCCCAGCCCCAGCCCCAGCCCTAGCCCCCTAGCCCTAACCTGACCCTCACCCGGACCCTGACCCTAACCCTGACCCTAACCCTAACCTAACCTAACCTAAACCTAACCCTAACCCTAACCCCTGACCTGACCTGACCTGACCTAACCTAACCTAACCTAACCTAACCTAACCTAACCTAACATTAATTCAATACCTGACAGACCTGGCCTGACCTGACAGCCCTGGCCCTGGCCTGACAGCCGTGGCCTGGCCTGACAGCCCTTGCCCTGGCCCTCACAGCCCTGGCCTGGCCTGACAGCCCTGGCCTGGCCTGACAACCCCAGCCCTGGCCGTGACAGCCCGGGGACTGATCCTGACAGCCCTGGCCTGACTCTGACAGCCCTGGCCCTGGCAGCCCTGGCGTGGCCCTGATAGCCCTGGCGGCCCTGGCCCTGGCAGCCCTTGCGGCCCTCTCCTGGCCCTGCCCTGGCCTGGCAGCCCTGGCCCCTGGCCCTGGCCTGGCCTGGCCCTTGACCCTTGACCTTGACCTTGACCCCTAACCTAACCCTACCTCCTAACCCCTAACTAACCTAACCTGACCTGACAGCGTGACCTGATCCTGATAGCCCTGGCCTGACCTGACAGCCCTGGCCTGACCCTGACAGCCCTGGCCTGGTCCTGGCAGCCCTGGTCCTGGTCTGGTACTGGATTGGGGCTGGGGGCTAGGGCTGGGGCTGGGGACTGGGGACTGGGGCGGGCTGGGGGGGAGTAGGGTGCTAGGGCTAGGGCTGGGCTGGGGCTGGGGTTGGGGCTGGAGGCTAGGGCTGGAGCTAGGGGCTAAGGGGCTGGGGCTGGGGCTGGGGGCTCGGAGGCTGGGGCTGCGGCTGTGGGGCTGGGGGGCTGGGGATGGGGTTGGGGCTGGGGCTGGGGTGCTAAGGCTTGGCTGGGACTAGGATTGGGGCTGGGTGGCTATGGCTATGGCTGGGGAGCTGGGGCTGGGGGCTGAGGACTGGGGGGCTGGGGCAAGGCCTGGGGGATGGGGCTGGGGCTGGGGGCTGGGGCTTGGGGGCTGGGGCTGGGGCTGATTCTGGGGGGCTGGGGGGGCTGCGGCTGGGGCTGGGGGATGGGGCTGGGGGCTGGGGCTGGGGCTGAGTCTGGGGGCTGGGCTTCTAGGGCTGGGGCTGGGGCTGGGGCTGGGGGGCTGGGGCTGGGGCTGGGGCTGGGGCTGGGGGGCTGGGGCTGGGGCTGGGGCTGGGGCTGGGGGCTGGGGGGGCTGGGGCTGGGGCTGGGACTGGGGCTGGGGCTGGGGGCTGGGGGCTGGGGGCTGGGGGCTGGGGCTGGGGCTGGGGCTGGGGCTGGGGCTAGGGCAGGGTGTTGGGCTGGTGGGCTGGGCAGGGGGGCTAGGGTTAGGGTTAGGGTTAGGGGGTCAAGGGTTAGGGTCAAGGGTCAGGGCCAGGGCTAGGGCTGTCAGGGCCAGGGCCATGGCTGTCAGGTTCAGGGCCAGGGCTGTCAGTGTCAGGGTAAGTGCTGTCACGTCATGGCCAGGGCTGTCAGGGTTAGGGTTAGGGTTAGGGGTTAGGGGTTAGAGTTAGGGGTTAGGGTTAGGGGGTCAAAGGTTAGGGTCAAGGGTCAAGGGACAGAGCCAGGGCAAGGGCTGCCAGGGCCAGGGCCAGGGCCAGGGAGAGGGCCGCAAGGGCTGCCAGGGCCAGGGCCGTCAGGGCTATCAGGGCCATGGCTAGGGCTGCCAGGGCCAGAGCTGTCAGAGTCAGGGCCAGGGCTGTCAGGATCAGGGCCAGGGCTGTCAGGGCCAGGGCCAGGGTTGTCAGGGCCAGGGCTCAGGGCTGTCAGGGCCAGGGCCAGGGCTGTCAGGGTCAGGGCCAGGTCTGTCAGGGTGTTGGAACCCACGTGATGGTCTCGCCAGCAGAAATGCACGCGGGCACAAGGGTCCTTCCACAACAAGCCTTTATTACAGTCAATTGATGAAAGGAGGAGAAGAGAGCGGGCCCGGCCACCTCACGGGCGCGGGCGGCGCTCCCATTGGCCGACGGTCACCATGGCGTCCCAGCGGGACGCGGCCAGGGCGGGCAAGCCCCGGGCGGGGAGATGGGGAGGAGGAGGAGAGGAGGGTTAGGGTTAAAGTTGGGGTTGGGGTTGGGGTTGCGGTTGGGGTTGGGTTGGGGTTATGGTTAGGGTTAGGGTTAGGGTGAGGAGTTAGGGGTTAGGGATAGTGTTAGTGTTAGTGTTAGGGTTAGGATTAGGGTTAGGGTTAGAGGTTAGGGTTAGGGTTAGGGTTAGGTTAGGGTTAGGGTTAGGGTTAGGGTTAGGGTTAGGGTTGGGGATGGGTTAGGGGTTAGGTGTTAGGGGTTAGGGTTAGGGTTTGTGTTAGGGTTAGAAGGTTAGGGTTAGGGTTAGGGTTACAGGGTTAGGGTTAGGGTTAGGGTAGGGGTTAGGGTTGGGGTTAGGGATAGGGTTAGGGGTTAGGGCTTAGGGTTAGTGTTAGGGTTAGGAATAGAGGGTTAGGGGTCAGGGTTATGGTCAGTGTCAGGGTCAGGGTCAGGGTTAGGGTTAGGGGGGTTAGGGTTAGGGTTAGGGGTTAGGGTTAGGGGTTAAAGTCAGGGTTAGGGTTAGGGGGTTATGGTTATGTTTAGGGTCGGTGTTAGGGGGTTAGGGGGGTAGGGTTAGGGTTAGGGTTAGGGGGTTATGGTTAGGGCTAGGGCTAGGGTTAGTGTTATGGGTTCAAGGGTTAGGGTCAAGGTCAGGGCCAGGGTCAGGTACAGGGCCAGGACCAGGGCCTCCAGGGCCAGGACCAGGGCTGCCAGGGCCAGGGCCAGGGCTGTCAGGGCCATGGCCAGGGATGTCAGGGCCAGGGCCATTGCCAGGGATGTCAGGGCCAGGGCCAGGGCTCTCAGGGTCAGGGCCAGGGCTCTCAGGTCAGGGTCAGTTTCAGGGCTGTCCCAGATGTAACATGAAAACTTTTATGAAACTCCTGAGCCAATTCTAAATTTTAATTAATGTTAGGGTTAGTGTTAGTGTTAGGGTTAGGGGATAGGGCTAGGTTTAGGGTTAGGGTTAGGGGTTAGGGTTAGGGTTAGGGTTAGGGTTAGGGTTAGGGTTAGGGTTAGGGTTAGGGTTAGGGTTAGGGTTAGGGTTAGGGGTTTAGGGTTAGATTTAGGGTCAGGGTCAGGGTCAGGGTTAGGGTTAGGGCTAGGGCTAGGGCTAGGGCTGGGGATGGGGCTTTGCCTGGAGGCTAGGGCTGGAGCTAGGGGGCTAGGGGGCTAGGGCTACGGCTAGGGGGCTATGAGGCAAGGGCTGGGGCTTGGGTGCTGGGGCTGGGGCTGGGGATCGGACTGGGGCTGGGGGGCTGGGACTAGGACTAGGGTTAGGGCTGGGGCTAGGGCTAGGGGCTTGGGGCTGGGGCTAGGGGGCTAGTGGACTAGGGGGCTAGTGCTAAGGCTAGGAGGCTACGGCTGGGGCTGGGGGGATAAGGCTGGCGGCTGGGGCTGGGGCTGAGGCTAGGAGGCTGGGGGATAGGTTTGGGGCTAGGGATAGGGCTGGGGGCTGGGGACTAGGGCTGGGGCTGGGGGCTGGGACTAGGGCTGGGACTGGCGGGCTGGGGCTAGGGGCTAGGGGCTGGGGCTAGGAGGCTAGGGCTAGGAGGCTAGGGCTGGGGCTAGGGGGATAAGGCTAGGCGGCTAGGGCTAGGGCTGAGGCTAGGAGGCTAGGGGGATAGGTTTGGGGCTAGGGATAGGGCTAGGGCTAGGGGGCTAGGGCTAGGGCTAGGGGGCTAGGACTAGGGCTAGGACTAGCGGGCTAGGGCTAGGGGGGCTAGGGGGCTAGGGGGCTAGGAGGCTAGGGCTAGGAGGCTAGGGCTAGGGCTAGGGTGATAGGGCAAGGGTGTTGGGCTTGCAGGCTAGGGCCAAGGGGCTAGGGCTAGGGTTAGGGTTAGGGGTTAGGGTTAGGGTAAGGGGGTCAAGGGTTAGGGTCAAGGTTCAGGGCCAGGGTCAGGGTAGGGCCAAGACCAGGGCTGTCAGAGTCAGGGCCAGGGCTGTCAGCATCAGGGCCAGGGCTGTCAGGGTCAGGGCCAGGGCTGTCAGGTTGTTGGAAGCCGCATGATTCCTCTCGCCAGCAGAAACGCACTCGGGCACAAGGGTTCTTTGCAACAAGCCTTTATTACAGTCAATAGATGAAAGGAGGAGAGGAGAGCGGGCCCGGCCACCTCGCGGGTGCGGGCGGCGCTTGCATTGGCAGATGGACACCACGGTGTCCCGTGGGCCGCGGCCAGGGCAGGCAAGCCCCGGGCGGGGAGAGGGGGAGGAGAAGAGGGAGGAGAGCGCCAGGGCCCAGAATTGGTGCTGTTTATATAAGCCCTGGTCGCACCTAAGTGACGTGTCAATACTCTGATTTGCTGCTCACTCTTTACCCCGCCTGATGACTCGGGCCCAGCATGCTTAGAGTGCTTATGAAATTTGCGCAACCCGCGCATGTGTACTGGAGGTTTTTTTTTTTTTTACAGTTTTAAGGGCAAAATGTCCGCGCCACCTAGTGGCATCTGAGTCTCAGCTCTCTACATCCCCCTTTTGTTTTAATAAATGATAACTGCCTTAAAGCCTATCAGCGTGGCACAAGAGAACCCTAAGCTCGATCACGCGAGCTCCTTCTTTGAGGAGTAAGCGATCAAGAGCTTTAGGGTACTTCCTTACCCCACCAGGTGCAATGGAGACAAGTCCTCTGGGTGCAGGGGCTAAGGGAGAAGATTAAAAAAGGAGGTGACACCCATTCCCGTGCAATGGAATAAAATTCAAGGGAGTGCAAGGGCTGTCATCCTCCTATCTAGGTACCATAGCCGCTTAGGCAAAGGCAACATTGACTTGGATCACTCATCGACTCAGTGCAATGGGTAAAAGCCCTGAGGTGCATCGACTGAGTGTCACAGTCTGTTTTAATTTTTTAACATGGATAACCAAATTTTGGGAGATCCTTGTTTCAAGGCCACAAGTGTTTGCGAGATCGTGACCTAGTCACGTTTATGTTGGGTATTGAGTTTGCAGAACAACCAGAGTAAAAACACTAAGCCACAACATAGTGCTGCACCACACATTCCAACCCCCACCCAATCTTAAAATAAGAAAAGGCAGAAGAAACCCAGGGTAATAAGCCATCTGTGGGCGATGAATCCACTCGAGTAGAATTAGTGGTCATCCTCGCCGCCCTTGACTCTTCAAGTGGTAGCAGGTGTATCTGTTGAAAGATCATCTTCAGCTGTCACCAGCTTTCGCGTGAGGCGCTCCGGTACCCAGAATGGATTGTTTTCTTCCTGTGGGAAAACACAGACAGCTCCCCTGGATCTTATTAAGATAGGATCCGGGCCTTTCCATTGACCAGTTAAGACATCCTTCCATTTGATCATTTCCTTGGGCCTATTAGGCCCTAAGCAGTGGCGATCAGCCACCGAATGGCCTTGACTGTCCAAATTCAAAAAATTGAGTGTGAAGAGTGCCAAGGAAACGGTCACTCGTGGCACTGAGGGCAGAGCCTTCTGGACTCTCCCTTTTGTTTTATTAAGTAGGATTTTAGGGTGCGGTGAGCATGTTTAATAATACCCTCACATTGTGGGTTATATGGGAGACCCGTTAGATGGGTCACTTTTATTGGATGACAAAACTGTCCAAATTTTTGAGAAGTATAGGCCGGCCCATTGTCAGTTTTTAGAATTTTGGGCTTTCCCCAGGCACTCCATGCCTCTAGGCAATGTTGAATAACATGGGCTGCCTTTTCTCCAGTCAGGGGAGAAGCAAACACAACTCCAGAGCAAGTATCAACAGAAACATGCAAATATTGAAGTTTACCAAACAATGAAATGTGAGTAACATCCATCTGCCACACTTGTAGTGGACCAGTTTCTCTGGGATTAATCCCAACATGAGGCATAGGTAGAACTGACAACAATTTTGACATTGGGTAACAATATCTCTAGCTTCTTTTCTAGTTATGTCAAATCGAGGACACAATGTCTCAGATGTAACATGAAAACTTTTATGAAACTCCTTAGCCAATTCTAAATTTGAATTAATGTTAGGGTTAGGGTTAGGGTTAGGGTTAGGGTTAGGTGTTAGGGTTTAGGGTTAGGGTTAGGATTAGGGTTAGGGTTAGGATTTGGAATAGGGTTAGGGTTAGAGTGTTAGGTTTAGGGTTAGAGGGTGAGGTTAGGGTTAGGGTTAGGGTTAGGGGTTAGGGTTAGGGGTTTGGGGTTAGGGTTAGGGTTAGTGTTAGTGTTAGGGTTAGTGTTAGAGGTTAGGGTTAGGGTTAGAGGTTAGGGTTAGGGTTAGGGTTAGGGTTAGGGTTAGGATTAGGGTTAGGGTTGTTGTTGTTTGGGGTTGGGGTTGGGGTTGGGGATAGGTTTAGGGTTAGGGTTAGGGGGGTTAGGGTTAGGGTTAGGGTTAGGGTGTTAGGGTTAGTGTTAGGGTCAGTGTCAGGTTCAGGGTCAGGGTTTGGGTTAGGGTTAGGCTAGGGCTAGGGCTGGGGCTGGGGCTGGGGCTGGAGGCTAGGGCTTGAGCCAGGGGGCTAGGGGGCTAGTGTTAGGGCTAGGGGACTAAAAGGCTAGGGCTTGTGCTGGGGGGCTAGGTTGCTCAGGCTTGAAGGCTAGGGCTAGGGGCTAGGGAGCTAGAGCTGGGTCTAGTACTAGGACAACAGCTAGGGGGCTAGGTCTAGGTCTATGTGCCTAGGGAACTAGGGGGTTAGGCCTAGGGCTATGGGGCTAGGGCTGGGTCTAGGGGGATAGGGCTAGGGGCTTAGGGCTAGTGCTGAGGCTAGGGAGCTAGGGGGCTAGGGCTGGGGCTAGGGCTAGGGGGCTAGGTCTAGGGCTAGGCGGCTAGGGCTGGGGCTAGGAGGCTAGTGCTAGGGGGCTAGGACTAGGGCTAGGACTTGGGGGCTAGGGCTAGGGGGGCTAGGGGGCTAGGGGGCTAGGAGGCTAGGGCTAGGGGGCTAGGGCAAGGGGTTTGGGCTAGCAGGCTAGGGCTATGGGACTAGGGCTAGGGTTAGGGTTAGGGGTTAGGGTTAGTGTTAGCGTGTCAAGGGTTAGAGTCAAGGGTCAGGGCCAGGGTCAGGGTCAGGGCCAGGACCAGGGCCGCCAGGGCAAGTGCCAGGACTGCCTTTACCAGGACCAGGGTTGCCAGGGCCAGGGCCAGGGCTGTCAGGGCCAGGGCCAGGGCTGTCATGGTCAGGACCAGGGCTGTCAGGGTCAGGGTCAGGGCTGTCAGGGTTAGGGTTAGGGTTAGGGGTTATGGGTTAGAGTTAGGGGTTAGGGTTAGGGGGTCAAAGGTTAGGGTCAAGGATCAAGGGCCAGGGCCAGGTCCAGGGCTGCCTGGGCCAGGGCCAGGGAGAGGGCCACAAGGGCTGCCAGGGCCAGGGTCATCAGGGCTATCATGGCCACGGCCAGGGCTGCCAGGGCTAGGACTGTCAGAGTCAGGGCCAGGGCTCTCAGGATCAGGGCCATGGCTGTCACGGCCAGGGCCAGTGCTGTCAGGGACAGGGCCAGGGCTGTCAGGGCCAGGGCCAGGGCTGTCAGGGCCAGGGCCAGGGCTGTCAGGGCCAGGGTCAGGGCTGTCAGCGCCAGGGCCAGGGCTGTGAGAGTCAGGGCCAGGTCTGTCAGGGTGTTGGAAGCCACGTGATTCGTCTGGCCAGCAGAAATGCATGCGGGCACAAGGGTCCTTCCGCAACTAGCCTTTATTACAGTCAGTAAATGAAAGGAGGAGAGGAGAGCGGGCCCGTCCACCTCGCGCGGGCGCGGCGGCGCTTCGCATTGGCGAAGGACACAATGGCTTCCAGCGGGCAGCGGCCAGGGCGGGCAAGCTCTGGGCGGGAGAGGGGAGGAGGAGAGGAGAGGGAGGCGCCAGAGCCCAGAATTGGCGCTGTTTATATAAGCCCTGTTCTCACCTAAGTGACGTGTCCATACCCTGATTGGCTGTTCACTCTTTACCCTGCCTGATGACTCGGGCCCAGTGTGCTTAGCCTGCTTATGCAATTTGCGCAACCCGCGCATGCGTACTGGAGGTTATTTGTTACAGTTTTGAGGGCAAAATGTCAGCGACACCTAGTGGTGTCTGAGTCTCAGCTCTCCACATCCCCCTTTTGTTTTAATAAATGAAAACTGCCTTAAAGCCTATAAGCGTGTGGTTATGGTTAGGGTTAGCGTTTGTGGTTATCGTTAGGGTTAGTGTTAGGGAGTTAGGGTTAGGGTTATATCACTTTTCAGTTTTCCTGTATTCCTAATTGAGCGAGTGACACACATGTGAATTAGTTTACAAAGTTGTGCTTTGTGTTTCTGTTCTTTGGATGAAAACCTGTTTCTTTGCAGTACAGTTCAATACATCACTTTTCAGTTTTCCTATATTCCTAATTGAGCGAGCGACACACATGTGATTTACTTTACAAAGTAGTGCTTTGCGTTTCTGTTCTTGTGTTAGAAACTTGTTTCTGTGCTGTACAGTGTGATATATCACTTTTATTTTTCCTGTTATAATAATTGAACGGGACACACGTATGTGAATTAGTTTACATTGTTGTGCTTTGCGTTTTTGTTCTTTCTTTTTTTTTTTTTTTTTTTTAACCACGTTTATAACAGCTTTATTTGTAATAGCCGGAACCTGGAAACAACCCAGATGTCCATCAATGGAGGAATGGGTACAGAAATTGTGCTATTTTTATACAATGGAATACTACTCAGCAATCAAAAAGGAGGAAATCATGAAATTTGCAGGCAAATGGCTGGGATCTAGAAAAGATCATTCTGAGGAAATAACTCATATTTTTAATGTTTCATATTTTTAAAAATTAATCTACCTTATGCAGTCACTGGCTACAACCATTCAATACTTTTGAGATGTGTTCTCATTTTAACTTTTCATTCTCTAATTTATCCCATAAATGAATCCAATTAACAAGTCAGATTGAAAACAATTTTCCCGAAGCCTGCCTCTAGCATTCTTATCTCATTATCATACCTATTTTACATGCTGTCACTACAATTTTTTCAAAGCCTAACTCTGTCATGTTAATATTTATTAATACATGCAGATCATCATGAAAATCTGAGTAGGTGAAATACATATTTTCATATTCCACTAATAATATTATTAATATTATTTTACTTCATACATATTTACTGAAATATAGATACACATGTTTGCATGATATATATATATATATATATCCCTTGTCACAATGCCATGTAATTATGAGTATACTGGTATACTGGGCAGTGATCTAAAGTACTCAAATTTTAAGTTCTGAAACTAAGTTGGATATAACTTTACCATCCTGTGTAACAACTCCAAATATGAAATTATAGTATTGGAGTATCCATGGCTCATTGTAAGAGGGTCAGAGCATAGTAGTATTATCTATGTGTTTGATATCAACATCTAAAAATGGAAAGCTATGCTTCTGATTGGTTGTGTTTCTATTCATTCACTTAACTCACATTTATTAAAATTTGACAGTGAATAATGTCAATATTTTAACCTTACCAAGTAAAATATTTTTAAAATCTTCTGGAACTTATTAGAAGATCATAATATGCTACATAGAAAATTTTAGATGACAATGTGGGTTTTGCATTTTGGTCTGTTATATGATGCTTTATATTTATTGAATTATATACATTGAATTATCCTAAATTTCTCAGATGAAGCCTAGTTGATCATGATGGTTGATGTTTTTGATGTGTTTCTGAATTTTATTTTATCTTTTATCTTTTTTTTTTTTTCAATGCAGTTTATTCAGGAACCTTGAACAATCATCTGACCCTGGGGAAAAGCAGCCCACTTTAAATAGCCTCTGGGTAGCCAACCCCAGCATGCCACGTGGGCAATGCAGATAGGTCCACATACATGGAAGCAAGCCAGATCCTCAGCCTTAGCCAAATGTGGAGTTGTTTGTAACAGAGCATTCACCATCTGGAAGATGGAAGGCGGAAACCAGCTCCATCTTTCAGGCGCGGCATTACGCAGCTCTCTACAGTTCCCCCCTTTTGTTTTAGACGCATCAGGCAAGAGTAGAGGTCTGATCTCTGATATTAGAAATAAATTGGGACTTTGTACTGATGTTCATTTAGGTGTCATCCACCCAAAGATCATCAGACCCGTCCGATACCTTTTTCTCAGAGGCGGGACCTGGGGCATCAACCCGCATGCAATCAGATATGCTTTTCTCTGGGTCCAAGGCTGCTGACCCTGAGTGCAGTGCTTAGCCTCGCATCCTGAGCGTAACATTTTAGCTTTTTATGGTAGCCAACCATGCTTGGGGAGACTGTCCTGCTTCAATGGCTGTAAAGGCCTTAATGGTCATGGCTGCATTACGCTGTTGTGAGACTCTAATCTTGCATATATACCACAGGCACACCAAGGTGACCAACACCAGAAGGCCTGCTAATGCTCCTATGCCCGCCCATTCCTTCAGATGATTCATGGCTGCAGCAATCCATGATGATAATCCTGTGGCTAGTCCAGCGTCCACTATGGTAGAATTTACCATGACAATGGCCACTCTCAGCTGGTCCATCAAAGTATCAAATTCCCCAGTCCAATTACCTAAAATATAGCTTGACAATTGTTTAGACAGATTTGCAGCACAGGGAAAATTCTCATGTTGTATGTTAGTGACACAAAGTCCAGCATACTTTCATTGACAGGCAAGTTGAGCAATTTGCCATAGGGTATCAATTTGCTCCTGCACGAGGTCAAACCTCTGATTGAATACCATCAAACCTCCTTTTAGTTGAGCATTAATTCCTTTTTGTACATCTAAGGCATGAGCTACATTGGCTAAAAGGTTATTCAGGGTCTGAGCAGTCTTCCCAGTATGTCTCATGGCTAATGCCGTGGTGGTAGCTCCAACAGCTGCCAATGAGATGGCAGTAACAATGGCAGCTGTAATTCCAAAATCACTTTTCTGTCTGAAGATAGTCATAGCGTGAGGGCATCAACGGGCACAGGCACCCAGCAAGGCTTGCTTTTTTTGCCCAATGCTGTAATGCTAGTAAATTTACTAGCAGGTTACTCACATGCGTTATATCTTTTTTCAGTTTTCTGTATTCCTATATGAGCGAGTGGCACACATGTGATTTAGTTTACAAAGTAGTGCTTTGCGTTTCTGTTCTTTCGTTGGAAACTTGTTCCTGTTAGGAACAATTTAGTGTTAGGATTAGGGTTAGGGTTAGGTTTAGGGTTAGGGTTAGGGAGGGTAGGGTTAGGGTAGGGTTAGGGTTAGGGTTAGGGTTAGGGTTAGGGTCAGGGTTAGGGGCTTAGGGTTAGGGTTAGGGTTATATCACTTTTCAGTTTTCCTGTTATAATAATTGAACAAGCGACACGAAAGTGAATTAGTTTACAAAGTTGTGCTTTGCGTTTCTGTTTTTTCGATGAAAAATCGTCTCTATGCCATACATTTCAATTTATCACTTTTCAGTTTCCCTGTATTCCTAATTGAGTGAGCGAAACACTTGTGATTTAGTTTACAAAGTAGTGCTTTGTGTTTCTGTTCTTCTGTTGGAAACTTGTTTCTGTACTGTACAGTGTGATATATCACTTTTCAGTTTTCCTTTTATAATAATTGAATGGGCGATATGTATGGAATTAGTTTACAAAGTTGTGCTTTGCATTTCTGTTCTTTCGATGGAAACTTTCTCCTGTGCTGTACAGTTGGATATATCACCTTTCAGTTTTCCTATTATAATAATTGCACGGGCGACACGTATCTGAATTAGTTTACAAACTTGTGCTTTGCGTTTCTCTTCTTTCATTCTAAACTTGTTCCTATGCTGTACAGTGCGTTATATCACTTTTAAGTTTTCCTGTATTCCTAATTGAGCGAGTGGCACACATCTGATTTAGTTTACAAAGTAGTGCTTTGCGTTTATGTTCTTTCCTTGGAAACTTGTTCCTTTTAGTAACAAGTTATGGTTAGGGTTATGGTTAGGGTTTGGGTTAGGGTTAGGGGCTTAGTGTTAGGGTTAGGGTTAGCGTTTTGGTTAGGGTTAGGGGCTTAGTGTTAGGGTTAGGGTTATATCAATTTTCAGTTTTCCTGTTATAATAATTGAAGGAGCGACAAGTGTGTGAATTAGTTTACAAAGTTGTGCTTTGTGTTTCTGTTCTTTCGATGGAAACTTGTTTCTGTGCCTTACTGTGCGAGATAACACTTTTCAGTTTTCCTGTATTTCTAATTGAGGGAGCGACACACATGTGATTCCGTTTAAAAGTAGTGCTATGCTTTTCTGTTCTTTTGTTTGAACTTGTTCCTGTGCTGTACAGTGCGTTATATCACTTTTCAGTTTTCCTGTATTCCTAATTAAGCGAGTGGCACACAGGTGATTTAGTTTACAAAGTAGTGCTTTGCGTTTCTGTTCTTTCCTTAGGAACAAGTTAGGGTTAGGGTTAGGGTTAGGGTGAGGGTTAGTGTTAGTGTTAGGGTAGGGTTAGGATGAGGGTTAGGGTTAGGGTTAGGGGCTTATGGTTAGGGTTAGGGTTATAACACTTTTCAGTTTTCCTGTTATAATAATTGAACAGGCGAAACGAATGTGAATTAGTTTACAAAGTTGTGCTTTGCGTTTCTGTTCTTTCGATGAAAACTTGTTTCTGTGCCGTACAATTCGATTTTTCGCTTTTCAGTTTCCCTGTATTCCTAATTGAGTGAGCGACACACATGTGATTTTCTTTACAAAGTAGTGCTTTGTGTCTCTGATCTTCTGTTGGAAACTTGTTCCTGTGCTGTACAGTTCAATATATCACTTTTCAGTTTTCCTGTTATGATGATTGAATGGGCGATACAAATGTGAATTAGTTTACAAAGTTGTGCTTTGCGTTTCTCTTCTTTCGTTCGAAACTTGTTCCTATGCTGTACAGTGCGATATATCACTTTTAAGTTTTCCTGTATTCCTAATTGAGCGAATGGCACACATCTGATTTAGTTTACAAAGTAGTGCTTTGCGTTTATGTTCTTTTGTTGGAAACTTGTTCCTGTTAGGAACATGTTATGGTTAGGGTTATGGTTAGGGTTAGGTTTAGGGTTAGGGGCTTAGGGTTAGGGTTAGGGTGAGGGTTTTGGTTAGTGTTAGGGGCTTAGGGTTAGGGTTAGGGTTATATCAATTTTCAGTTTTCCTGTTATAATAATTGAAGGGGCGACACGTGTGTGAATTAGTTTACAAAGTTGTGCTTTGCTTTTCAGTTCTTTCGATGGAAACTTGTTTCTGTGCCTTACAGTGTGAGATAACACTTTTCAGTTTTCCTGTATTTCTAATTGAGCGAGCGACACAAATGTGATTTAGTTTACAAAGTAGTGCTTTTGTTTTCTGTTCTTTTGTTTGAACTTGTTCCTGTGCTGTACAGTGCGTTATATCACTTTTCAGTTTTCCTGTATTCCTAATTAAGCGAGTGGCACACATGTGATTTAGTTTACAAAGTAGTGCTTTTCGTTTCTGTTCTTTCCTTAGGAACAAGTTAGGGTTAGGATTAGGGTTAGGGTTAGGGTTAGGGTTAGGGTTAGGGTTAGGGTTAGGGTTAGGGACTTATGGTTAGGGTTAGGGTTATAACACTTTTCAGTTTTCCTGTTATAATAATTGAACAGGCGAAACGAATGTGAATTAGTTTACAAAGTTGTGCTTTGCGTTTCTGTTCTTTCAATGAAAACTTGTTTCTTTGCCGTACATTTCGATTTTTCGCTTTTCAGTTTCCCTGTATTTCTAATTGAGTGAGCGACACACATGTGATTTACTTTACAAAGTAGTGCTTTGTGTCTCTGATCTTCCATTGGAAACTTGTTCCTGTGCTGTACAGTTTGATATATCACTTTTCAGTTTTCCTGTTATGATAATTGAACGGTCGACACGTATGTGAATTAGTTTACAAAGTTGTGCTTTGCGTTTCTGTTCTTTCGATGGAAACTTGTTTCTGTGCCATACAGTGCGAGATAACACTTTTCAGTTTTCATGTATTCCTAATTGAGCGAGCGACACACATGTGTTTCCTTTTAAAATTTGTACTTTTCTTTTCTGTTCTTTCGTTGGAATCATGTTCCTGTGCTGTATGGTGCGATATATCACTTTTCAGTTTTCCTGTATTCCTAATGGAACGGGAAACACACATGTGATTTTGTTTCCAAAGTAGTGCTTTACCTTTCTTTTCTTACATTAGAAACTTCTTCCTGTACTCCAAAGTGGAAGATATCACTTTTTAGTTTTCCTGTATTCCTAATTGTGCAGGTGACACACATGTTACTTAGTTTACAAAGTTGTTCTTTACATTTCTGTACTTTCGTTGGAAATTTCTTTCTGTGCTCTCAAGTGGGAGATCTCACGTTTCAGTTTTTCTGTATTCCTCATGGAACGGGCGACACAAATGTGATTTAGTTTACAAAGTTTTGCTTTGCCTTTCTATTCTTTTGTTGGAAACTTGTTTCTGTGCACTACTGTGGAGATATCACATTTCAGTTTTCCTGTATTCCTAATTGAGAGGGCTATACACATGTCACTGAGCATACAAAGTTGTGCTTTACATTTCTGTTCTTTCATTGGAAACTTTTTTCTGTGTGGTACAGTGCGAGATATCACTTTTCAGTTTTACTGTATTCCTAATTGTGCAGGCGATACACATGTTACTTAGTTCACAAAGTTGTGCTTTGCCTTTCTGTTCTTTTGTTGGAAACTTGTATCTGTGAGGTACAGTTAGGATTAGATATCACTTTTCAGTTTTTCTGTATTCCTAATTGAACGGGCGACGCAGATGTGATTTATTTTCCAAAGCTCTGCTTTCTGTTTATGTTCTTTCATTGGAAACTTCTTTCTGTGCTCTAAAGTGGGAGATATCACTTTTCAGTTTTCCTGTATTCCTAATTGAACGGATGACACACATGTTACCTAGTTTACAAAATTGTGCTTTACATTTGTGTTCTTTTGTTGGAAACTTCTTTTTGTGCACTACAGTGGGAGTTATCACTTTTCAGTTTTCCTGTATTCCTAAGTCAATGGGCGACACACATGTGATTTAGTTTCCAAAGTTGTGCTTTGCCTTTCTGTTCTTTCATTGGAAACTTCTTTCTTAGCTCTAAAGTGGGAGATATCACTTTTCATTTTTCCCGTATTCCTAATTGTACAGGCGACACACATGTTAATTAGTTTACAAAGTTGTGCTTTACATTTCTGTTCTTTCGTTGGAAACTTGTTTCTTTGAGGTACAGTGCGAGATATCATTTTTCAGTTTTCATGTAATGCTAATTGAACTGGCGACACACATGTGATTTAGTTACCAAAGTTGTGCTTTGCATTTCTGTTCTTTCATTGGAAACTTCTTTCTGTGCTCTAAATTGGAGATATCACTATTCAGTTTTCCTGTATTGCTAATTGAGCGGGCGACACAAATGTGCTTTAGTTTAAAAAGTTGTGCTTTGCCTTTCTATTCTTTTGTTGGAAACTTGTTTCTATGCACTACAGTGGGAGATATCACTTTTCAGTTTTCTTGTATTTCTAATTGAACTGGCTACATACATGTTACTTAGTTTACAAACTTGTGATTTACATTTCTGTTCTTTTTTTGGAATCATCTTTCTGTGCACTACAGTGGGAGATAACACTTTTCAGTTTTCCTGTATTCCTAATTCAGCAGGTGACACACATGTTAAGTAGTTTGCAAAGTTGTGCTTTATATTTCTTTTCTTTCATTGGAAACTTGTTTCTCTGAGGTATAATGCGAGATATCACTTTTTAGTTTTCCTGGATTCCTAATTGAACATGTGAAACACATGTGATTTAGTTTCCAATGTTGTGCTTTGCTTTTCTGTTTATTATTGGAAACATCTTTCTCTGCTCTAAAGTGGGAGATATCAGTTTTCAGTTTTCCTGTATTCCTAACACACATGTTACTTAGATTACAAAGTTGTTCTTTACATTTCTGTACTTTCGTTGGAAATTTCTTTCTGTGCTCTCAAGTGGGAGATCCCACGTTCCAGTTTTTCTGTATTCCTAATGGAACCGGCGACACAAATGTGATTTAGTTTAAAAGTTTTGCTTTACCTTTCTATTCTTTTGTTGGAAACTTGTTTCTGTGCACTACTGTGGAAGATATCACTTATCAGTATTCCTATATTCCTAATTGAGTGGGTGACACACATGTGTTTTTGTTTACATAGTTGTGCTTCGCTTTTCTGTTCTTTTTTTGGAAACTTGTTTCTGTGCTTTAAAGTGGGAGATATCACTTTTCAGTTTTCCTGTATTAAGTAATTGAGCCGGCGACACAAATGTGATTTAGTTTCTTTAGTTGCTTTTCTTTCATTGGATACTTCTTTCTGTACTCTAAAGTGGAAGATATCACTTTTCAGTTTTCCTGTATTCTTAATTGTGCAGGTGACACACATGTTACTTAGTTTACAAAGTTGTGCTTTTCCTTTCTATTCTTTTTTGGAAACTTTTTTCTGTGAACTACAGTGGGACACATCACTTTTCAGTTCTCCTGTATTCCTAATTGACCAGGTGACACACATGTTACTTCGTATACAATGTTGTGCTTAACATTTCTGTTCTTTAGTTTAAAACTTGTTTCTGTGAGGTACAGTGCAAGATATCACTTTTTAGTTTTCCTGTATTCCTAATTGTGCAGGTGACACACATATGATTTAGTTTCCAAAGTTGTGCTTTGTGTTTCTGTTCTTTCATTGGAAACTTCTTCCTCTGCTCTAATGTGGAGATAGCACTTTGCAGTTTTCCTGTATTCCTAATTGAGCGGGCGACACAAATGTGATTTAATTTCCAAAGTTGTGCTTTGCCTTTCTATTCTTTTGTTGGAAACTTGTTTCTGTGCACTACAGTGGGAGATATCACTTTTCTGTTTTCATGTATTCCTAATTGAACTGGCGACACACATGTGATTTAGTTTCGAATGTTGTGCTTTGTGTTTCTATACTTTCATTGGGAACTACTTTCTGTGCTCTAAAGTGGGAGGGTTAGGTTAGGGGTTAGGGTTAGGGTTAAGGTTAGGGTGAGGGTTAGGGTTAGGGGGTTAGGGTTAGGGTTAGGGATATATAACTTTTCAGTTTTCCTTTTATAATAATTGAACAAGCGACACATATGTGAATTAGTTTACAAAGTTGTGCTTTGCGTTTCTCTTCTTTCGATGGAAACTTGTTTCTGTGCCATACAGCGCGAGATAACAATTTTCAGTTTTCCTGTATTCCCAATTGAGCTAGCGACACATGTGATTTAGTTTACAAAGTAGTGCTTTGCTTTTCTGTTCTTTCGTTCGAAACTTGATCCTGTGCTGTACAGTGCGATATATCACTTTTCAGTTTTCCTGTTATAGTAATTGAATGGGCGACACGTATGTGAATTAGTTTACAAAGTTGTGCTTTGCATTTCTGTTCTTTCAAAGGAAACTTGTTTCCATGCCGTACTGTGCAAGATAACACATTTCAGTTTTCCTGTATTCCTAAGTGAGCGAGCAACACTCATGTGATTTTGTTTAAAAGTAGTCCTTTGCTTTTCTCTTCTTTCGTTCGAAACTTGTTCCTGTGCTCTACAGTGCGATATATCACATTTCAGCTTTCCTGTATTGCTAATTGAGCGAGTGACACACAAGTGATTTAGTTTACAAAGTAGTGCTTTGCGTTTATGTTCATTCGTTGGTAACTTGTTCCTGTTAGGAACAAGTTAGGATTAGGGTTAGGGTTAGGATTAGGGTTAGGGTTAGGGTCATATCACTTTTCAGTTTTCCTGTTATAAAAATTGAACAGGCGACAAGTATGTGAATTAATTTCAAAGTTGTGCTTTGCATTTCTGTTCTTTCGATGAAAACTTGTTTCTTTGCTGTAAAGTTCGATATATCACTTTTCAGCTTTCCTGTACTCCTAATTGAGCGAGTTACACACATGTGATTTAGTGTACAAACTAGTGCTTTGCGTTTATATTCTTTAGTTGGAAACTTGTTCCTAGGAACAAGTTAGGGTTAGGGTAACGGTTATGGTTAGGGTTAGGGTAGGGTTAGGGGTAGAGTTAGGGTTACGGGTTAGGGTTAGGATTAGGGTTAGGGTTAGGGTGACAGGGTTAGGGTTAGGATTAGGGTTAGGGTTAGGGTTAGGGTTATACTACTTTTCAGTTTTCCTGTTAAAATAATTGAACAAGCGACACATATGTGAATTAGTTTACAAAGTTGTGCTTTGCGTTTCTGTTCTTTCGATGAAAAATTGTTTCTCTGCTTTAAAGTTCGATATATCACTTTTCAGTTTTCCTGTAGTCCTAATTGAGCGAGCCACAAACATGTGATCTAGTTTACAAAGTATTGCTTTGTTTTTCTGTTCTTCTTTGGGAAATTTGTTCCTGTGCTGTACAGTGTGATATATCACTTTTCAGTTTTCCTGTATTCCTAATTGAGCGAGTGACACACATGTGATTTAGTTTACAAAGTAGTGCTTTGCATTTATGTTCCTTCGTTGGAAAATATTTCCTGTTAGGAATAAGTTAGCGTTAGGGTTAGGGTTAGGGTTAGGGTTAGGGTTAGGGTTAGGGTTTGGGTAGGGTTACGCTTAGGGTTAGGGTTAGATGGTTAGGGTTAGGGTTAGGGTTAGGGTTAGGGTTAGGTTAGGGGTCAGGGTCAGGGTCAGGGTCAGGATCGGGTTCATGGTCTGCGTTAGGGTTAGGGCGGTTTAGGGTTAGTATTAGGTGTTAGGGTTAGGGTTAGGGTTAGGGTTAGGAGTTAAAGTCAGGGTTAGGGTTAGGGTTAGGGGTTAGAGTTAGGGTTAGGGTTAGGGTTAGGAGGTTAGGGTTAGGGTTAGGGTTAGGATTAGGGTTTAGGGTTAGGGTTAGGGTTAGGTTTAGGTTTAGGGGTTAGGGGTTAGGGGTTAGTGTTAGGGTTAGGGGGTTAGGTTTAGGGTTTTGGTTAGTGTTAGTGTTAGGGGGTTAGTGTTAGGGTTAGGGTGTTAGGGTAAGGGTTAGGTTTAGGGGGTTAGGGTCAGTGTCAGGGTCAGGGTCAGGGTTATGGTTAGGGCTAGGGATAGGGCTAGGGCTGGGGCTGAGGCTGGGACTGGAGGCTAGGGCTGGAGCCATGGGCTAGGGGGCTAGCGCTAGCGCTAGGGGGCTAGGAGGCTCTGGCTGGGGCTAGGCAGCTATGGGGCTAGGGCTAGAGGGTAGGGCTAGGGGCTAGGGGTCTAGGGATGGGACTAGGACTAGGGCTGGGGGCTAGGGCTAGTGCTAGGGCTAGGGGGCTAGGGCTAGGGGGATAGGGGACTAGGAGGCTAGGGCCAGGGCTATTGATAGGGGGCTAGGGCTGGGGCTAGGTGGATGGGGCTACGGGGCTAGGGCTAGGGCTGAGGCTAGGGGACTAGGGGGCTAAGGCTGGGGCTAGGTTTAGGGCTAGGGCTAGGAGGCTAGGGCTTGGGCTAGGGGCTAGGGATGGGGCTAGGGGCTTAGTGCTAGGGGGCTGGGACTAGGGGGCTAGGGCTAGGGGGGGCTAGAAGGCTAGGAGGCTAGGAGGCTAGGGCTAGGGGGTTAGGGCTAGGGCTAGGGGCCTAGGGCAAGTGGGCTAAGGCTAGCAGTCTAGTGCTAGGGTTTGGTTAAGGGCTTAGGGTTAGGGTTAGGTGGTCAAGGGTTAGGGTCAAGGGTCAGGGCCAGGGCCGGGGTCAAGGCCATGACCAGGGCCTCCAGGGCCAGGGACAGGGCTGCCAGGGCCAGGGCCAGGACTGTCAGGGTCAGGGGCAGGGCTGTCAGGGTCAGGGCCAGGGCTGTCAGGGTCAGTTTCAGTGCTGTCAGAGTCAGGGTCAGGGCTGTCAGGGTTAGGGTTAGGGGTTAGGGGTTCGGTTTAGGGTTAGGGTTAGGGTTAGGGTTAGAGGGTTATGGTTTATGGTTAGGGTTAGGGTTAAGGTTAGGGGGGTAGGGTCAGGGTCAGTGCTGTCAGGTTCAGGGTCAGTGCTGTCAGGGTTAGGGTTAGAGTTTAGGGGTTAGGGTTAGGGGTTAGTGTTAGTGGGTCAAAGGTTAGGGTCAAGGGTCAAGCGCTAGGGCCAGGGCTAGGGCTGCCAGGGCCAGGCCAGGGCCATGGAGAGGGCTGCATGTGCTGCCAGGGCCAGGGCCGTCAGGGCTATCAGGGCCACGGCCAGGGCTGCCAGGGCCAGGGATGTCAGAGTCAGGGACAGGGCTGACAGGATCAGGGCCAGGGCTGTCACGGACAGGACCAGGGCTGTCAGGGCCAGGGCCAGGGCTTTCAGGGCCAGGGCCAGGGTTGTCAGGGTCAGGGACAGGTCTGTCAGGGTGTTGGAAGCCGCGTGAATGTCTCACCTGCAGAAATGCACGCAGGCAGAAGGGTCCTTCCGTAACAAGCCTTTATTAAAGTCAATCGATGAAAGTAGGAGAGGAGAGCGGGCCCGGCCACCTCACGGGCGCAGGTGGGGCTCCCATTGCCCGAAGGACACCTTGGCGTCCTGCAGGCCGCGGCCAGGGCGGGAAAGCCGCGGGCATGGAGAGGTGGAGGAGGAGAGGAAGGAGAGCACCAGGGCCCAGAAGTGGCACTGTTTATATAAGCCCTGGTCGCACCTAAGTGATGTGTCAATACCCTGATTGGCTGCTCACTCTTTACCCCGCCTGATGACTCAGTCACAGAGTGCTTAGCGTGCTTATGCAATTTGCGCAACCAGCGCATGCGTTCTGGAGGGGTTTTTTTTACAGTTTGGAGGGCAAAATGTCAGCGCCACCTAGTGGCATCAGAGTCTCAGCTCTCCACATCCCCCTTTTGTTTTAATAAATGAAAACTGCCTTAAAGCCTTTAAGCGTGGCACAAAAGAGCCCTAAGCTCGATCAAGCTAGCTCCTTCTTTGGGGAGTAAGCGACCAAGAGCTTTAGATTACTTCCTTACCCCACCAGGTGCAATGGAGACAAGTCCTCTGGGTGCAGGGGCTAAGGGAGAAGATTAAAAAAGGATGTGACACCCATTCCCGTGCAATGGAATAAAATTCCAGGGAGTGCAAGGGCTGTCATCCTCCTATCTAGGTACCATAGCCGCTTAGGCAAAGGCAACATTGACTTGGATCACTCATCGACTCAGGGCAATGGGTAAAAGCCCTGAGGTGCATCGACTGAGTATCACAGTCTGTTTTAATTTTTTAACATGGATAACCAAATTTTGGGAGATGATCCTTGTTTCAAGGCCACAAGTGTTTGCGAGATCGCGACCTAGTCACGTTTATGTTGGGTATTGAGTTTGCAGAACAACCAGAGTAAAAACACTAAGCCCCAACATAGTGTTGCACCTAACATTCCAACCCCCACCCAATCTTAAAGTAAGAAAAGGCAGAAGAAACCCAGGGTAATAAGCCATCTGTGGGTGATGAATCCACTCGAGTAGAATTAGTGGTCATCCTCGCTGCCCTTGACTCTTCAAGTGGTAGCAGGTGTATCTGTTGAAAGATCATCTTCAGCTGTCACCAGCTTTCCTGTGTTCTTTTTCGCGATATATCACTTTTCAGTTTTCCTGTATTACTATTTGAACAAGAAAACACACATGTGATTTAGTTTACAAATTAGTGCTTTGCATTTCTGTTCTCCTGTTGGTAACTTATTTCTGTGCTGTACAGTGGCATATATCACTTTATCCTTTTCCTGTTATAATAATTGAACAGACAACACGTATGTGAATTAGTTTAAAAGTTGTGCTTTGCTTTTCTGTTCTTTTGTTCGAAACATGTTCCTGTGCTGTACAGTGCGATATATCACTTTTCAGGTTTCCTGTATTCCTAATTGAGAGAGTGACACACATGTGATTTAGTTTACAAAGTAGTGCTTTGCGTTTATATTTTTTTATTCTTTTTTTTGAAACAAGTTGTTTCTGTTTAGTGTTAGGGTTAAGTTAGGTTTAGGGTTAGGTTTAGGGTTAGGGTTATATCACTTTTCAGTTTTAGGGTTATAATAGGTATGTTAGGGTTAGTTGTTTATGGTTACTTGTTATATCACTTTTCAGTTTTCCTGTATTCCTAATTGAACGAACAGGAACACACATGTGATTTAGTTTACAATGTTGTGCTTTGCTTTTCTGTTCTTTTTGATGGAAACTTGTTCCTGTGCTGTACAGTGCGATATAACACTTTTCAGTTTTCCTGTATTCCTAATTGAGAGAGCAACACACATGTGATTTAGTTTACAATGTAGTGCTTTGCTTTTCTCTTCTTTCGTTCTTGTTCCTTCAAAACCAGTTTTCCTGTTATAATAATTGAGCCTCTGCTGTTTACAAAGTTGTGCTTTGTGTTTATAAAACTTGTTTCTTTGCCATACAATTCGATATATCACTTTTTTTTAGTTTTGCTGTTTCCTAATTGAGCAGCAACACACATGTGATTTAGTTTACAATGTAGTGCTTTGCTTTTTGTTCTTTCTTTCAAAACCTGTTCCTCTGCTGTACAGTCACGATATATAACTTTTCAGTTTTCCTGTATTCCTAATTGAGCAAGCGACACACTTGTAATTTTGTTTACAAAGTAGTACTTTGTAGGAATAAGTTATGTTTAGGGTTAGGTTTAGGGTTAGGGTAGGGTTAGGGTTAGGGTTAGTGTTAGGGTTAGTGTTAGTGTTAGGGGGGTAGGATTAGTGTTAGGTTATGGTTAGGGTTATATCACTTTTCAGTTTTCCTGTTATAATAATTGAACAGGCAACAGCTATTTGAATTAGTTTACAAAGTTGTGCTTTGCGTTTCTGTACTTTCGATGGAAACTTGTTTTTGTGCCGTACAGTGCGAGATAATACTTTTCAGTTTCCCTATATTCCTAATTGAGCGAGCGACACACATGTGATTCCAATTAAAAGTAGTGCTTTGCTTTTCTGTTCTTTTGTTCGAAACTTGTTCCTCTGCTGTACAGTGAGATATATCACTTATCAGTTTTCCTGTATTCCTAATTGAGCTAGTGACACACATGTGATTTAGGTTACAATATAGTGCTTTGCGTTTATGTTCTTTGAATGGAAACTTATTCCTGTTATGAACAAGTTAGCGTTAGTGTTAGTGTTAGGGTTAGGGTTATGGTTAAGGGTAGGAGTTAGGGTTAGGGTTAGGATTTAGGGTTAGGGTTAGGGTTAGGGTTAGGGTTAGGGTTAAGGTTAGGTTTAGATTAGGGTTATGGTAGGGTTAGGGTTAGGGTTAGTGTTAGGCTTAGGGTTAGAAAGTTAGGGTTAGGGTTAGGGTTAAGGTTATATCATTTTTCAGTTTTCCTGTTATAATATTTGAACTGGCGACACGTATGTGAATTAGTTTACAAAGTTGTGGTTTGCTTTTTTGTTCTTTGGTTGGAAACTTGTTCCTGTGCTGTACAGTGCGATATATCACTTTTCAGTTTTCCAGTATTCCTAATTGAGCAAGCGACACACACGTGATTTAGTTTACAAAGTAGTGCTTTGCATTTATGTTCTTGGGTTGGAAACTTGTTCCTATTAGGAACAAGTTAGGGTTATGGTTCGGGTGAGGGTAGGGTTAGGGTTAGGGTTAGGGTTAGGGTTAGGGTTAGGGGTTAGGGTTAGTGTTAGGGTTATAGTTATTGTTAGGGGGTTAGGGTTAGGGTTAGTGTTAGGGTTATGTCACTTTTCAGTTTTCCTGTTATAATAATTGAACAGGCTACACGTATGTGAATTAGTTTAAAAAGTTGTGCTTTGCATTTCCGTTCTTTCGACGAAAACTTGTTTCTTTGATGTACAGTTCGATATATCACTTTTCAGTTATCCTGTATTCCTAATTGAGCAAGTGACACAAATGTGATTTAGTTTACAAAGTTGTGCTTTGCTTTTCTGTTCTTTTGTTTGAAACTTGTTCATGTGCTGTACAGTGTGATATATTACTTTTCAGTTTTCCTGTATTCCTAATTGAGTGAGCGACACGCATGTACTGTAGTTTATAAAGTTGTGCTGTGCTTTTTTGTTCATTTGTTGGAAACTTGTTCCTGTTAGTAACAAGGTAGGGTTAGGATAAGGGTTAGAGTTACAGTTAGGGTTAGGGTTAGGGTTAGGGTAGGGTTAGGTTAGGCTTAGGGTTAGGGTTAGGGGTTAGGGTTAGGGTTAGGGTTAGGGTTAGGGTTAGGGTTAGGGTTAGGGTTATATCACTTTTCAGTTTACCTGTTATAATAATTGAACAGATGACACATATGTGAATTGGTTTACAAAGTAGTGCTTTGCATTTCTGTTTTTCTGTTTGAAACTTGTTTCTGTGCTGTACAGTGTGATATATCACTTTTCAGTTATCCTGTAATAATAATTAAAAGGGCAACACGTATGTGAAATAGTTTACAAAGTTGTGCTTTTCGTTTCTGGTCTTTCAATGGAAAGTTTTTTCTGTGCCATACAGTGCGAGATAACACTTTTCAGTTATCCTGTATTCCTAATTGAGCAAGCGACACACATGTTATTCCGTTTAAAAGTAGTGCTTTGCTTTTCTGTTCTTTCGTTGGAAACTTGTTCCTGTGCTGTACAGTGCATTATATCACTTTTCAATTTTCCTGTTATAATAATTGAACAGGCGACACACATGTGAATTAGTTTACAATGTAGTGCTTTGCTTTTCAGTTCTTTCATTGGAAACTTGTTCCTGTGCTGTACAGTGCGATATATCACTTTTCAGTTTTCCTGTATTCCTAATTGAGAGAGTGACACACATGTGATTTTGTTTACAAATTAGTGCTTTGTGTTTATGTTCTTTCCTTGGAAACTTGTTCTTGTTAGGAACAAGTTTCCTACCTTGTTCTTGTTAGGAACAAGTTAGGGTTAGGGTTTGAGTTTGGGTTAGGGTTAGGGTTAGGGTAGGGTTAGGGTTAGGGTTAGGGTTTAGGGTTAGGGTTAGGTTAAGTTAGGGTTAGGTTTAGGTTTAGGGTTAGGGTTAGGGGTTAGGGTTAGGGTTAGGCTTAGGGTTATGGTTAGGGGTTAGTGTTAGTGTTAGGGGGGTAGGGTTAGGGTTAGGGTTAGGGCTAGGGTTATATCACTGTACAGTTTTCCTGTTAAAATAATTGAAAGGGTGACAGGTGTGTGAATTAGTTTATAAAGTTGTGCTTTGTGTTTCTGTTCTTTCGATGAAAACTTGTTTCTGTGCCTTACGGTGCAAGATAACACTTTTCAGTTTTCCTGTATTCCTAATTGAGCGAGCGACACACATGTGATTCCGTTTAAAAGTAGTGCTTTGCTTTTCTGTTCTTTCATTCGAAACTTGTTCCTCTGCTGTACAGTGCGATATATCACTTATCAGTTTTCCTGTATTCCTAATTGAGCTAGTGACACACATGTGATTTAGTTTATAATGTAGTGCTTTGCGTTTATGTTCTTTGGATGGAGACTTATTCCTGTTATGAACAAGTTAGCGTTAGTGTTAGTGTTAGAGTTAGGGTTATGGTTAAGGATAGGAGTTAGGGTTAGGGTTAGGGTTAGGGTTAGGGTTAGGGTTATGGTTATGGTAGGGTTAGGGTTAGGGTTAGTGTTAGGGTTAGGGTTAGAAGGTTAGGGTTAGGGTTAGAAGGTTAGGGTTACGGTTAAGGTTAGGGTTAGGGTTATATCACTTTTCAGTTTTCCTGTTATAATACTTGAACTGGCGACACGTATGTGAATTAGTTTACAAAGTTGTGCTTTGCTTTTCTCTTCATTTGATGGAAACTTGTTTCTGTGCCATACATGCGAGAAAACACTTTTCAGTTTTCCTGTATTCCTAATTGAGCGAGCGATACACATGTGATTCCGTTTACAACTTAGTGGTTTGCTTTTCTGTTCTTTCGTTGGAAACTTGTTCCTGAGCTGTACAGTGCGATATATCACTTTTCAGTTTTCCTGTATTCCTAATTGAGCGAACCACACACATGTGACTTAGTATAGAAATTAGTGCTTTGCTTTTCTGTTCTTTCATTCGAAACTTTTTCCTCTGCTGTACAGTGCGATATATATCACTTTTCAGTTTTCCTGTATTCCTAATTGAGCGCGACACACATGTGATTTAGTTTACAAAGTAGTGCTTTGTAGGAAAAAGTTAGGTTAAGGTTGGGTTAGTGTTAGCGGATGGTTAGGGTTAGGGTTAGGTTTAGTGTTAGGGGGTTAGGGTTAGTGTTAGGTTATGGTTAGTTTTAGGGTTATATCACTTTTAAGTTTTCATGTTATAATAATTGAACAGGCAACACATATGTGAATTAGTTTACAAAGTTGTGCTTTACGTTTCTGTTCTTTCATAGAAAAATGTTCCTGTGCTCTACAGTGCGATATATCTCTTTTTGGTTTTCCTGTATTCCATATTGAGCGAGAGACACACATGTGACTTAGTTTACAAAGTACTGCTTTGCTTTTCTGTTCTTTCGTTTGAAACTTATTCCTGTGCTGTACAGTGCAATATATCACTTTTCATATTTCCTGCATTCTTAATTGAGCGAGTGACACACATGTGATTTAGTTTACAATGTAGTGTTTTGCTTTTCTGTTCTTCTGTTGGAAACTTGTTTCTGTGCTGTACAGTGCGTTATATCACTTTTCAGTTTTCCTGTTATAATAATTGAACAGGCGACACGTATGTGAATTAGTTTACAAAGTAGTGGTTTGCTTTTTTGTTCTTTGGTTGGAAACTTGTTCCTGTGCTGTACAGTGCGATATATCACTTTTCAGTTTTCCAGTATTCCTAATTGAGCAAGCGACACACATGTGATTTAGTTTACAAAGTAGTGTAGTTTTTGCTTTTTGTTCTTTGGTTGGAAACTTGTTCCTGTGCTTACAGTGAAACACTTTTCAGTTTTCCAGTATTCCTAATTGACAAGTTGATTTAGTTTACAAAGTAGTGTTTGCATTTATGTTCTTGGGTTGGAAACTTGTTCCTATTAGGGTTAGGGTTATGGTTTATGGGTAGGGTTAGGGTTAGGGTTAGGGTTAGGTTAGGGTTAGGGTTAGGGTTATAGTTTTTGTTAGGGGTTAGGGTTAGGGTTAGGGTTATGGTTATATCACTTTTCAGTTTTCCTGTTATTATAATTGAATAGGCTACACGTATGTGAATTAGTTTAAAAAGTTGTGCTTTGCATTTCTGTTCTTTCGATGAAAACTTGTTTCTTTGATGTACAGTTTGATATATCACTTTTCAGTTTTCCTGTATTCCTAATTGAGCAAGTGACATAAATGTGATTTAGGTTACAAAGTAGTGCTTTGCTTTTCTGTTCTTTTGTTTGAAACTTGTTCCTGTGCTGTACAGTGTGATATATCACTTTTCAGTTTTCCTGTATTCCTAATTGAGTGAGCGACAAACATGTACTGTATTTAAAAATTTGTGCTGTGCTTTTCTGTTCATTTGTTGGAAACTTGTTCCTGGTAGGAACAAGTTAGGGTTAGGGTTAGGGTTAGAGTTATAGTTAGGGTTAGGGTTAGGGTTAGGGTAGTGTTAGGGTTAGGCTTAGGGTTAGGGTTAGGGGGTTAGGGTTAGGGTTAGGGTTATATCACGTTTCAGTTTACCTGTTATAATTATTGAACAGGCGACACGTATGTGAATTAGTTTACAAAGTAGTGTTTTGCGTTTCTGTTCTTCTGTTGGAAACTTGTTTCTGTGCTGTACAGTGTGATATATCACTTTTCAGTTATCCTGTAATAATAATTAAAAGGGCAACACGTATGTGAAATAGTTTACAAAGTTGTGCTTTTCGTTTCTGGTCTTTCAATGGAAAGTTTTTTCTGTGCCATACAGTGCGAGATAACACTTTTCAGTTATCCTGTATTCCTAATTGAGCAAGCGACACACATGTTATTCCGTTTAAAAGTAGTGCTTTGCTTTTCTGTTCTTTCATTGGAAACTTGTTCCTGTGCTGTACAGTGTGTTATATCACTTTTCAGTTTTCCTGTTATAATAATTGAACAGGCGACACACATGTGAATTAGTTTACAAAGTAGTGCTTTGCTTTTCAGTTCTTTCATTGGAAACTTGTTCCTGTGCTGTACAGTGCGATATATCACTTTCAGTTTTCCTGTATTCCTAATTGAGAGAGTGACACACATGTGAATTTTTTTTTACAAAGTAGTGCTTTGTGTTTATATTCTTTCCTTGGAAACTTGTTCTTGTTAGGAACAAGTTTCCTACCTTTTTCTTGTTAGGAACAAGTTAAGGTTAGGGTTAGGTTGGGTTAGGGTTAGGGTTAGGGTTAGGGTTAGGGTTAGGGTTAGGGTTAGGTTTAGGGTTAGGGTTAGGGTTAGGGTTAGGGTTAGGGTTAGGGTTAGGGTTAGGGTTAGGGTTAGGTTAGTGTTAGGGTTATGGTTCGGGGTTAGTGTTAGTGTTAGGGTTACCAGTTAGGGTTAGGGTTAGGGCTAGTGTTATATCACTTTACAGTTTTCCTGTTATAATAATTGAAGGGGCAACAGGTCTGTGAATTAGTTTATAAAGTTGTGCTTTGTATTTCTGTTCTTTCGATGAAAACTTGTTTCTGTGCCTTACGGTGCGAGATAACACTTTTCAGTTTTCCTGTATTCCTAATTGAGCGAGTGACACACATGTGATTCCGTTTAAAAGTAGTGCTTTGCTTTTCTTTTCTTTCGTTGGAAACTTATTCCTGTGCTGTACAATGCGATATATCAATTTTCAGTTTTCCTGTATACCTAATTGAGCTAGTGACACACATGTGATTTAGTTTACAAAGTAGTGCTTTGCGTTTATGTTCTTTGGATGGAACTTTTTCCTCTGCTGTACAGTGCGATATATATCACTTTTCAGTTTTCCTGTATTCCTAATTGAGCGAGGGACACACATGTGATTTAGTTTACAAAGTAGTGCTTTGTAGGAACAGTTAGGGTTAGGTTGGGTTAGTGTTAGGGTAGGGTTAGGGTTAGGGTTAGGGTTAGTGTTAGGGGTTAGGGTTAGTGTTAGGTTATGGTTAGTTTTAGGGTTATATCACTTTTAAGTTTTCATGTTATAATAATTGAACAGGCAACAAGTATGTGAATTAGTAGTTTACAAAAGTTGTGCTTTAGTTTCTGTTCTTTCATTTAGGTTTCTGTTAGGTGTTATATATATATCTTTTTCAGTTTTCCTGTTATTCCTAATTGAACTGGCACACACATGTGATTTAGTTTACAAAGTTGTGCTTTGCTTTTCTGTTCTTTGATGGAAACTTATTCCTGTGCTGTACAGTGCAATATATCACTTTTCATTTTCCTGTATTCCTAATTGAGCGAGGACACACATGTGATTTAGTTTACAACATAGTGTTTTGCTTTTCTGTTCTTTCTTTGGAAACTTGTTCCTGTGCTGTACAGTTCGCGTTATATCACTTTTCAGTTTTCCTGTATTCCTAATTGAACAGGTGACACAAATGTGATTTAGTTTACAAAGTAGTGCTTTGCTTTTTTGTTCTTTGGTTGGAAACTTGTTCCTGTGCTGTACAGTGTGATATATCACTTTTCAGTTTTCCTGTATTCCTAATTGAGCAAGCGACACACATGTGATTTAGTTTACAAAGTAGTGCTGTACGTTTATGTTCTTTGTTTGAAACTTGTTCCTATTAGCAACAAGTTAGGGTTATGGTTAGGGTTAGGGTAGGGTTAGGGTTAGGGTTAGGGTTAGGGTTTAGGGTTAGGGGCTTAGGGTTAGTGTAAGGTTATAGTTTTTGTTAGGGGTTATGGTTAGGGTTAGGGTTATGGTTATATCACTTTTCAGTTTTCCTGTTATAATAATTGAACAGGCTACACATATGTGAATTAGTTTAAAAAGTTGTGCTTTGCATTTCTGTTCTTTCATGAAAACTTGTTTCTTTGATGTACAGTTTGATATATCACTTTTCAGTTTTCCTGTATTCCTAATTGAAAAGAGACATAAATGTGATTTAGTTTACAAAGTAGTGCTTTGCTTTTCTGTTCTTTTGTTTGAAACTTGTTCCTGTGCTGTACAGTGTGATATATCACTTTTCAGTTTTCCTGTATTCCTAATTGAGTGAGTGACACACATGTGATTTAGTTTAAAATTAGTGTTTTGCTTTTCTGTTCATTTGTTGGAAACTTGTTCCTGTGCTGTACAGTGCGTTATATCACTTTTCAGTTTTCCTGTTATAATAATTGAACAGGCGACACACATGTATGTGAATTAGTTTACAAAGTAGTGGTTTGCTTTTTTGTTCTTTGGTTGGAAACTTGTTCCTGTGCTGTACAGTGCGATATATCACTTTTCAGTTTTCCAGTATTCCTAATTGAGCAAGCGACACACATGTGATTTAGTTTACAAAGTAGTGCTTTGTGTTTATGTTCTTCTTCCTGGAAACTTGTTTCTGTGCTGTAAACTTGTTCCTATTAGGAACAAGTTTTCAGTTATCCTTAGGGGTAATAATTAAAAGGGTTAGGGTTAGGGTTAGGTTAGGGTTAGGGTTAGGTTAGGGTGTTAGTGTTAGGGTTATTCAATGGAAAGTTTTAGGGTTAGGGTTAGGGTTAGATTATACACTTTTCAGTTTTCCTGTTATTATAATTGAATAGGCTACACATGTGTGAATTAGTTTAAAAAGTTGTGCTTTGCATTTCTGTTCTTTCATTGAAAACTTGTTTCTTTGATGTACAGTTTGATATATCACTTTTCAGTTTTCCTGTATTAATAATTGAACAAGTGACACAAATGTGATTTAGTTTACAAAGTAGTGCTTTGCTTTTCTGTTCTTTTGTTTGGAAACTTGTTCCTGTGCTGTACAGTGTGATATATCACTTTTCAGTTTTCCTGTATTCCTAATTGAGTGAGTGACAAACATGTGACTTTATTTTAAAATTTAGTGCTTTGTGTTTATGTTCTTTGTTTGGAAACTTGTTATGTTAGGAACAAGTTTCCTTAGTTGTAGGTGTTAGGAACAAGTTTATGGTTAGGGTTAGGGTTAGGGTTAGGGTTAGGGTTAGGGTTAGGGTTAGGGTTAGGGTTAGGGTTAGGGTTATATCACGTTTCAGTTTACCTGTTATAATTATTGAACAGGCGACACATGTGTGAATTAGTTTACAAAGTAGTGTTTTGTGTTTCTGTTCTTCTGTTGGAAACTTGTTTCTGTTAGTACAGTGTGATATATCACTTTTCAGTTTTCCTGTTATAATAATTAAAAGGGCAACACGTCTGTGAAATAGTTTACAAAGTTGTGCTTTTTATTTCTGATCTTTCAATGGAAACTTGTTTCTGTGCCATACAGTGCGAGATAACACTTTTCAGTTTTCCTGTATTCCTAATTGAGCAAGTGACACACATGTGATTCCGTTTAAAAATAGTGCTTTGCTTTTCTGTTCTTTCGTTGGAAACTTGTTCCTGTGCTGTACAGTGTGATATATCAATTTTCAGTTTTCCTGTTATAATAATTGAACAGGTGACACACATGTGATTTAGTTTACAAAGTAGTGCTTTGCTTTTCTGTTCTTTCATTGGAAACTTTTTCCTCTGCTGTACAGTGCGATATATCACTTTTCAGTTTTCCTGTATTCCTAATTGAGAGAGTGACACACATGTGATTTTTTTACAAAGTAGTGCTTTGTGTTTATATTCTTTCCTTGGAAACTTGTTCTTGTTAGGAACAAGTTTCCTACCTTTTCTTGTTAGGAACAAGGTTAGGGTTAGGGTTAGTGTTAGGGTTAGGTTGAGTTAGGAGGGTTAGGGTTAGGGTTAGGGTTAGGTTTAGTGTTAGGGGTTAGGGTTAGGGCTAGGTTTTAGTGTTAGGTTTATATTGTGCTTTGTTTAGTTTTAGGGTTATTTATCACTTTTAAGTTTTCATGTTATAATAATTGAACAGGCAACAAGTATGTGAATTAGTTTACAAAGTTGTGCTTTGTTACAGTTCTGTTCTTTCATAGAAACATGTTCCTGTGCTTACTACAGTGCGATATATATCTCTTTTTAGGAGTTTTCCTGTATTCCTTATTGAGCGAGAGACACACATGTGATTTAGTTTACAAAGTACTGCTTTGCTTTTCTTTTCTTTCGTTCAAAACTTATTCCTGTGCTGTACAGTGCAATATATCAATTTTTCACATTTTCCTGTATTCCTAATTGAGCGAGTGACACACATGTGATTTAGTTTACAACATAGTGTTTTGCTTTTCTGTTCATTCTTTGGAAACTTGTTCCTGTGCTATACAGTGCGTTATATCACTTTTCAGTTTTCCTGTTATAATAATTGAACAGGCGACACGTATGTGAATTAGTTTACAAAGTAGTGCTTTGCTTTTTTGTTCTTTGGTTGGAAACTTGTTCCTGTGCTGTACAGTCACGATATATCACTTTTCAGTTTTCCTGTATTCCTAATTGAGCAAGCGACACACATGTGATTTAGTTTACAAAGTAGTGCTTTGCGTTTATGTTCTTGGGTTGGAAACTTGTTCCTATTAGCAACAAGTTAGGGTTATGGTTCGGGTTAGGGTAGGGTTAGGGTTAGGGTTATGGTTAGGGTTAGGGTTAGGGGCTTAGGGTTAGTGTAAGGGTTATAGTTTTTGTTAGGGGTTAGGTTAGGGTTAGGGTTAGGGTTAGGGTTATGTCACTTTTCAGTTTTCCTGTTATTATAATTGAATAGGCTACACATATGTGAATTAGTTTAAAAAGTTGTGCTTTGCATTTCTGTTCTTTCGATGAAAACTTGTTTCTTTGATGTACAGTTTGATATATCACTTTTCAGTTTTCCTGTATTCCTAATTGAGCAAGTGACATAAATGTGATTTAGGTTACAAAGTAGTGCTTTGCTTTTCTGTTCTTTTGTTTGAAACTTGTTCCTGTGCTGTACAGTGTGATATATCACTTTTCAGTTTTCCTGTATTCCTAATTGAGTGAGCGACAAACATGTACTGTATTTAAAAATTTGTGCTGTGCTTTTCTGTTCATTTGTTGGAAACTTGTTCCTGGTAGGAACAAGTTAGGGTTAGGGTTAGGGTTAGAGTTATAGTTAGGGTTAGGGTAGTGTTAGGTTTAGGGTTAGGGTTAGGGTTAGGGTTAGGGGGTTAGGGTTAGGGTTAGGGTTATATCACGTTTCAGTTTACCTGTTATAATTATTGAACAGGCGACACGTATGTGAATTAGTTTACAAAGTAGTGTTTTGCGTGTCTGTTCTTCTGTTGGAAACTTGTTTCTGTGCTGTACAGTGTGATATATCACTTTTCAGTTATCCTGTAATAATAATTAAAAGGGCAACACGTATGTGAAATAGTTTACAAAGTTGTGCTTTTCGTTTCTGGTCTTTCAATGGAAAGTTTTTTCTGTGCCATACAGTGCGAGATAACACTTTTCAGTTATCCTGTATTCCTAATTGAGCAAGCGACACACATGTTATTCCGTTTAAAAGTAGTGCTTTGCTTTTCTGTTCTTTCACTGGAAACTTGTTCCTGTGCTGTACAGTGTGTTATATCACTTTTCAGTTTTCCTGTTATAATAATTGAACAGGAGACACACATGTGAATTAGTTTACAAAGTAGTGCTTTGCTTTTCAGTTCTTTCATTGGAAACTTGTTCCTGTGCTGTACAGTGCGATATATCACTTTCAGTTTTCCTGTATTCCTAATTGAGAGTGACACACATGTGAATTTTTTTTAAAAAGTAGTGCTTTGTGTTTATATTCTTTCCTTGGAAACTTGTTATTGTTAGGAACAAGTTTCCTACCTTGTTCTTGTTAGGAACAAGTTAATGTTAGGTAGTTAGGGTTAGGGTTAGGGTTAGGGTTTAGGTTAGTTAGGGTTAGGGTTAGGGTTAGGGTTAGGTTTAGGGTTAGGGTTAGGGGTTAGGGTTAGGGTTAGGGTTAGGGTTAGGGTTAGTGTTAGGGTTATGGTTCCGGGTTAGTGTTAGTGTTAGGGTTACCAGTTAGGGTTAGGGTTAGGGCTAGGGTTATATCACTTTACAGTTTTCCTGTTATAATAATTGAAGGGGCAACAGGTCTGTGAATTAGTTTATAAAGTTGTGCTTTGTATTTCTGATCTTTCGATGAAAACTTGTTTCTGTGCCTTACGGTGCGAGATAACACTTTTCAGTTTTCCAGTATGCCTAATTGAGCGAGTGACACACATGTGATTCCGTTTAAAAGTAGTGCTTTGCTTTTCTTTTCTTTCGTTGGAAACTTATTCCTGTGCTGTACAATGCGATATATCAATTTTCAGTTTTCCTGTATACCTAATTGAGCGAGTGACACACATGTGATTTAGTTTACAAAGTAGTGCTGTGCGTTTCTGTTCTTTCGTTCGAAACTTTTTCCTCTGCTGTACAGTGCGATATATATCACTTTTCAGTTTTCCTGTATTCCTAATTGAGCGAGGGACACACATGTGATTTAGTTTACAAAGTAGTGCTTTGTAGGAACAAGTTAGGGTAAAGGTTCGGGTTAGTGTTAGGGAAGGGTTAGGGTTAGGTTTAGTGTTAGGGGGTTAGGGTTAGTGTTAGGTTATGGTTAGTTTTAGGGTTATATCACTTTTAAGTTTTCATGTTATAATAATTGAACAGGCAACAAGTATTTGAATTAGTTTACAAAGTTGTGCTTTACGTTTCTGTTCTTTCATAGAAACACGTTCCTGTGCTCTACAGTTCGATATATCTCTTTTCGGTTTTCCTGTATTCCTTATTGAGCGAGAGACACACATGTGATTTAGTTTACAAAGTACTGCTTTGCTTTTCTGTTCTTTCGTTCGAAACTTATTCCTGTGCTGTACAGTGCAATATATCACTTTTCATTATTCCTGTATTCCTAATTGAGCGAGTGACACACATGTGATTTAGTTTACAACATAGTGTTTTGCTTTTCTGTTCATTCTTTGGAAACTTGTTCCTTTGCTATACAGTGCGTTATATCACTTTTCAGTTTTCCTGTTATAATAATTGAACAGGCGACACGTATGTGAATTAGTTTACAAAGTAGTGCTTTGCTTTTTTGTTCTTTTGTTGGAAACTTGTTCCTGTGCTGTACAGTGCGATATATCACTTTTCAGTTTTCCAGTATTCCTAATTGAGCAAGCGACACACATGTGATTTAGTATACAAAGTAGTGCTTTGCCTTTTATGTTCTTGGTTTGGAAACTTAGGGTCAGGTTTAGGGTTAGGGTTATGGTTAGTTAGTTAGGGTTAGGGGTTAGGGTTAGTGTTAGAGTTATAGTTATTGTTAGGGGTTAGGGTTAGGGTTAGGGTTAGGGTTATGTCACTTTTCAGTTTTCCTGTTATTATAATTGAATAGGCTACACGTATGTGAATTAGTTTAAAAAGTTGTGCTTTGCATTTCTGTTCTTTCAATGAAAACTTGTTTCTTTGATGTACAGTTTGATATATCACTTTTCAGTTTTCCTGTATTCCTAATTGAGCAAGTGACACAAATGTGATTTAGTTTACAAAGTAGTGCTTTGCTTTTCTGTTCTTTTCTTTGAAACTTGTTCCTGTGCTGTACAGTGTGATATATCACTTTTCAGTTTTCCTGTATTCCTAATTGAGAGAGTGACACACATGTGATTTTGTTTACAAAGTAGTGCTTTGTATTTATGTTCTTTCCTTGGAAACTTGTTCTTGTTAGGAACAAGTTTCCTACCTTGTTCTTGTTAGGAACAAGTTAGTGTTAGGGTTTGGGTTAGGGTTAGGGTAGGGTTAGGGTTAGGGTTAGGGTTAGGATTAGGGTTAGTGTTAGGGTTATGGTTAGAGGTTAGTGTTAGTGTTAGGGTTACCGGTTAGGTTTAGGGTTAATGCTAGGGTTATATCACTTTACAGTTTTTCTGTTATAATAATTGAAGGGGCGACAGGTATGTGAATTAGTTTACAAAGTAGTGCTTTGCTTTTCTGTTCTATCTTTCCGAAACTTGTTCCTGTGCTGTACAGTGCGATATATCACTTTTCCGTTTTCCTGTATTCCTAATTTAGTGAGCGGCGAGGGCAAAATGTCAGCGCCACCTTGTTGCGTCTGAGTCTCAGCTCTCCACATCCCCCTTTTGTTTTAATAAATGAAAACTGCCTTAAAGCCTATAAGTGTGGCACAAGAGAGCCCTAAGCTTGATCAAGCGAGCTCCTTCTTTGGGGAGAAAGCGATCAAGAGCTTTAGATTACTTCCTTACCCCACCAGGTGCAATGGAGACAAGTCCTCTGGGTGCAGGGGCTAAGGGAGAAGATTAAAAAAGGAGGTGACACCCATTCCCGTGCAATGGAATAAAATTCCAGGGAGTGCAAGGGCTGTCATCCTCCTATCTAGGTACCATAGCCGCTTAGGCAAAGGCAACATTGACTTGGATCACTCATCTACTCAGGGCAATGGGTAAAACCCCTGAGGTGCATCAACTGAGTGTCACAGTCTGTATTAATTTTTTAAAATGGATATCCAAATTTTGGGAGATGATCCTTGTTTCAAGGCCACAAGTGTTTGCGCGATCGCGACTTAGTCACCTTTATGTTGGGTATTGATTTTGCAGAACAACCAGAGTAAAAACACTAAGCCCCAACATAGTGCTGCACCAAACATTCCAACCCCCACCCAATCTTAAAGTAAGAAAAGGCAGAAGAAACCCAGGTTAATAAGCCATCTGTGGGCGATGAATCCACTCGAGTAGAATTAGTGGTCATCCCCGCCGCCCTTGACTCTTCAAGTGGTAGCAGGTGTATCTTTGGAAAGATCATCTTCAGCTGTCACCAGCTTTCGCGGGAGGCGCTCCGGTACCCAGAATGGATTGTTTTCTTCCTGTGGGAAAACACAGACAGCTCCCCTGGATCTTATTAATATAGGATCCGGGCCTTTCCATTCACCAGTTAAGACATCCTTCCATTTGATCATTTCCTTGGGCCTATTAGGCCCTAAGCAGTGGCGATCAGCCGCCGAATGGCCTTGACTGTCCAAATTCAAAAAATTGAGTGTGAAGAGTGCCAAGGAAACAGTCACTCGTGGCACTGAGGGCAGAGCCTCCTGGACTCTCCCTTTTGTTTTATTAAGTAGGATTTTAGGGTGCGGTGAGCATGTTTAATAATACCCTGACATTGAGGGTTATATGGGAGACCCGTTAGATGGGTCACTTTTATTGGATGACAAAACTGTCCAAATTTTTGAGAAGTATAGGCCGGCCCATTGTCATTTTTTAGAATTTTGGGCTTTCCCCAGGCACTCCATGCCTCTAGGCAATGTTGAATATGATGGGCTGCCTTTTCTCCAGTCAATATATAGCCCGTTCAATTAGAAATACAAGAAAACTGAAAAGTGATATCTCCCACTGTAGGGCATAGAAACAAGTTTCCAACAAAAGAATAGAAAGGCAAAGCACAACTTTTTAAATTAAATCACATTTGTGTCGCTCGCTCAATTAGGAATACAGGAAAACTGAATAGTGATATCTCCAATTTAGAGAACAGAAAGAAGTTTCCAAGGAAAGAACAGAAACGCAAAGCACAACTTTGGTAACTAAATCACATGAGTGTAGCCAGTTCAATTAGGATTACATGAAAACTGAAAAATGATATCTCGCACTGTACCTCAAAGAAACATGTTTCCAACGATAAAAGAGAAATGTAAAGCACAACTTTGTAAACTAATTAACATGTGTGTCGCCTGTACAATTAGGAATACGGGAAAACTGAAAAGTGATATCTCCCACTTTAGAGCTAAGAAAGAAATTTCCAATGAAATAACAGAAAGGCAAAGCACAACTTTGGAAACTAAATCACATGTGTGTCGCCCATTGACATAGGAATACAGGAAAACTGAAAAGTGATATCTCCCACTGTAGTGCACAGAAAGAAGTTTCCAACAAAAGAACACAAATGTAAAGCACAATTTTGTAAACTAGGTAACATGTGTGTCGTCCATTCAATTAGGAATACAGGAAAACTAAAAAGTGATATCTCCCACTTTAGAGCACAGAAAGAAGTTTCCAATGAAAGAACATAAACTCAAAGCAGAGCTTTGGAAAATAAATCACATCTGTGTCGCCCATTCAATTAGGAATACAGGAAGACTGAAAAGTGATATCTCACACTTTACCTCACAGATACAAGTTTCCCACAAAAGAACAGAAAGGCAAAGCACAACTTTGAAAACTAAGTAACATGTTTGTCCCCTGCACAATTAGGAATACAGTAAAACTGAAAAGTTATATCTCACACTGTACCTCACAGAAACAAGTTTCCAATTTAAGAACAGAAATGTAAATCACAACTTTGTATGCTCAGTAACATGTGTATAGCCCTCTCAATTAGGAATACAGGAAAACTGAAATGTGATATCTCCACAGTAGTGCACAGAAACAAGTTTCCAACAAAAGAATAGAAAGGCAAAGCAAAACTTTGTAAACTAAATCACATTTGTGTCGCCGTTCCATTTGGAATACAGAAAAACTGAAACGTGAGATCTCCCACTTGAGAGCACAGAAAGAAATTTCCAACGAAAGTACAGAAATGTAAAGAACAACTTTGTAAACTAAGTAACATGTGTGTCGCCTGCACTAGTAGGAATAGAGGAAAACTGAAAAGTGATATCTCCCACTTTAGAGCAGAGAAAGAAGTTTCAATAAAAACAGAAACGCAAAGCACAACTTTGGAAAGTAAATCACATGTGTGTCACCCGTTCAATTAGGAATACAGGAAAACTGAAAAGTGATATCTCGCATTGTACCTCACACTAACAAGTTTCCAACAAAAGAACAGAAATGTAAAGCACAACTTTGTAAACTATGCAACCTGTGTGTCCCCTGCACAATTAGGAATACAAGAAAACTGAAAAGTGATATCTTCCACTTTAGAGCACAGAAAGAAGTTTGCAATGAATGAACAGAAAAGCAAAGCACAACATTGGAAACTAAATCACATGTGTGTCACATGTTCAATTAGGAATCCAGGAAAACTAAAAAGTGATATCTCGCATTATACCTCAGAGAAACAAGTTTCCAATGAAAGAAAAGAAATATAAAGCACAACTTTGCAAACTACTTAACATGTGTGTCGCCCGCTGAATTAGGAATACAGGAAAACTGAAAAGTGATATCTCCCACTGTAGTGCACAGAAAGATGATTCCAAAAAAAGAACAGAAATGTAAATCACAAGTTTGTAAACTAAGTAACATGTATGTAGCCCGTTCAATTAGAAATACAAGAAAACTGAAAAGTGATATCTCCCACTGTAGTGCATAGAAACAAGTTTCCAACAAAAGAATAGAAAGGCAAAGCACAACTTTTTATACTAAATCACATTTGTGTCGCCCACTCCATTAGGAATACAGGGAAACTGAATAGTGATATCTCCCACTTTAGAGAACAGAAAGAAGTTTCCAAGGAAAGAACAGAAATGCAAAGCACAACTTTGGTAACTAAATCACATGTGTGTCGCCAGTTCAATTAGGATTACATGAAAACTGAAAAATGATATCTCGCACTGTACCTCAAAGAAAGAAGTTTCCAACGAAAGAACAGAAATGTAAAGCACAACTTTGTAAACTAATTAACATGTGTGTCGCCTGTACAATTAGGAATACGGGAAAACTGAAAAGTGATATCTCCCACTTTAGAGCAAGGAAAGAAGTTTCCAATGAAAGAACAGAAAGGCAAAGCACAACTTTGGAAACTAAATCACATGTGTGACGCCCATTGACTTAGGAATACAGGAAAACTGAAAAGTGATATCTCCCACTGTAGTGCACAGAAAGAAGTTTCCAACAAAAGAACACAAATGTAAAGCACAATTTTGTAAACTAGGTAACATGTGTGTCGTCTGTTCAATTAGGAATACAGGAAAACTGAAAAGTGATATCTCCCACTTTAGAGCACAGAAAGAAGTTTGCAAGGAAAGTACAGAAATGTAAAACACAACTTTTTAAACTAAGTAACATGTGTAACGTCCGTTCAATTAGGAATAAAGGAAAACTGAAATGTGATATCTCCACAGTAGTGCACAGAAACAAGTTTCCAACAAAAGAATAGAAAGGCAAAGCAAAACTTTGTAAACTAAATCACATTTGTTTCACCCGTTCCATTAGGAATACAGAAAAACTGAAACGTGAGATCTCCCACTTGAGAGCACAGAAAGAAATTTCCAACGAAAGAACAGAAATGTAAAGCACAACTTTGTAAACTAATTAACATGTGTTTCGCCTGTACAATTCAGAATACGGGAAAACTGAAAAGTGATATCTAACACTTTAGAGCAAGGAAAGAAGTGATATCTCCCGAGTCATCAGGCGGGGTAAAGAGGGAGCAGCCAATCAGGGTATTGACACTTCACTTAGGTGCGACCAGGGCTTATATAAACAGCGCCACTTCTGGGCCCTGGCACTCTTCTCCCTCTCCTCCTCCCCCTCTCCCTGCCCCGGGCTTGCCCGCCCTGGTCTAAGCCGGCGGGACGCCGAGGTGTCCATTGGCCAATGCGAGCACTGCTGCGCAGATGAGGTGGCTGGCCCTGCTCTCCTTTCCTCCTTTCATCAATTGACTGGAATAAAGGCTTGTTGTGGAAGGACCCGTGTGCCCGCGTGCTTTTCTGCCAGGAGACGATCACGCAGCTTCCAACACCCTGACAGACCTGGCCCTGACCATGACAGCCCTGGCCATGGCCCTGACAGCCCTGTCCCTGGCCGAGACAGCCCTGGCCCTGGCCATCACAGCCCTGGCCCTGGCCCTTACCTGGCCTGGCCCCTGCCCCTGGCCCTGCCCTGGCCCTGACAGCCCTGGCCCTGGCAGCCCTGGCCGTGGCCCTGATAGCCCTGACGGTCCTAGCCCTGACAGCCCTTGTGACCCTCTCCCTGGCCCTGGCCCGTGCAGCCCTGGCCCTGGCCCTGGCCCTTGACCCTTGACCCTAACCTTTGACCCCTAACCCTAACCCCTAACCCTATCCCCTAACCCCTAACCCTAACCCTAACCCTGACAGCCCTGACCCTGACCCTGACAGCCCTGGCCCTGGCCCTGACAGCCCCGGCCCTGGCCCAGGCAGCCCTGGTCCTGGCCCTGGCTGCCCTGACCCTGGAACTTGTGGCCCTGGTCCTGGCCCTGACCCTGGCCCTGACCCTTGACCCTAACCCTTGACTCCCTAACCCTAACCCTAACCCCTAACTCTAACCCTAGCCCTAGCCCCCTAGCCCTAGCCCGCTAGCCCAACCCCCTTGCCCTAGCCCCCTAGCCCTAGCCCCCTAGCCCTAGCCTCCTAGGTTTTCAGTTAGGGTTAGTCTTAAGGTTATGCCTAGTATTAAGGTTGTGCTAGTGTTAGTGTTAGGCATAGGGTTAGGTTTTAATATTAGGGTTGTGGTAGCTTTAGGGATAGTGTTATACTTAGGGTTTTGCTAGGGTTAGAGTTATGATCAAGGTTGTGATAAGGGTAGGCATAGGATTAGGTTGTAAGAAAAGAAGCTAGAGATACTGTTAGCCAATGTCAAAATTGTTGTCAGTTCTTACCTATGCCTCATGTTGGGATTATTCCCAGAGGAATCCATCCACTACAAGTGTGGCAGATGGATGTTACTCATATTTCATTTTTTGGTAAACTTCAATATTTGCATATTTCTGGTGATACTTGCTCTGGAGTTGTGTTTGCTTCTCCCCTGACTGGAGAAAAGGCAGCCCATGTTATTCAACATTGCCTAGACGCATGGAGTGCCTGGGGAAAGCCCAAAATTCTAAAAGCTGCCAATGGGCCGGCCTATACTTCTCAACAATTTGGACAGTTTTGTCATCCAATAAAAGTGACCCATCTAACGGGTCTCCCATATAACCCTCAAAGTCAGGGTATTATTAAACATGCTCACCGCACCCTAAAATCCTACTTAATAAAACAAAAGGGAGAGTCCAGGAGGCTCTGCCCTCAGTGCCACGAGTGACCGTTTCCTTGGCACTCTTCACACTCAATTTTTTTAATTTGGACAGTCAAGGCCATTCGGCGGCTGATCGCCACTGCTTAGGGCCTAATAGGCCCAAGGAAATGATCAAATGGAAGGATGTCTTAACTGGTCAATGGAAAGGCCCGGATCCTATCTTAATAAGATCCAGGGGAGCTGTCTGTGTTTTTCCACAGGAAGAAAACAATCCATTCTGGGTACCGGAGCGCCTCATGGGAAAGCTGGTGACAGCTGAAGATGATCTTTCAACAGATACACCTGCTACCACTTGAAGAGTCAAGGGCGGCGAGGTTGACCACTAAATCTACTCGAGTGGATTCATCACCCACAGATGGCTTATTACCCTGGGTTTCTTCTGCCTTTTCTTACTTTAAGATTGGGTGGGGGTTGGAATGTTTGGTGCAGCACTATGTTGTGGCTTAGTGTTTTTACTCTGGTTGTTCTGCAAAATCAATACCCAACATAAAGGTGACTAGGTCGCGATCGCGCAAACACTTGTGGCCTTGAAACAAGGATCATCTCCCAAAATTTGGTTATCCATGTTAAAATATTAAAACAGACTGTGACACTCAGTCGATGCACCTCAGGGCTTTTACCCATTGCACTGAGTAGATGAGTGATCCAAGTCAATGTTGCCTTTGCCTAAGTGGCTATGGTACCTAGATAGGAGGATGACAGCCCTTGCACTCCCTGGAATTTTATTCCATTGCACGGGAATGGGTGTCACCTCCTTTTTTAATCTTCTCCCTTAGCCCCTGCACCCAGAGGACTTGTCTCCATTGCACCTGGTGGGGTAAGGAAGTAATCTAAAGCTCTTGATTGCTTACTCCCCAAAGAAGGAGTTCGCTTGATCGAAGAAAGGATACCATCTGCAAAGCAGGCTTAAAACTCAGGGATCTGCCTGCCTCTGCCTTCAGGGTGCTGGGCCTAAAGGAATGTACCACCACACCCAGCTTGTCTTCCTTGTATTTCTCTAATTCCAGGAATCAGGCTTTTTGTTTTTCTTCTTCTGGTTTATATTCTTTATCGTATATTTAGTTCAATTTACAAAAATCTCTCTCTCTCTCTCTCTCTGTGGTGTGTGTTTTGAGAGAGAAAGAGAGAGAGAGAGAGAGGATCTCTGTGTGTGATGTGTGTCTTTCTATCTCTTCTACCCCCAACCCTTGCTTCACTGCCTAGAAAGAAACAAACAAGCAAAAAAAAAGCATGAAAACAAAACAGCAGAAGCAGGCCTTCTTTGTTTCAAGGCTAGACTGGTCTCAGAGTGGGTGGAGGGCAGCCACCCATATCTGGAGAGAAAAAAAAAAAAATATAGGAACTAAAACAAAACAAAACAAAAAAACAAACAAAAACCCAAAGCTTGTTCGTTTTTAATTTCTCGTTACCTTATTTAATTTTAAAATATAGCTAGCTCTCTGTCTCTCACAGACATACAGAGAGAGAGAGAGAGAGGTGATGTAGAGAGAGAGTTTGTCTCAAATAAATAAATAACTAGATAATAAATAACCAACAAATAATAAACAAACAAACAAACAAATTCAGGGGCTGGAGAAGTGGCTCAGTGGTTGAGAGCACACGGTCTGCTCTTCTCAAGGTCCCACACTCAACTCCCAACACACACATGGCAGCTCAGGACCTTCAGTTCCAGGTCTTCTGACACCCTCACATCAACACACATGAAATAAAGACCAATAAGTAAAAGAAAACTCAGAAAAGAACTAGAGAAGTCTCCAAGAAGTGAGAAAAAACTGTGCCGAGGCATCTACTCGGTATGAAAGACAGCCAATACACAGAGACATTGTCTCAACAAACTTGTGTCAACAAAACAAGAAATGAAATTAAAACATAGGCCAGGCATGGTAGCGCATGACTGTCATCCCAGGTCTCAGGGGTCAGAGAGAGGCAAGTGGATCTCTCTGAGTTCCAGGTCAGCCTGGTCTACAAAACCAAGGCTACCAAGGCTGGAAAAAAAAACAACAAACAAAACAAAAACAAAAACAAAAAAAAACAAAACAACCAAATAAACAAAAAAATGGATGAATGGATAAATAAAGCAAAAAACAAAACAAACACACACACACACACACACACAAAAACACAATGAATCAGAGTCTGTGCTGGTGGTGGCAGTACAGGCCTGCACATTACCTATCTCTCCGAACAAATTCTAACTCTAAATTTGAAACTTACACACTGGGGCTGTAAGGATACTGGCAGGAAGACAGGCAGGTTGGCAGGCAAAACAAAAACACACAGAATATAAATAATACAGTCAAAAATCAACCAAGAAATGAGGGCGGGGGCTACAGCTGGGATACAAAGTAAATAACCTGTGATTAATATTTTAAAAACATAATAATAATATTTTTTAAAAAAAAAACAACCAAGCAAGAACAATTCATCAACAAGCTAGAGGGATAGACAAGAAGGCTGACAGCCAACTGATTCGGCACCATTTCACAGACCCAGGACTTGGGATCGGGTCAGGAGAAAAACAAAAACAGAAAAAAAAAAAAAAAGAAAGCAGTCTTTCTCTCTGTTTTCAAGGCCAAACTGGTCTCCAGAGCTAGTGGCAGGATAGCCACTGCATGCAAAACAAAATCCCAATCCAGAAAGAAAAGGAAAGGAAAAAGAAGAGGAAGAGTCCAGTCCAGTCTCCAGAGTGAGTTCCAGCACTACACAGGGACACCATTTACTGCAAAGGAAAAGAAAACCAAACAAAACAGACTTCCAGCACTTGGGGCCTCAGATGCCAGTCAGAGCCCATCCTATTCTCCAGAGTGAGTTCCAGACAACAATATCTGAAGAGAAAAAGGAAACCTGAAAACCAAAAACAAAACAAGCTTGTTCGTTTTTAATTAGTTACCTTCTTTAATTTTAAAATATAGCTCTCTGTCTCTGTTTCTCTCTCTCTGTCTGTCTCTCTCTGTATCTCACAGACATTCAGAGAGAGAGAGAGAGAGATTATGAAGAGAGAGCTTATCTCAAATAAGTAAATAACTAGATAATAAATAACTGAACAAGTAATAAATAAATAAATAAATTAGGGGGCTCAGTGGTTGAGAGTACACACACCTAAAATAAAAAAGAACTAGAGATATCTTCAAGGCATGAGAAAAACTGTGCTAAGGCATCTACTGGGTATGAAAGACAGCCCATACAGAGAGACATCGTCTCAAAATCTTGTGTCAACCAAACAAGAAATAAAAATAAAACATAGGCCGGACATGCATGGTAGCACAAGCAAGCAAACAAACAAACAAACTGAAAAACATATCACACACCACAGGGCAAACCTAAGTCTGTAATGAACTGAAGAATCATTCATGTTAATTTTAATTTTTATTATTTGTCATTAAAACATAAAATGAAAAATACAATTGATTGTGCTGGAACAACAACTAAGTACATGTAAAAATAAAAAGTGTCTCTGACATATGTTGAGAAGAGAACAGAAAAGTGATATATCTGGCATAATACAGAACAATACATAAACGTATCTCCAAAGTAAGAAAAAAAGTTAAAGCACAGCGTTCTGAACTAAGTAGAGGAAAATATGTAACAGTGTTTCTGAACTAAGTTGAGAAGAAAACAGAAAAGTGATATATCTGGCATAGTACAGAAGAACACATAAACGTATCAAAAAAAGTTAAGAACAGAAAGGCAAAGCACAGTGTTGTGAAGTAAGTACAAGAAAACATGTAACAATGTTACTGAACTAAGTGGAGAAGAAAAAAGAAAAGTGATATAACTAGCTTACTAGAGAAGAACACATGAACGGGTTTCCCAGGTAAGAACAGACAGGCAAAGCTAAGCATTGTGAACTAAGTACAAAAAGAAAATAGAAAAGTGCTATATCTAGCGTAGTAGAGAAGAGCACATGAACATGACTCCAAGGTAAGAACAGAAAGGACAGCACAGCGTTGTAAACTAAGTTCATAAAAACATTAAAAAGTTTTTCTAACCTATGTTGAGAAGAAAAGAAAAAGAAAAGTATATATCTGGCATAGTCCAGAACAACACATAAAAGTATCTCCAAGTTAACAACAGAAAGGCAAAGCACAGCATTGTGAACGAAGTACATGAAAACAGGCAACAATGTTATTGACCTAAGTTGAGAAGAAAACAGAACAGTGATATATCTAGGGTAGTAGAGAAAAGCATATATACATATTTACATGATAAGAACCGAAACAAAAAACACAGCATTGAGAAGTACAGGAAAAACTGAAACAGTGTTTCTGAACTAAAATGAGAAGAAAACAGAACAATGCTATATCTACCATAGTTGAGAGGAGCACATAAAGGTGTCTCCAAAGTAAGAAAATATACTGTTGTGAACTAAGGACAGGTTAGTATCTAGGTTTTTTGTTGATGGTTTTTTATTTTTGTTTTGTTTTTTTTTTTTGTTTTTTTGTTAGTTGAAACAAGGTTTCCCGAAAAGAATACCATGGGCAAGGCAGGATTAAAACCCAGGGATCTGCCTGCCTCTGGCTTCTTCAGGGTGCTGGGCCTAAAGGAATGCACCACCACACCCAGCTTTGCTTCCTTGTATTTCTTAATTCCAGGAAGGCATTTTGTTTTTCTTCTTCTGGTTTATATTCTTTGTTCTATATTTATTCTTTATCATATATTTAGTGCAATTTATAAAATATCTCTCTCTCACCTCTGTGGTATGTGTTTCAGAGAGAGAGAGAGAGAGAGAGAGAGAGAGAATCTCTGTGTTTGTGATGTGTCTCTTTCTTTTTCTTCTCCCCTCAACCCTTACTTGACTGCATAGAATAAAACAAACAAGCAAAGAAAATGCATGAAAAACAAAACAGCAGCAGCAGCAACAGCAACAACAACAACAAAAAAAAAGCAGAAGCAGGCCTTCTTTTGTTTCAAGGCTAGACTGTTCTCCAGAGTGAGTGACAGGGCAGCCACCCCTATCTGGAGAGAAAAAATAAACTAAAACAAAACAAAACAAATCAAACAAACAGACAGAAAACCAAAGCTTGTTTGTTTTTGATTTCTCATTCACTTATTTAATTTTAAAATATAGCTAGCTCTCTGTTTCTCAGAGACATACACAGAGAGAGAGAGAGAGAGATGATGTGGAGAGTTTGTCTCAAATAAATAAATAACTAGATAATAAATAACTGAACAAATAATAAATGGATAAATAGATAGATAAATAAATAAATTTGGCTGCTGTAGAAGTGCCTCAGTGGTTAAGAGCAAATGGTCTGGTCTTCTCAAGATCCCACACTCAACTCCCAACACACACATGGCAGCTCAGGACCTTCAGTTCCAGGTCTTCTGACACCCTCATACCAACACAAGTGAAATAAAAACCAATAAGTAAACAAACTCAGAAAGAACTAGAGAAGTTTCCAAGGGGTGAGAAAACTGTGCAGAGGTATCTACTGGGTATGAAAGACAGCCAATACAGAGAGACATCGTCTCAAAAAAAACTTGTGTCAACAAAACAAGAAATAAAATTAAAACATAGGCCGGGAATGGTGAAGCATGACTGTCTTCCCAGGTCTCAGGGAGTCAGAGAGAGGCAAGTGGATCTCTGAGTTCCAGGCCAGCCTGGTCTACAAAACCATGGCTACCAAGGCTGGAAACAAACAAACAAAACAAAAAAACAGAAACAAACCAAAACAACAAATAAATAAATGGGTGAATGGATAAATAAATAAAGCAGGCAAACACACAAACACACACACACACACACAAAAACAAATGAATTAGAGTCTGTGCTGGTGGTGGCAGTACAGGCCTGCACATTACCTATCTCTCTGAACAAATTCTAACTCTAAATGGGAAACTTACACACTGGGGCTGTAAGGATACTGGCAAGAAGCCAGGCAGATGAGGGCAAAACAAACACACACACAATATGAATAATACAGTCAAACTCTACCAAGAAATGAGGGAGGAGGCTATGGCTGGGATACAAATTAAATAACCTGTGATTAATATTAAAAAATAAAATATAATATTAAAAAAACAAACAAACAACAACAACCAAGGAAGAACAATTCAGCAACAAGCTAGAGGGAGAGACAAGAAGGCTCACAGCAAACTGGTTCAGTACCATTGCAAAGAACCAGGTTTTGGGAATGGGGTCAGGAAATAAAAACCAAAAACAAAAAAACAAAACAAAAAAAAAAAAGAAGCAGGCTTTTTCTTGTTTCAAGGCCAAACTGATCTCCAGAGCAAGTGGCAGGACAGCCACTACATGCAAACTAAAAAACCAAACCAGAAAAAAAAAAAAAAAAAAAAAATCGAAATAAATGAAATGTAGACTCACAGATTGTGCAGGAACAACGCCTATGACGGAAAGACTATGTATTTAGTTAGTTTTATTTATTCTATATTTATTCTTTATCGTATATCCTAAACCCAGCACAACCATAACCCTAACCCTTACCCTAGCTCAACCCTAACCCCCAACCTAACCCTTTACCTTATACCTAAATCTAACTTTAAAGGTAACACTAACCCTATCACAACACTAACCCAACCATAACCTTACACCTTAACTCTAACCCTAAAATAACCCTAAAGCTAACCTTAACCCTAACCATAGCACAACCCTAACCATAACCAACCATAACCATAGCCCTAAAACCAGCAAAACCGTGAACCGTAGCAGAACACTAACCCTAACCCTAAAGCTAACCCTACCCATAACCCTATATGTAACCTACACTTACCTCTATCCCTACACCTGAACCTGACCCTGACCCTGAGCCTGACCCGAACACTGAACATGACCCTAACAATTAACCCTGACACTGACCCTGATCCTAACCCTAAACCTACCACTGACCCTGACCTTAACGGTAAACTAACCCTGACACTGACTAACCCCTAAACCTGACCCTGACCTCACCCTGGCCCTAAGCCCTAACCCTAACCCTAAACCTAACCCTAAAACTTACCTTAGCACAAAGCTACCCAAACCCTAACCTTGAACATAGCACAACCCTAACCCTAACCCTAAACCTAGCACAACACTTACCCAAACCATAATCCTAGAACAAACGCAACCCTTAAACATAGCAACCATAACTCTAAAGCTATCACAACATTAAAACTAATCCTATCTGTAACCCAACCTAAACCCAAACTTACCACAACCCAAAGATGAACCCTAACTCTAACCCTAGCACAAACATATTCCTAACACTAAGCTTAACTCTAACTCTAACACAACCATATCCATAACACTAACAGTAGCACAATCCAAACCCTAATACTGAACCTAGCACAACCCTAACCCTAACCCTAACCCCAAACCCCTAACCCCTAACCCCCCTAACCCTAACCCTAACCCTAACCCTAACCCCCTAACCCGCTTTTAGAAACATGTAGAGACCGAGGACTGTCTGGGACTCATGGCCAGAATAAAACACGGGTGAGGGAGTGAGAGGCCTTCAGCAGTGGTGTTTGCCATGTTCCGGGCCAGACAAATGCATGCTGGAGTGACTGTAGCATTGGAGTGACTGCAGACACATTTATGGGGGCAGGAGACGAAAAGAGAGGGAGAGGAAGAAAGACAGAGGGAGAGAGACAGAGACTGAGCCATGGCCATGCTAAGAATGGACTGCTACACTGACCCTGTGGGGACCTAAGAGAATTGTCGGGACGAAGAGAACATCGTAAGAGAGTAAGAGCTGGATTCCCTGTCTTCACCTGCTTTGACCCCTGCGTGAACATCAAACACAGCTTGTAAAGAACTGGATGCAGGTATCCTAGCCTAAATAGGAACCTTGGGCACAGGGCAACAAGTGACTAGTTCATGGACTGATTTCCTAAATCTAACAAATGGAGTCTGGATTTTGGGAGGGCTATTTAACCCAGAAATGCTGGTTCTGCTTGTTTTGTTTGCAATTTGTCATGATCATGTGTTCTTCAAGACACTGAAGTTCATTAATCCCTTGCATGGAAACAGCTGTATGTTATCCAGTTTAATCAAGGTTTAAACTAAGCAAAATCAAGGTGGGAAACAGGAGATCATGGTGAGCATAGACCTGTCCTGAGTCACCATGTACAGCTTCACTTTCCTCTTGGAGACAGGGTTTCTATGTGTAACAGCTGTGGCTGTCCTGTCACTCTCTTTGTAGAGCAGGCTGGCCTTGAGCTCACAGAGATCCACCTGCCTCTGTCTCTCCAGCGCTGGGACTAAAGGTGTAAGCCACCATGCCAGGCTCACTTTCCTCTTCTAACTCAGGACTAGAGGAAAGACTTTCACACTCAGCAACAGACTTTCAAAATTAAAATTAAGACTTCTTTTGGAAATGCCTTAAGAATGCATAATGGGGAATGGGTATTTACTGTACGGAGGGAATTTTATGGGCAGCAACTGTACTTGCAGGGAGGCAAACTGCTGTCCCTTTAAATGATGGTTAAGGTCACTGCCAGCTGACTTGGTTTCTGGAAAAGTGTTCTAGAGAAAACTAACCAGGCATAGGTTTAAAACAGTTCCCAATTACCCTTCTTTCCTGAGAGGACTTTGCTTGCTATAATCTCACTATAAAGATATCATTATGAGGCAGGTGGTGGTGGCACATGTCTTTAATCCCAGCTCTGGGAGGCAGAGGCAGAGGAAGGCAGGATCTTTGTGAGTTTGAGGCCAGCCTGGTCTACAGGGTCAGTCAGTCCCAGGACAGCCAGAGCTACACAGAAAAACCGTGTCTCAAAAAACAATAACCAAAACCAAGAAAAATTTCTGCTTGCAAAGCATTTTGGGCCCTAAATTTTGGACAAGATAGGGATGAAGTGTGATCTTCATTTTCATGTGCCCAGAAACCTCTGTTTCTGATAAGTGTTTTCCATATGGTTGGGCCTAAGACTCCTGAATAAAATCCCCACTCCTTCTGAATTGGGAAAGAATCTACTTGTCGCTTCTCCTTCTTGCTACAAATGATAAAATTTCCTTGTTTTTTGAGCTTTAATTAGAAAGACAAACACTGTTTGGGTTAGACTTCCATAGAGAAAAGCACAAAGGATGGAAATCTGCTTGGAGACCTGCCTTAGGAACATTTTGGAGCCTGGGCTCAGCAGCCTGTATCTCGCCTGCCCCCTAGTGGACAAACTTCGCAACCGCTGGGGCTCTGGTTGTCCTGGAGGATGCACTGGCTTTGCTTCCTGGCTTCTGCACCAACAGAACTCTTAGGAGGAAGGAGTCTGTGGAGAGTCTCAAGATCACAGTGGGTTAAAAAAAAAATGCCACCCAGTACTGCTCTGGAAATTCTGCCTTTTTAAATATAAATGTTCACACAATATATTCTGATCTCATTTTCCTCTCCCTCTTCTCCTCTCAGATCCTCCTTGTCCATCAACTCCATACCTTGCTTCTCTCTGTAGAAAACAAATGGAAAAGCTGGGCAATGATGGCCCTTGCTTTAATCCTAGCACTTGGGAAGCAGAGCTAGGTGGATCTCTGTGTCTACACCCTGGTCTACAGAGTGAGTTCCAGGACAGCCAAGGCTACACAGAGAAACCCTGTATAGAAAAAAAAAACTGAAACCAAACCAAAACAACAACAAGAACAACAAAAAAAAACAAAACAAAACAAAACAAAAAAAAAAACAAAAAAAAAAAAACAAATGGAAAATAGAAAACAAACCAGGCTAAAAACAAACATGTTAGCTGTGTTTTATTTTATGTTAAAAATAAAAACAAAAGGCACCAGAAACACACACATGTTCCTAAAACACAAAATATGAAACCATAATATGTAAGTAAAGACCAGTAAGGTCTTCTACTGTTTGTGAAAGCATTATGAGAGGAAAGACCTTCAAAAATACCCCTGTGCTTGTTTTTGTCGGCCATGTGCTACATGCACCTGTCCTAAGTTCTAGCATTTTAGACAGTTGAAATATCAAACAAGTGTAACGCAGCCTGGCTGGTGAAAATTCTGGTTAGTTCTATTTGTCAATGGTTGTACTGCTGAAAAAAAAGGGGTTCCCCTTGGCTATCTAGTTATGGGCCAGCCTGGGCTAAAAAAGATCCTGTCTCTACAAAACAATTACATAAAAATTAAGGTGTCTTAATAAAGGCATGAGGTTTTGGAGAATAAACATAGATGGAAAACTCAGAATTGATTCTCAAACAATTAAAGTATGAGTAAGGCTGTCTATCTTGGCATAAAATCTTTGAACTTCCAAAATTGTGATGAATATATATCTACTTTCATTATAAAGTACTGAGCCTAGACCAGCTTGGTAACGCACACCTGAAATCCCAGCACACTAGAGGCAGAGAATGGCAGATCTCTGTGAGTTTGAGGCCAGCCCGGGCAACAGGGGCAAGTTCAAGGACAGCCAAGGATATACTGAGAAACCAAACCAAATAAGTAAATCAATTAAAACAAACACAAAAATGAAAGATCTACCTACCTTTAGAAGAATCAAGGTGTCAGACCTCCTCTAGTCGCCATTGTCCCTGGATTCCCACTAAGTCTGGCATCTCTGAACTCTTAGACCCAGAGGCTGCTGCTGTAGGGGATTGGGCATGCCGGATATCCTATGTAACAACTTCCCCAAGCTGCTCCACTCTCAGCACAGATATGGAACCCGTTGTGTCTCCAAAATCAGATTGTTCTTTGCTTGTCACAGTGACCTGCAGATCACTTACAGCCCCTGTGTTCACTCTGAAAAACCTTATTTAATGAAGAAATCCTAGTAAGTTGGCCCTTCATTTGTCCCTATCAACATTGTGTTGGAATCAAGCAAATGAGATTTATCCTAAGTACTTCCATTTTGTTTTCAGACTCCATTTTGATCGTATGGTGAAATTCAGTTCAAATTCCCAGGCTCTAGGGGAGCTTTCCGGATGCCTAGCCAATGTCATCCTAGCCAATGTCATCCGTGGAAGATCAGATGATTCTGATTGATGAAAAATTGTGACTGGAACTTAGCACAGATGTTTGTGGATCTCAGGCTTAAAAACTCTGTAACATTCTGGCTAGGGAGTTGCAGTTCAGCTGCTGAGTCTGGATTAGTAGCAGTGGAGAGTACAGTAAATTTTTGTCATCTACATAAATCTTACTAAGTTGAACATTCAAAGACTCAGTCAGCTCCCAAGTCTGTGCTGTTGTCCCTGACTGGTCAGATTTGGCTGCATGATTCAAATAAAGATGTTGCTTTGCTGGACTCTTGTGACTGTTCCCATTGTTCTGGGTTTTCAGAACCCAACAGCTCTTAGTATCGACATCATCATTCCAATCCCACTCTCCCAAACTCTGCCCATGCCCACAGGGAAATGCCCTCAGACTTGATTAGTGACCACTTTCTACCCCAGATTCTAATCCTGACTTTGCCCCTGAAAAACAGTTACACAGATGGTGGAAAGATTTTAATTATATTCACTGTCCATCAGAATTGATGCTTGTCTACACAGATTTTTAAAAAATGTCTTAACATGTCAATTGTAAGAAAGAGATTTTTATTTAAGAAAAGAAAAAGAAACATTGAACAGTCAGGAGGGCAAAATAAACATCAAGGGTTAGGGCCCCAGCGCACCAGTCCAGAAACAGCATGAGGCTCTCATTCTTGTTTTCTGGCTGTGGATGTCATGGTGTATCAGCAAGGCTTGGCTGTCTTTCCTTTCCAGATCCCTCTGTCATGTGAACCTCCATTTTCAGCAGTTTCTGGGAGCGGCCTGGGCTCCATGATTCACTCTGGACGGGCATTCCCTCCACCTCTGTGGGTGCTGTCATCTTTTGGCTGACTCAGAGTCCACAGGGCCCCTCTCCTGAAGCTCCTTCTCCTTCTTGAGAAGCCCAAAGCCCTCAGCAGCTCCAGCCATTGGCTCCTCCACAGGCAGCTCTCACGGCGCTTCTGGCCCCTCTCAGCTCCAAAAGTGGCTCCATCCAGCAGTGTGACTAACATGGGGTTCCAGCTTCCACGGCACTGGGGTGCTGACAGGAGCGGTGGCTCAGGGCCTCAAAGTTATCCATTGCCCAGGCCCATGCCTGTTCACGGCTCATGTTGGGTGGCATGTGGGGCTCTGGGTGGTGGTACCTCCTTCCAGCCAGCTCTTCCAAGGTTGATGCAGAGAAAGCCATGGCTTCAGCTTCCCAAACAGGTCAAGCAGCAGAGCCAGCTAAGAGGCGGCTGATGCCTCCAGCAGGGAAGCTGCTTTTATACAGTGTTCTGCTGGCGGTGACAGCTGATGCCAAAGCCCAACTGTGTGGGAATTAGCACACCTTCGCAGAGCCAATTGGTTCAGAACCTAATCCTGTCAAGGAGGGAACTTAATCTTTTGAGAAAGCACTGCCCCAGTTTCTTGGAATGGAGAAATGATCAGGAAACGCAGAGAGATCTAATTAGGTCCATGGAGGTAGAGCTCGAGCTGGGTGTAGTGTCTCACACCTTTAATCCCAGCACTCAGGAGGCAGAGGCAGGCAGATCTCTGTGAGTATGAGGCCAGCCTGGTCGATTGAGTGAGTTCTAGGACAGAGCTACGCAGAGAAATCTTGTCTCAAACAAACATACATGCAAACAAAAGAGCCCTGTACCCACTTAGAATTGTAAATGTTGGAATCTAGGTCTAAATTCCTGCACCAAAGGAGCATTCACATTTGCTATGATTTTCGTATTTAAAAACTAATTAAGTTTGTATTGCAACATTACCCATAGTGGTTTTGCAATATTGACCCTTCTTCTTTTAAGATTTATATATTTATTTCGATTTGTTATGCATACAGTATTCTGCCTGCACAACTGTAGAGGCACCGGATCTCATTATACATGGTTATGAGCCACCATGTGGTGGCTGGGAACTCAGGACTCTGGAGGAGCACTCAGCAGAAGTGTTTTAACCTCTGAGCCATCTCTCTGGCTCTGACCCCTTTTTTTTTTTGACACAGGGTTTCGCTGTGTAGCCCTGGCTGTCCTGGAACTCGACCTGTAAACAAGGCTGGATTCCAACTCAGAGATCCACCTCTCTGCCCTCATGAGTGATTAATGGTGTGCCTCCACCACCACCTGACAATAATTATGGTGATGAGAACAATGTTGAGGCTCTTAGGGTGTTGTTCTCATCCTTGGTCAGAGAAACTTCTCCTCCTCCTCCTCCTCCTCCTCCTCCTCCTCCCAGTCATGTATATGATGGCCTCATCTGCATGTATGTCTACATGACAAAAGCAGGCATGGGATCCTGTTGCAGATGGCTGTGAACCACCATGTGGGTGCTGGGAAGTGAATTCAGAACTTCTGGAAGAGCAGCCAGCACTCTTAACTCCTGAGCCATCTTTCTAGCACACTGCCCTGCACCGTATATTTTAAAGGTCCATTTTTATATCAGCTAATATTATGTGATTTATTCTGCATGTTTTATTATTTCATTATTATTGTTATTATTATTATTATTATTATTATTATTATTATTATTATTTATTTGTGGATAGGTGTTTTGTCTTCATGAATGCCTGTGCCCTATGCATGCCTTGTGCCTAAGGAGGCCAGAAGTAGATCCACTCAGATCCAGTGGACCTGGAATTACAGATGATTGTGAATTGCCATGTGGGTGCTAGGAATTGACTCTGGTAATCTGGAAGCTCAGTCAGTGCTTTGACTGCTGAACTATCTCTCCAGCCCATGTATGCATGCATGTATGTATGTATGTATGGCATAGGGTTTCAAGAGATAGCCATGGCTGTTCTGGAACTCAGTATTTAGATTGATCTGGCCTTGAACTCACAGAGATCCTCCTGCCTCTGCCTCTCAAGTGCTAAGATTAAAAGTGCGTGGTACCACACCTGGCTCTCATAAGGGTTTTGTAATCTCTCTCTCTCCTCAAGAGGCTGATTGGAGTGTAGGGGTTGTGTTGGTATAATGTTTTTTTTTAATGTATACACCTTACCCTTGTTCATTCAAATACTGATTTCTCCCCCACCCCACCCCCAACTCTCTGGTTTCAATCCTGATATTGCATTGTGATACTATTTTCTAAGCATCCTGTCTCAACTCTTGTGTAAACAGGACAAAATAAAGCAACTGGACACAATGTTGAGCAGGGAGGAGCCAGAGGACAGGAAAGAGGGGAGGAGCCAGAAGGCAGGAGATGAGTGGGAGGAGAAGGGGCGAGAGGTGAGCTAGGAGAGAGAGCTGGAGGAGAGATCTTGGAAGATGTGGAGCATGAACCAGACCTAAGATTTCACAAAAAGCAAGTATAATGTGGGAAATCTAAATGGTAGGATACTGAGGGCTTGGAGGTTTAGGAGGGTGTAAATATTGCCCAGCATTGTGTTCTAGGTTAACTAAAAACCCAGCCTCTGTGTGGTGATTTATTATACAGCTGCTGAGGATTAACAGCAGCATTACTAGAAGATAAACCAATAGTAAATATTAATAACCACTTACAACAGGGTTGTTCCTATTGATTGTTTTGTTTTATTTCTGACACAGTATCTCACTTAGTCCAGGCTAGTCTTGATATAGCTAAGGATAACCAGGAGCTATTTATTCTCTTACTTCCCTTCCTAAAAGCTGGGGTTACAGGCAACCCAGCAGACACCACACTAGCTGCAGTATGGCTTTGTGGTCAGTAGTTGGGGTCTAGGTTTGGTGTTTAGGTAACAGATCAGAGAGAAGTTGACAAGATCTACAGTGGGACATAAGAGGAAAGGCACTCAGTGGCTCCAGTCAGTGTCTGGCGCCTTTTTCATGGGGTCAGAGTCTTAATTTGTATGTTTATCTACTTTCACTGACAGGCTGGCATTGCCAAAGCCCTTGCTCACTGTGTAGGCCTTTTTCCATAGTACCCTGAGATTTAATCACAGGCACATCTGACCTCGCATAGGCATAAAACCAACACTAGCAAAGCCTCTCTAAGAGGCCACCTCTGGGCATATTGATGCTGTTGCTCATGCCCCCAAAGCAGTCTAGATCAGGCCAGCTCAGAGCTGCCTTCTGGCACCAGAACAGCTACATGGAAGCTTGCTGCAAGGTGCAATCACTGTTTTGGGGATCTAGGACAGGTCTCACTGCTGCTCTCTCACCAATGGAAGTCTACTACAGATTCCATGAGTTGTTGGTAAGTACATCAAGGACTGGGGTTGCCATGAGGGTGAAGAGTTTGCTTAGTCTGAATATAACTTCATTTTGAAATAAAGATTTTGACTGGGAACTGAATTCAGGTACCAGGAAATATCACAGAATGTACACCTGTCAGAAAACAAAGTTAACTCTCCTAGCAACAGCCTCCAGGAAATATAACAGAATAAATGCTTCATAGAAAATAGAGACAAACTCCTGAAATAATCAATGGGAATCAGTGGAGAATCGGGTGGGAAAATTCTCCCCAATGTTTCAGATATGGTTTAGAAAAATAGCCATTGTGATTATATGCCTTAGCCATTGTGGTTGTGTGCCTCAGAAAAGGTCACCCCGCCCTGCTAAACTTCACCCAAGTCTTGTGTAACACCAAGGCCTGTGCCCCCCTGCTTGCTGCCTGCTCACAGACTTTAAAAATCCTGTTCACTCAGAGCTTGGGGTCTTCTACTGCTGCGCCAGCCAGGAGACTTGGGTCCCGAGTTTGATCACTCTTGTAATAAAGCTCTCTTGGAATTGCATTGAGTTGAGTCATCTCCTGGTGGTCTCTGAGGGTCCCGTGAACCTGGCATTACAAGAGAACCCAGAGGGACATTCCACTACCTGAGGAGTGGCTTAGTGGAGGCCCTCAAAGTGGGCTGCAGTAGGAGTCCTGGATCTCAGAGCAGGCGCTGGGTATGCAGGGAGGGTAGTTCTGACCTAAGAGCAGGAAGCAATGACTACAGGTTTGTAAGTTAAGCTCATCAAGTCTTGCATGCTTGGTCCTGGAAAACCTGTGTGGGGTGACAAGGAAAAGAAGAAAGGACAGATGCAGATATAAAAAGCTGGGACTGAGTGGGCTGAGCTTCCTCTCATGGAGAGCCCCACCATCCGGCATCCTAGAATTCAGCCTGCCTAAATACAGCAGGAGAGGGAGGAGTCAGCTCCATGGGAGGCCTCTGTAGGGAGCAGTCACAGGCTGAGGTCATCTGGGAGGAGGAAGCTGCTATTAACTTGCTTTGTGCTCACTGAACAATTATTTTCCACTTGGACCTTTGGAAGGATTTGCTGCACCTCTGAGACTCAACCAGGGAAAGGTTTAGCCAATTCCAAGTGGATCTGACTGTATATTTGATTTAAGGAATAAAAAGTCCTGAATAGCAAGAAAAGAAAACTTATTAACAGTCACTCTTCAGCATTTATACTCCATTGATAGTAAATTTTCCCTAAAACTGATTAGACTGTGATTGAGTGTCTTCTTGGCAGCATTCACCTCACCTGTTGTCCCAGCATTGTAACTCCCCAGGCAGGCGCACTTACTGTCCTGGTTACAGATCTAAGCATAAGGTTTTCAGATTATATTGACAGACAGTAAATGTGAGGAGCCAAGTTTGCACTCAGGTAATTAGAATCACAGAGCTTAGGCTCTTACAGTTTTTGTTTTTTTTTTTTTTTTTTTTTTTTTTTAATTACTTGTACTTAAATGTGTCCTTCAATAATGACACTCAAATGTTGAAAATACAAAGAGGAGAATTTACTTTCCGTAGTCCAGTTTGGAGGGGTCCATCCCTACTAGAGTATCGGAGCTTTTCCACGTGCCCTCTGTTCCCTCCCTCATACAGTGGGTATGAGCTACCTGATGTGGGTGCTGAGAACCAAACCTGGATCCCTGCAAAAGCAGCAATCACTCTTAGCCACACTGAACCATCTCTTCTTCCCACTATCCTGATTCTCATTAGCATACACTGCTTGCCTTATCATGTTATATGAATGTATTTATATAATGTGTGTCCTTTTATGCTTTCCTGTCTGCCTCCATTCTCACTGCCTGGATTCTCTCATGTTACATGAAATTTCAGTTTGTTCATTCTCTTCTTCTTCCTTTCATATTGTGGCATACAATTATTAGACCATAACTTGTCAGCTTTACTACTGGTAGACATAACTTCCAGTTGAGATCTACTGTGAAGAGTGCTGTTTTGGACATTATGGCATGTGTTTTTACATGAACACAAACAAACACTTTTTAGGTTGCATTACCGAAGTAGAGCTATGGAGTCACATAGTCTATATGCTCAGCTTGAGTCGCTACCAACAAACATATCTACAAAGTGCTATACCCACTGACACCCCACCAGCGCTGTGTTTAATGTATTTTCTGAGTAGTGATGCCAGCTTTAGCTATTTATTACCTTGTATCAACAGGTGCAGTTGCTGGATCTAGATAGGTAATTTTATCAGTGCTTTCAATTGATATTTACTTATGATAGCTGCTTCCTATATTTTGCCTGATTTCAATGGCATAATGTTATTTTAGTGACTGTGGATATAGCTCAGTGGCAGAGCATTTGCCTGCCATAAGACAGTCCTCAGCACTGTAAGAGAAAACAGAGAAAGCGATAGTCTATATTTTCTTGTAGCTGGAGATTCTAATTTTATATTTAGGTCTTCGTGTTGTTGCATATGAGGTAGCCATTTGAAATCTTACCTCCGTGTGTAAATAAATTACCAGAGCTCTATTTTGCATATTAATATGAAGTGTGTCATCATATGTAAAACTTACCTTTATACTTGTGGTTATTTTAACCTGTGTTAGTTCTCCCAACTCACTGTCACTCTGAAGAGAATTAGTGTGAAGACTGAGGAGAGGAGAATGGGCTTGAGATGACTGCATTTGTTTCTGTCTCACTGTGGGGACACCTGAGATCTCCTGCCATTTCTGATGCAGTATGCCTACATATCTCCCTGCATGAGCAGAATGTGGACTCCAGGCAGTGGTACCATTTCCAGCTTCCTGAGCAATGCCTGGAGCTTTAGTACAGTGCAACATCTGTGAAAGAACAAAGCAGTTATCATGATGACAAAGGAGAACCTCATCTTCCAAAATCCACTGCTGAGAGGGCCGTAAAAATCCCAGTGCTCTCTGCCATTGTCACTGTCTCTCTAGCCACAGCCTTTGTGCTAAGTACAAACTCCTCTCCTACCTTTCCTCACTCAGCTCTAAAGCTACAGCCAACCCTCTCCTGGTCGTCCTGAGTCTTCACTCAGGCTTGAAGGTCCTAATTTCTATTTCAGCCCTGCTTTGACATGGCTTACTTTAGTCTCACATCCTGTTTCTGTTAAACCACACTGGCTCTTGCTAACAGAAAGAGGTGGGGTTTTCCTGCTCACTGCAACAAAAGTCTTTGTGTAAAGAGTTCCTGCCATACCCTTCTGGGTAGCACATCACCACATTTGTTATAGCCTTATTCATTATACTAACAGTGGTCTAAAGTCATTGCTTGACTTTACTGTGACATCAACTTTGCAGAAACTTTGTCACAGTGTGCTCCATTTGGTTTAGAAGGAAGAGAGTTCTTGGGAAGAATCTAGTCAGTGTCCAGGTGAAGTTGTGTAATTCCTTTGCTTTGTCCAACAAGAAATAAATGAACTGTCACTTGTGTAACCTGACTCACTTTGCAGAGCAGTCTGGTCTCAAACTCATAGCACCCCCAGCCTCTGCCTTTCAGAGTGCCGGGATTACAGGCCTGCACCACTCCACTAGGCTGACCATGGCAACTCTTTTTTTTTTTTTTCTTGTTTGGTTGTTTCGTTGTTTGGTTGTCTTCTCAACCCTACATTTTCTTGTCAAAAATGGAAGTCTGAGGACTAGAATATAGTTCACAGATACACACTTATCTAGAATGACAAAAGCTATGAGTTCCATTCTCAGCACAAACAAGAAAAAGATCAGATTAAAAAAATAAAAGTCTCCAAATAGTGCAGTCCACTAAAATTAACAGAATTGCTTATATGTAACTTATGCAACTCTTCTTCATTGTGTGATGAACTAAAAAACCAAAAGCACATAACAAGCAAGGAACTGATGGTGTAAGCACACAAGTTTAGTGTTGGGGTGACTGGGTACATGCTGCCAATTGTAACACAGATTCTCCTCACAGTAATCTGATTCTACTGAAGATTTAAGAACAGGCAATTGTATCCATATTTATTAACAAGAGTACATTATCAGCAAATCTATCACATTTCATAAAATTATTCTCCCTGTCTCTAAAACTGTGTTCAGTGAGAAGCATCCGGGACTCGCTGGGGAACAGCATCTCTCTGCCCTCATCAGCTTTCTGTTGGCCACTGACAGCCAAGCTGCAGAAATGGGAGGGGATGGAGAAAGACACATGAAAGGGCTGTGATGATTGGACAGAGTTTATCTGATGTTATTGGGTGCCTGGCCATTTTTCTTTATAAATCAGAGAAATAAGTGGTGCATGTTCTAATACCTGTATGTTCTCCATTCTCCTGACTTTCTGATTCATGTGCTGTTTTCATGGGAAAATAAAAAGTCTCCTTGGGGCTCTTTTGCTTTCATTTTTGACTCACTTTGTAATATACAGAATCTAATGTGTCATCTGGTAGGGAATATTTAGACAACAGAACTAGTGGCTGGATATTTCCCAATTACCTTCAAATATTAAGTGTTATTAAGTTTTTTTTTTTTTTGAGACAGGGTTGCACTCTGTACCTTTTAATCTCCTGGTATTTACTATGTAGACCAGGTCAGTCTCAAACTCAGAGATCTGCCTGCCTCTGTCTCCTGAATGCTAGGATTAAAGGTGTGAGCCATTACACCAGGCTATGGCTATTAAGCAGTTTTGAAAATGTGGATTTTAGGATTTTTTAAAATCAATTCTGACTTACAGAAAATAAAAGTAGTTGTAAAAACAAAAGTTTTATAATTTTCACCATAATTCTAGTGATTGCTTTTAGTGTTTTGTTTTTAATTGTGTGTGCATGGTCACATGTGTGCACATGTGTTTCTGCACGTGAATGTAGTTGCCCCTGATGCCAGAAGAGGGCATCCAGAGCCTGAAGTTACAGGTGAGATGCCTAATACAGGTGCTGAGACTGAACCTGGGTCCTCCTCAGCAGCTCTCAGCCACTGAGCCACCTACCTATCCAAAGGTTTTAATCTTCATGAAATAGAAGTAAATTTTAGCATTATTTATTAATTACAGTGTAGGTATTTCTTCTGCCTCTGCAGAACTTCTCACTAGCTCTTTGTCTCTGTCTTTCCTTAACAGCTGTCTCCACCACCAAGTTACTGTGTGGTCTGCCTTGCTGGTTGGGGAAAAATCATCTAAGCATTCTTTCATTAATATAATGTTAAGAATCTAATTTTGTCTAGCTGGTGGTGACATTCATCTTTTTATCTCAGGACCCAGGAGGTAGAGGCAGGCAGATCTTTGTTAGTTTAAAGCCAGCTGGTCTACAAAGCAAGTTCCAAGACAGCTAAGGCTACACAGAGAAACCCTGTCTCAAAAAAAACCAAAGAAATGAAAAACCAAACAAACAAACAAAAACAAAACAAAATCCAAAACCCAAACTCCCCACAAACAAAAAAAACAAATACACACACACACACACACACACACACACACACACATATATATATATATATTTTTTTTTTTTTGAGAATTTAAGAGATGACATATAGCTATATGGTGACAGCACATGCCTTTAACCCCTCTCCCACTTCCTACACCCTCCATGCACAGAGGCAGACACAGGTAGATCTCTGTGAGTTAGAAGCCAGCCTGATCTATAAAGCAAGTTCCAGGACAGCCAAAGCTGCACATAGAAAATCCCAGAAAACAAAACAAAACAAAAAACTAGACAAACAAAATGCATGTGTGCATTTAAAAACACATGCATTTCAAAACCATATGTGTGTCTGTATATGTGAACATAGCACTGTTGGGTCCTGAAGAGGTGGAGTACTCAAGATGGCGTTAACTAGAGTTATGAGCTGCCCACTGTGGGCAGTCAGAGCTCCCATCCTCTGCAAGAGCAGGAAATGCTCTTTTTCAGCCCCACAGTTTGCATTCTTATCTGTAATGTCATATGCTTTAAGGCAGAATTTCAGTTGAGGGAATATCTACTACTATTCAGTTCTTCATGAATCATTAAAAGAATACCCTAACCCTGACTTGACCCCTGAGACCAGGGCCTGGGAAAGAATACCCTGACCGCAGGCCCAAGAAAAATAAAAATAAAAACCCACCAATCCCTAGACAAAAAAATTCTACCAACTCCTAAGCTTCAAGATCAGGCCACAGAATCCCACTGATCCCTGATCTTACCCCAAGGTCAGGACATATAATCTCCCAAATCCCAGGCTACCCTGGAAAGTTTGGCCCTCAAGAAGCCCTACACAATGGGGCTGGAGAGATGGTTCAGAGGTTAAGAGCACTGGCTGCTCTTCCAGAGGTCATGGGTTCAATTCCCAGCAACCACATGGTGGCTCACAACCATCTATACTGAGATCTGGTGCCCTCTTCTGGCCTGGGCGGGTGTACATGCAGGCAGAACACTGTACACATAATAAATAATGAATCTTAAAAAAAGAAAAAAAGAAACCTTACATAAGCCCTGTTCTCTGCTCAGGGAGCCTCTAAATGCAGCAAGGCAGCTACCCTCCTGGGTTTTTACCTCAATAATTATCTTGTGTGACGTTTGTTGTATCATGTGACTTTGTGGTGTTTCTGGCCCCTGACTGCCAGGGTACCTTTCCTTCAGAGCTGTAACACACTGACAAGTGAAATACTTTAAATTTTTTCTGCAATGAAAAGGTTGAGCTGCCTGGAGCACTCATTCTTCATGAGTTTCATGCCACAACAGCTAGTCCTGCTCTTGGTATGTTCACGATTGTCAACTCCTAGAGAAACAGACTTTCCAGAGGAAGCCATTGCTCAGCCCCAGAAACTTCCATTCTGGACAGGGAGTCCCCCCTCTACTCTCCCCAGTTTCTTTTCACCTCCCTTCCAATCAGGTCCACACCCTTTCTGTCTCTCATTAGGAAACAAACAGGCTTCTAAGGAATAATAAAATATAACGTAATAAAATAAAACAAAAACAATCACATTTGAATAGGATAAAACAAACAAATAAACAAACAGAAGGGAAAGAACCCAAGACAGGGCACAAGAAACAGTTATAGAAGCAGAGACTCTCATTTGCACACTCATCAAAGCACAAAACTGGAAGCCAAAAGATATACACAAAAGACCTGTATGGTAAAAAGAGAGATTAAAAAGTAAAAATTAAAAGAAGAGAAAATTAAAAAAAAAAAACAAACAAAACGGAAAAGGGAACTCCTGAATCAACATTGTGAGACAAAGGACCTAAAGATGCCACTGCGCTTATTTTCAGTTGACTGCCTACTGTTAGGCACGTAGCCTTTCCTTAAGAGCAGTCTGTTTCCCAGTGAGACTCCCTGAGAGAAACCAAATTTTCATTTGTAAGTGGTAATGAATTGAGATAGCTTTCTGGGTTAAGGATGGCAACTGTGGCTATTTCTCCTTTCAGCTCTAGGACCCCATCTGGTGCAGGTCCATGTAAGTCCTGTGCATGCTGCTTTGGTCTGTGAATCCAAATGTGCACCACACCTGTTGTGTGTTGAGAAGGCCTTTGTGTCCTCCATCCTCTCTGGCTCTTATACCCTTTCTGCCTCCTCTTCTGCAGGGATCCTTGAGCCCTGAGGGGAGAGATTTGATGAAGACATCCTACTTAGGCAAGTGTTCTGACGCCTCACTTTCTGTATATTGCCTGGCTGTGGGTTTTTATTTTAGTTTCAGTCTGCTGTGGGAGAGAGCTACTCTGGTGATGGCAGAGCAAGGCCCTGATCTGAGTATAGCAGAATGTCATTAGGAGTTGTTTCATTGTGTTTTTTGTTTTGTTTTTGTCTTTAGAACAGTAGTATTTGGTTTTACACTAGGATCCTGGGATATCTAGTTTCAGGTTCTTAGTCACCACATAATGTCATATAAGGGTTTTATCTTGTGAAGTGAGTCTTAAGTCAAATCAGATATCATTTGGTTATTTCCACAGGCTCTGTGTTACCATTGACCATTGTATTAGCATATCTTACAGGCAGGACACCATTGTCCATCCAAGGATTTTGTAGATGGGTTGGTTGTTGGGGGTTGGCCTGGTGCTATGTATTTAATTGTTAATTATTGCCACCACCCCCCAAGATCTGGTTACATCCCAGACGACCACATTCTTACACACACCAAATTATGCTACGTAACTTCAACCCCCAATTATCCTTGATTGGCTAGTAAAGTTGCTGACAGCCTGGGCTGGGCAGAAGAGAGGTAGGCAGGGTTTAGGTTCCAGGGCTTGGGGTCACAAAGACCTATGAGGAAGAGGAAGGAGAGGGAGCAGAAGATGTATCAGGAGGAGAGGACGTTGGAGAGAAGAAAGTCACCATGGGACAGAATGAACCATAAGCGTGTAGTCATGAGGAAAGAGTGATGAGGCAGATACAACCCAGACAGGCTGAATAATTGGCAACTTGGAATGTGTAGCTAGGAGATAGCAAAATAGCTTGGAGGGTTGATATCTGCCCAGCTCTAGTGTTATAAACTTACAAAATAAATTAGAGTCTCTTTGTGACAATTATTTGGGAACCAGCCAAGGCAAGAAGAAGCCTTCAAGAGTCTAATATAAATTATTACAACAGTTGGTGTTTACTTTTCTTTTTAGGTAGCGTACCTTCCTGTACCAAAGACACCAGATTGTAGGGATGAAGGCTCTATGTAGGTGCCAGCTCCACTTTTCCATGTTCAAAGAGTTGTGTAGGTGTTGTCTTTAGCAATGGAGCCTTGCCACCAGTTTGCAGAGAGCAACCTACAGTCTTGGCCACAGCATGGCTTGCTTAAGGGTTCCCAAGGGATACCTTTGGCCAACAACTCAATTAGATGTAACCCAAACTCAGTACTGGAGGCTTTTTTGGTGATAAGAGATGGCCAGTTGGGGCTCTGTCACCCTGTTAAATAATGATTTCATTTAGATTGACTCCTTATATGTATATACTTTAGGAACTTATACTGTATTAGGGATCTCTAGTACCCTTCAAATGGCCCTTAGTTTTTGCTGTCCCTCCCTGTTTATCATCCTCATCCCCTTTCTTCTCTCACCCTACCTACTTGATCCTCCCATCCTAGCTCCCAACCCTACATCCATCCATAACATCTGTTCTATTTCCTTTCCTGGGGAGATCTATCCACCACATCCCAGTCCTTACTTCTATACCTAACCTCTGTGGTTCAGTGTAGCTTGATTATCATTGATTTAACAGCTAATATCCACATTTAAGGGAATATATACCATATTTGTCTTTCTGGGTCTGGGTTACCTCACTCAGGATGATATTTTTCTAGCCCATATTTATTTTGTCAGATATTAAAATGGCTACACCAGTATGCTTCTTAGGTCTATTTGCTTAGAATATCTCTTTTCATCCTCTTACCTGAGGTGATCGCTATCTTTCACATTAAGGATCTTGTTTTTTAATCCATTAAGTGTCTTTTAATTGGGGAATTGATACCATTGATGCTGACAATCATCAGTGAGCAGTGTTTGTTGATTCCTGTTATTTTGTTGTTGAGTGTCCATCTTTTGATTTTCTAGTCTAGGATTATTTATTCTGTGTGTTTTCTTAAGTGTGGTTAACCTCTGCAGGTTGAAGTTTTCCTTCTAGTACCTTCTGTAGCGCTGGATGTGTAGACAGATAATGCTTAAATAAAAATTTGAATGCTACCTAAGTCTGCATGTCATCCTTTCCCAGGGGTGACGCTGATCTTTCTGTATCTTTCCAATTATAGTATATCTGTGCTGAAGCCAGCAGGTTTTGGTTTGTTCTTATGTGTGCTAAAACTTTTGTGGTATTCAAGCCTTTTACATATTTTTTGTGGAGTTTGCATAAGTTTGGTTTTAGAGGTCCTAGCTTAGTGCCCACACCTTTCAGGAAAATTATGAATATTCAGTATGGGTATAATGCAGAAGAATTGGCTTAATCCATCCACAGACACACTGGTGTCTGGGTGTGGGGGGCTTGCAGTACCTCTGCCACGAGAAGTAGGCTCACTATACTGCCATAGCCCAGCCCCCCCCTTCTGAAGACTGGGATGATCATGTGTCCTAGGTAGTAAGTAGGCACAGAAAGAACTGATTTGGGAAACATCTTTCCTCGTTTGACAGCTGAGACTTCTAAGATTTCAGCTTGTTTCTGAGTTTTGCTGGTTGCCACAGTTGGCTTCCGTGCAGAACTGAGCAGTGTTGAGCAAGCTGGGCTGGACGCCTGTCTTCTGTCCCCCAGGAAAGAGATTCCCACAGTAGAGGTGAACCCTGCAGACACTCTCTCTGGAGCAGCTCCTTCAGGCCAGAGCATGACCACCTAGTGACAACAGCAGGATGTCAAGATGGCTGAATCCAGGTGCCTTGTGAAGCACCGCCAGCCCGCCGCCTCCAATTGGTGGAGATGACACCCGGTTTGCCAGAGACCTCAGCTCAGGACCAGAGAGGCCAGGGGCCCACCCTCACTGCTTCACACTCAGGTGGACTGTCTGCTCCATGGCTTCAGTCCCTGTAGAAGCAGGAGAGTGACAGACCCATAGACGAGGCAATGCCTTCTTGCACTTCTCCACACACCCAGCGTTTATTTTTCCAGACCGTGTTGGCAGCAAGCTAGCTGCTCTGAAACTGAGTGGTTTGCAAACACCACAAAGTTGGTAAAGAAGCAGAATGTGATTAACTCAGAACATGAAACTAAAACAAAATTGCAGCAGGAAAATATGCCGAGAAGAATACAGACCCAAGTGAAACTCACTGTGCAAAACGAAAACACAAATAATCTCACAAAAAAAAAGAAGAAGAGGAGGAGGAGGAGGAGGAGGAGGAGGAGGAGGAGGAGGAGGAGGAGGAGGAGGAGGAGAAAGGTGGTGCAGTAACCAAGAAACTGTGGGTCTAAGGTTGCTGCCATGGAAATGCTGCTGGCAAAGGAAGACTCCCTACTAGCTACCGTGGAAGGAGAAACCACTGATACTGGTGGCAGATGTTTCCAGTGCCAACTCCTGGCAAACAACTATATTGCCACCTAAGGAAGGCCGCTTTGAGCTGGATGAATAGGATCAGAGCTGCTTCTACAGGGAGACAAACTTCTGACCTTGACAAACACACAGTGTTACGGAGGAGAGAGCTTGCAGGAGTGTATTGACCTGATGTGTTAGAATAAGGCTCATCTATTGATGCCAGGGATGGGTTCTGTAGGGTCAAACATTTTTGCTCTGCTTTAATACCCCGAGTTAGTGAAATATTCTGACTTTGACACTAACGAAAATGTTTGGAAGAATCTACCCAACCTGAGGGCAGCTTTCTCCCATTCTACCTCTTCTTTCTCAGGACAGAACACCCGCTAGTGCTGGAGGTCACTATGATTGCTTCATTGCTTTACAAATGAAAGAGTAGAGAAAAATTGTTATCTTTTCCATCAGAAACCCCACTACCACTTTCATGAGAAAGGAATGGCCCAAGAGAACCTATGGAAAGATACCTATGATGCTCTACCTTTAATCTTCACAAAACCACCCCAGCACAGCATGTTAGCAGGAAAGCTGGCATCTGTACTATCTTGAGGGAACTGCATTTGACTCTTTCCCCAGTGTCAAAATATATTGTATAACAAACAGCAAATGCCTAGCTCGGTTAGTTTTGCTGCCAGCAAAACTCTCTATCATCAAGCTATATCTCTAGCTCTAATAAAATCCCTGAGTAATTAAAAACTAAAATAAACGCTAATCCTTGAGGGGGTGGTGCCTTTAATCCCAGCACTCAAGAGGCAGGCAGATTTCTATGACTTCAAGGCCAGTCTGGTTTACAGAGTAAGTTCCTGAACAATCAAGGCTACACAGAAAAATCCTGTCTCAAGAAACCAAAACAACAGCAGCAAAAACTCTAGCCCCAAGTTGCTCAATGGTCAACAGTCACAATGACTGAGGTCCTCAGTTCCTCTGTGGGGTCTTTGCTATGAAATGACATTCTACAAAGGAGAAGGAATATACTTCAGATCTCCTCAGATAAACTTATTTAAGGAAGTAACCAAAGAAAGGGTTTGGAACCATTCCAAAGTGACAGAGTTCTCAGGGCAGCTGAAACCAGCCAACAGATATCTCAAGCCCCTGAAGTGCTGTCTTTCTCCAGAAGCAGAAGGACATAGGAAAAAAAATGTTGGTGTTTTATTAAGATAGTTTAAAATGTGTAACATGTCTAAAGGCCCTTCTATGATACATAAAGAAGCAGAAGGCTTAGGTAAGTAAGGCATCTGTCCCCATCTGTCCAAAAGGCCATCCAGTGAGGCACTTAGGTTGAAGAAATCTCCTGGATCCTGGTCACCATGGGAATATGGAGGAGGAAGTTGGGGATCACAGGTACGGGGAGTGGGTTGGCCATCATCAAGACTCCCTACACCAGGTGGTAGCTGACCTGGAGCAGGCAGAGGGGATCTTTGTCAATCACCAACATTGGGTTGATCAGCTCCAGTGGTCTTTACCAAGAGTGCGGAGACCTGAAAGAGCGGCTTGGAGAATCGCCTGGGCAAGCTTGCTGGAAGTGTTCAGCATTTCTGGAAAGTTCTTTGCCTCCCTCTGCATTTCAGGAGCGAGAGCCCAGGCAGGGTGTTCTCCTCCCACTTCAGGTGCTCTGCCCTCTGGGTTTGTGTCTCGGCAGGCCCAACTCAGAAGACCACAGGGCTCAGCACCCAGCTGCATGGTGAAGTTGCAGCGGTCCTCAGAGAGATGTCCCAGCTTTGGATAAAAAGGCAGCGGCCAGGCACCAGAATACCCTGGACGGAGGTATCTTAGGTTTCTGGGCTCTGGTGCCTGGATTGCAGAATCCCAGGCTTGCCTCAAGACAGACCTGGTACTGTTGCTCCATGGCTTCCTCTGACAGCAGGTGACAGTGGAATGTGGTCAGAAGATTCCAGCATTGGCTTGGAATGGCAGCTGTGTTGGGTATCCAAAGTAGAAGTAAGAAAGCCTAGAAGAAAGTTTGTGTGTGTCAGACATGAAAGGGTGTCCTTCCCCCCCCTTTTTTTTCAGAAACTGAATAGTATCACAGTTTATATCTAGTAACTCTACAGACACTGAAACCCCAGACTCCAAGTGAGGAATGCTTGGGGATGAGGATGAGACTATAAAAGGAACTGATCACTGAATGAGAATTTCTAAGTGTTGAAGTTTACTCTTCCAACCCCGCTCTCCTTCCCAGGGCTGAAAAGTGACTCCAGAATAGTGTGTCTGGTAGTAAGCATTCTACCTTTGAGATTTATCCTAATACACATACATTTTTTTTAAAAAAATATAGGGTCTCATTAAGAGGCCTGGGATAGTCTTGAATTGTTTCTGTTTTTGTTGTAACCTGCTTAAACTCTATAGCCCCTCTGTTGAGACCTACTTTAGTTCTTAGCATAACTGTGGCTATGTTAACAATTGCTGTAGCATTTAGCATAGCAGAAGCCATTTTTGTCTCCATGTCTCCATTTTGATCATAAGGTGAAATTAAGTTCAAGTTCTCAGGCCTATATGCCTGAGACCAGGATACAATTCATTAGTTCAATACTTGCTGCTCAGAATAAAACAATAGATGATAAATGCATGTTCTGCTAGATCACAACATCCTGATATAGTCCTTACCTCCAGAAAGCTAGAAAGCTCCCAAAAACTCCTCCACCCTAAATGCCAGCCAATCAGCTTAAAGTCCTTTGTCTAGCTACCTACATAAAACACAGTACACTTGAAACAAAATTGTTTAGCTAGTCAAAATGATGTAATGCTGCCCTCACTTCCTACACCTGGTTACCATTTTTTTCATATTAAAAACCCTGCCTTAGAAACAGACTGGTGTCACAGTCTGAGACCATATCATGGCCCTGACTGGTCAGTTTTGTTCAGCATTCAGGAAACTTCCATCAATCTGAATCTGGTATGGTCAATGTGTAGTTAGTCCTGAATCCCTAACAGTTTTCAGCTGCCAAATTTCTCATCCTGATTGCTGAACTGGAACTGAGTAAAAACACTTTTCTAAGGACTAACTTTCATAGAACCTGAAGGAAGCAACCAGTAGAGCTCAGAGCCTGGGATGCATGAGACCCAGCATGGCAAGACGTCCTTATAGGTGTGGCAGCGGCGTGTATATCTTGGCAGTAACCAACAGCTGTCTGATTGGGCTTAAGGCTTATTCAGCAGGAGAAAAATCACGCCTGGTACTAGAAAGCAAGTTAACTAGTGAGGGCATGGATCTTAGAGAAAAACTTACCAGCTCCATCTACTACACCAGCATGATTCCTAACTGCATTCCAAATATTTATCCTTGTACCCACTGGTAAATAGAGCTCCTAACACTCACAAAGAAGACTTTCTTTGCAACAAGTAGAGATCAGTACAGAAAGACACAACTGGTCAAATGCAAAGAACAGGGGCTGGATAGACGGCTCAGCAGTTAAGAGAAATTCCCAGCACCCATATGACAGTCCATCACTGTCTAACTCCAGCTCCAGGAGTTCTGCACCTTCAAGCAGACACACATGAAAATAAGTATTTTTTAAAAAGACAAAAAATATGGTGGCACATGACTGTAATCCCAGCACTCAGGGAGGCAGAGGCAGGTGGATCTCTGTGAGTTTGAGGCCACAAAGAGAAACCCTTTCTTTTAAAACCAAAAAAAAAAAAAAAATAATAATAATAATTACTTAGGTAGTTAGTTAAATAAAATGCAAAGAACAACTGATTCATGAATTGTCCAGCTCTAACAGATACATCTAAAACACAACTCCTGTGCCTAAGGCTCAAGTAATTTTGAGGAAGCAGGGATAGAAAGATAAGAGCCAGAGGATCAGAAAATCTGCTATGAAATTGTATCTCCTAAAAATTACAGGGAAGCTTCACCCACCAAACCTCAACAATGTAGCTGTCTTAGCAAGACCTGAGCACAACACAATAGACACACTAACCCCAACAGGAGAAAACTCTGGGGCCCTAGTCTTGGACAAAAGACTGTCTGCAACTAAGGGATGCTGAGAGGGGGGAAAGCAATCTTCCCCCATGTAGGAGCTTCCTCACTTGTATTGTTATCCAATACAAGGTGCTCATCCCTAAAAATCATGCATATGCAATACTGAATGGACTCTAGCCCTGTATCTATACGTTTATATATTATACATAATAATAACAATTAAAGAAGAGAAGGCTGGGAGTTAGAGGAGGAAAAGAGAATGGAAGAAAATGGTGCAATTTTGTTGTTTTTTTTTTCCAAGACATGTTTTTATTTGTTTTGTTTTGAGTAGCCCTGGCTTTTCTGGAACTCACACTGTTGAACAGGCAGACTGGCCTTGAACTCATAGACTCACTTGCCCTTCCCTCTGAGGGTTGGGATTGAAGGCATGTGCCACCACTACCTGGCACTTTATTAGAAGTTAATAAAAAAAATTAAAACCCCAAACAAAAAAACAAAAGCTCAGGTGCCAATAGCTAGTGGAATGTCATCTGATTTCTCTGGCTAGGTATTGTATTTTTAAATTATCTTTGTAATGGGAGCCAACATCAGATTTCATTTTGTAAGACAGCTTTTATGAGCCAGGTAGTGGTGGCTCACACCTGTGATCCCAGCACAGAGGCAGGAAGATCTCTGTGAGTTAGAGGCCAGCCTGGTCTACAAAGCAAGTCCAGGACAGCCAAGGATACAGAGAAACCCTGTCTCAAAAAACAACAAAAAAAGATATCTTTTATGTAAACAGTCTCTAATAGATGTTAATATTTAGGTAGCTCTCACAGAAGATAGCTATACTAGTCAGGGTTCTCTAAAAGAAAAGACCTGAGAGATAAATATTAGGTTGGCTTACAAGATGCAGTCTGGGTAATTCAACGATGGCTGCCTCACACTGGAGAGGCTGAGAATCCAGCAGTTATTTAGTCCAAGAGGTTGGATGACCCGTGGTAGCTCCACTCTGGTGCTGAAGACCTGGAGTATTCCTGGGAGCTACAGGTCTTCAGTCTGCTGAAATCCTGAAGAAGTGGGTTTAATACCAGTGAAGGGATGTAAAAATCTGCCCCTGCCTTCAGGTTTAAAGGTGTGTGCCACCATGCCCTGCTTCCTTTTATCTGGTCTCCTAGCAGAGGGTACAGCCCAGATTTTGGGTGCATCTTCTGTTTCAGATAATCTGGTTAGAAAATCCCTCGTTGGAGTGTTAAGCAGCTTGAGGTTTAGTTGATTCCTTAGAGGTCAAGATTACCCATCAGCAGTTTACTGCAGTGTTGCTGTTATCTTGATCTGCTTCTGTTTGGTTGGTTGGTTTGGGTGTTTGTGGGGGGAGGCTTTTGAGGCAAGGTCTCACCATGTAGCTCTGCCTGATCTGAACTGTGATATGTAGACTCAAATCCTTAAGATACTGATCTGCCTCTTCCTACTGAATGCTGGGATCAAGAGTGTGTGCCACCATATCCAGCTGATTGTTTTGTACTTTTTTTTTTTTTTTTTTTGTTTTGTTTTGTTTTGTTTTTGTTTTTTTTAAATCAGGGTCTTATGCAGCCCTGGCTAACTTCAAATTTTCTGTGCAATTTACTGAACTAC